>JACEFZ010005310.1:0-37563 GCA_014155875.1 Cepaea nemoralis
GACTTAACCACATCAATAACATGTCTTAACCACACTAGTATATTGACCTAAACACACCAGTATATTGATTTAACCACGACAGTATATTGACCTAACCACATCGGTATATTGACCTAACCACACCAGAATATTGATATAACCACGTCAGTATATTGACCTAACCACATCGGTATATTGACATAACCACACAAGAATATTGACCTAACCACCTCAGTATATTGAAGTGTACACTCACTAGCCACCTCGTCACAACCGTCAACGACACATTACATTCAGCGACGATATCTGCTATAGTCGTTGAGCGCTCGAAAGGATAAAAGCATCCCCTCTTAAACTTTTGGCTCGCTGATGGCGAGTTAGGTGATTCAACCTCTACACCAGCATTCAGTGGACTTAAACAATGGCTTCTCGTTAAGAAAACAATGACAAGTTACTGAATGTACTCGTGTCTAGAAAATTAACCTGGGGCTGATCGCGACGTTCCGCGAAGGACATGCATCATTGTTATCTGCTGCAGGAAAACAAATGTACCTTTTTAGCTATTTAGTTTCACTGTGTGCTTTTCACCAACATTGTTTATTCTCAACCTTTTCAACGATGATGCGTTGTCCTTATTGACTTACCTGAATTGTGGTGTATTTTCTTTCAGCATTTCATCGCTATGGTGTTGATGTTTCTGTTCTTTGTCACTGTCACCATTCTGGCCCTTGTCAGCACAAACAGCGTGAGTGTTCAATCCATGATTTATTTTATACATTTGGATAGGAATAAGAACGGGCGGGATCTCAAAGTAACTTAAGCAATTTTGAGATATCTGAACGGGCTACTCTAGAGTTACTTTACATCACAAACGGCTATTATACAGGGTACTTTACATCACAAACGACTATTGTACAGTATAGTTTACATTACAAACGGATATTGTACGGTGTAGTTTAAATTCTTTTTAAAGTTGCATATCCCTTACAGGATGTTGTAGTCAACACCAGCATTTTATTGCCGTTGTTGATGTCTTGGCAAGATTACGTTCAATAGTTTGCCATTGCTTTCTGAACGACCGGATCCCATACCAACACGTTAAAACCAGCGCCACACGGTCTGCTGCCAAATCGGTCGCCGCTTTGTTTCGAACGCGGGTAAGCGGCATTACGAATCGCGTCCGCAACGCCATCGCAACGGAGAACGGTAGTTTACATTACAAACGGCTATTGTACCATGTACTTTACATCACACATGGATATTGTACGGTGTAGTTTACATTAAAAACGGCTATTGTACAGTGTACTTTACATCATAAATGGATATTGTACTGTGTAATTTACATTACAGATGGCTATTTACAGTGTACTTTACATCACAAAGGCTATGGTACAGTGTATTTTACATCACACATGGCTATTACACGGTGTAGTTTACAATACACAAGTCTATAGTACAGTGTAGTTTACAATACTATTGTACGGTGTAGCTTATATTACCAACGGCCATTGCACGGTGAAGTTTCATTACACACGGCTATGGTACAGAGTAGTTTACATTACAAATGGCTATTGTACAGTGTATTTTACATTACAAAAGGCCATTGTACAGTGTAGTTTACATTATAAACAACTATTGTACAGTGTAGTTTACAAACGGCTATTGATAGAAGTAGTTTACATTACAAACGGCTATAGAATAAGTGTAGTTGACATTATAAACGGCTATTGAGCTGCAAAGTTTACATCACGTAACGGCTATTGTACGTTGAAGTTTACATTTGATTGTAGTTTACAATCGGCTATTGTACACTGTAGCTTACAAACGGCATTTATACAGTTTACATCACAAACAAAAATTGTACAGTGTGGTTTACATTACAAAGGCTAATTTACAGAGCAGTTTACATTACACAGGCTATTCTACATTATAGTTTAAATTACAAACGGATGTTGTTCAGTGTAGTTTACATTATACACGGATACGATATAGTATAGTTTACATAAAAAAATCACACAGTTACTCTGCAGTGTAGTTTGCGTCCGAAAAAACTTCTCTACAGAGAAGCTGCCATCAGACACGGAAACTATACTATGTATTTCGAATAAATATTTTCATTACAAATTTATGCGGACATTTCAGGGATGAGTACGCCGTCTTGCGTTGAATTTAGAGAGCTAAACAAATACAGGGATTAGAACATCTTAAGAGAAGGAATAAGAGACAGACAGACAGACAGACAGACAGACAGACAGACAGACAGACAGACGTATACATTTGTGTTAGTGAACTAGTGGGAGAGATAGAGTACAGGTTGTAAGAAAGGGGATCAACTTCAGAGCACCGGGTTTACTCCATCTGGATCAGTCTCTCTTCGCAGAACGAAAAGTCGCTTGCCGAGAGCATCGCTAATGGTCGAACGCTATAGAGATGTACTCATGGAGTCTCCGGAAAAAGTGCACACATGGTCTGATTCGTCTTCTTATAGTCCATGTCGTGGGGCGTTGGTGATTATGTAGACTTTCCAATTATTTCTGATACCGACGGAGGCCGACAACAAAACTGCAACATTCGATGTAACCGTGGCGAAGTGGTCAAGCCGTCTGACTTGGGCTCTGAAGGCTGTGGGTTCGATTTCGGGAGTGCAATTTTTTTTTTTCGGAAACTCATGAGCGTCGTCGCTTCAACTATGGAGTTCATGCTTTATGCGACACTTTCCGCGTTGCGGAAAGAGACTGGGATAAAATTCGGTTCAATGAAGTCGACTATTAAGCGACTTTAAGTGTTAAGTTGCATCTAGAAAAGAGTCGTGTTAAATATTCAAAACTGAATGAGAAAGACAGTTAATTTGCTATCTAAGATAGCGTGGAGGTAATTTCTCTTTCTTCTTCCTTACTTGTTCTTCTTCGTGTGGATGGATTCCGTGGTGAAATGATTAGACTGTCTGTCTCGCCGTCCACAGGTTATTTCGTTTCCCTACTCCGACATCCGATTCGAGAATGCCGTTTTCTCAGGGGTTCCTAGGGAATCGCCGCTGGAGCTACGAAGTTACGCTATCCCCAACGCTTCCGTCAGACCGTTTTGCGGAAAGAGACCGACCCATATGGGATAAAACCCCAGGCAACGAAGTCTCTTTTCGAAGGGTGGCCTGTTCTCGCACAAACTGAATACACGAGAGAAAGTATTTGGTGAAAGGTACCTTTAAACCCCTTTAATCTCTTATTTACACACACATTTAACCACCTACCCGCTTGCCCATACGAACGCACGCATACACACATGCACGCACAAGAACGAACTAACCAAGCTATACTGAATTGACAATATGCTACCTTTCACAAATACTTTCTCTCTTGCATTCAATTAAATTTTTACTCGAGCACCTATGCGATAGTATGTGTACACATTTCTTTTCTCATCACACATTCTATACAAGTTGAGGGAGAAATTGAGCAAACAGATGGAGAAGTCCTTGACACAGAAATATAATGTGGGGTCTAACAATGACGACGTTACCAACGAATGGGACTCCATGCAACAAGAGGTAATTATGTTGTTTCGTGTTTTTGTAGCCAATTTATTTGTCATTTTCACAATTATTTGTTCAATTTACAGGAACAATAAAAGTTTTCGTGTTTCATAAGTTTGTTGTTTAGATTGTTCTCATAAGTATTTAGTTAATTTTGTTCCTGACTATCAATTATAATATTTCCACAAATATTTTGTTTCGTGGCCTATAAATATGGTGTTAGTATTATCAGTAGTGTTATATTAAAACAGTTCAAACAGTCATGTTTAATGATTTCAAAAGAATTTTCTTTAAAATATGATTTTTAATTGTTTATCTACTAGTTTCTTTACATTTGAGTTATCTGTTTTGGTTGATTATCTTGAAATGTAATTTTCTTTTGTGACTAGACTTTTTAAAGCTTTAGATAAATAACCATCTCATACGGGCCCTTGCTCTTTATAGAATGTTTCCTTTGTAGAAAGTTGCCATTGTAGAATGTTTCAATTATAGAATGTTTCCATTGTAGAATGCTTCCATTGTAGAATGTTCCCATTGTAGAATGTTTCCAATGTAGAATGTTCCCATTGTAGCATGTTTCCAATGTAGAATGTTCCCATTGTAGCATGTTTCCATTGTAGAATGTTTCCATTGTAGCATGTTTCCAATGTAGAATGTTTCCATTGTAGAATGCTTCCATTGTAGAATGTTTCCATTGTAGCATGTTTCTAATATAGAATGTTTCCATTGTAGAATGCTTCCATTGTAGAATGTTACCATTGTAGAATGTTTCCATTGTAGCATGTTTCCAATGTAGAATGTTTCCATTGTAGCATGTTTCTAATATAGAATGTTTCCATTGTAGCATGTTTCTAATACAGAATGTTTCCAGTGTAGCATGTTTCTAATATAGAATGTTTCCATTGTAGAATGCTTCCATTGTAGAATGTTCCCATTGTAGAATGTTTCCATTGTAGCATGTTTCCAATGTAGAATGTTCCCATTGTAGAATGTTTCCATTGTAGAATGCTTCCATTGTAGAATGTTCCCATTGTAGAATGTTTCAATTATAGAATGTTTTCATTGTAGAATGCTTCCATTGTAGAATGTTCCCATTGTAGAATGTTCCCATTGTAGCATGTTTCTAAAATAGAATGTTCCCAATGTAGAATCTTTCTATTGTAGAATGTTTCCATTGTAGCATGTTTCCAATGTAGAATGTTTCCATTGTAGAATGCTTCCATTGTAGAATGTTCCCATTGTAGAATGTTTCCATTGTAGCATGTTTCTAATATAGAATGTTCCCAATGTAGAATCTTTCTATTGTAGAATGTTTCCATTGTAGAATGCTTCCATTGTAGAATGTTCCCATTGTAGAATGTTTCTATTGTAGAATATTTCCATTGTATAAAGTTTAGATGGTAGAATGATTCCATTGTAGAATGTTTCCAGTGTAGAATCTTTCTATTGTGGAATGTTTCCATTGAAAAATGTTTCCATTGTATAATGTTTCTATTGTAGAATGTTTCCGTTGTAAAATATTTCCATTGTAAAATACTTCTTTTGTAGAGTACTTCCTTTGTAGAATACTTCCTTCGTAGAGTATTTCCTTTGTGGAACGTTTCTGTTGTAGAATATTTACCCCAATAAGTGTCTCCCTCTATAACTTCATCGACCGCTGAAGTTTTCTATAAATCTGCAAAGAACTTAATTGGCCATTGCTTTCCTTTTTGACTGTGTTCATATTGGTTGGTGACCGCAGCCATTGTCTCTATAAATGGATTCTCTGCCTACCGTCGTAACTTGAGACCATAACCAACAACTACCTGTCGGATGCTCTCACGCGCACTCAGATACATTACCCCATGGTTTCACTTTACCTTGTTGGAGAAGCAGGGATGGTAAGGGAGGTGAGGGAGTGGGGGTGCATGGCCAAACGGGCACTTTCTCAAGGGTTTCCAGCAGGCTAGAGCAAGGAAGTATGTGGCTTTCATCTCCTTTGATAAGGAAAACCACCACCTTGTCCGGAGTTGTGACTTGACGCTCACCTGCGGACTTGGTGATCATAAGTTCCAATACACAAAGGTGCGGATTCTCCAAACAGATCCAGCCTAAAATGTGTGCCAGGAAATGCCTTAGGATGTAAAGGAAGGCAGAGGTGGCTCTGCCCAGCGAGTGCCCAGTGGCTTATTCAAATATGGGTTTTGCACCATATGCCCAATGGATTGTAAGGGGTGTACATGGTTCTTTAAATTTTTAAACTTTGATCTACCCCGCCACGCCGGGTAAATATTATATTTTAATGCCACCGAAACTTTTATTTTTCTGTTTTCGTAAGTGATTACGTTTTAAAAAAAAAAGATTTGATCCTACTGCACTCGGGACAAGCTCATAAACGCGCCATCTCTCTCAGCAGAAGTCTAATGGTACAGATTTGTATTTCCCACTGTGCCAGCTGTTAGCTATACACGAACCATCCAACCGCGCCATCGTTCTGACCAGTTCCACACTGGCTTCTCCACCACAACAGCCCTAATTTAGGATTGTTTAGATGCATGCCTTGACGAAATACTTTTCCCCCACCATATGGTAATAACTCACAGGCCTAGTCTTATCGAGTAAGGACGTAAATATAAGACTTGTACACACGTTGCACGTGTTACAAATCCCTTTAAAAAGTCGCTTAAAAGTCGACAGGGTCGACTTCATTGCACCGGGTTTTATCCCATATGGCTCGGTCTCTATCCACAAGGCGGAAAACATCGCACAAAGCACGAACTCCGTAGCTCTAGCGACGACCCATAGGAGTCTCCGAAAAATTTCACTCGTAAACCAAAGTTCGCGACCCGGAATCGAACACACAACCTTCGGAGCTCGAGTCAAACGACTTGACCACTTCGCCACGGAGACTCCCACACTCCTTTACGGACACTCTCCTACACATCTCTTGGCAGTCGCAAATCAACAAAGGAGCAGGTCAAATAGACCAGCATATATTTCAACATGAGAAAACTTACATACGAAACTTATATTTATAGTAGTAACATGATTGTTGTATCAATATTATTTTTAATAGTAATACAAATTTTGTAGTAATACTATTTATAGTTGTAATAGGATTATAATATTTATTGTATGTGGTATTCTCGTACATGCACATGTTGATCCTCGCCATTGTTAACACGTTCTTGCGTTGTCCGAAGATGTTTTTTTCTTGTTTGTTCGCATATCCTTTGCAGGACATCGCTGTGAACATCAGCATCTTTCAGCTGATTGTTGATTTCTTGGCAAGATTACGATCAGTAGTTTGCCATTGCTTTCTGAGCTACCAACTCACATACCCCGTAAGTTACCGACGCGGTGAG
This sequence comes from Cepaea nemoralis, assembly GCA_014155875.1. Taxonomy (NCBI): domain Eukaryota; kingdom Metazoa; phylum Mollusca; class Gastropoda; order Stylommatophora; family Helicidae; genus Cepaea; species Cepaea nemoralis. The sequence goes on from JACEFZ010005310.1 coordinate 6,853, forward strand.
AACCGCAACCGATTCTCGCGCACGTCATGTCACTCACGAGAGTATACGGGATTACGGAGAAAGACGTTAGACTTGAGCTCTTATGGAGATATATACGTGTGCAGTCGAAATCACCCTTAACCAAAAACTAGGATCAGTCTACCTGTATCCCACACTTGCGCATAGGCCTCAAACATCTCAAACTAAATTCCTCTATCCTTATCTATCCATTGTCTTTCCTTATACATCGTTAACTCTGAACTAACTAAGAGTCTCTGTGGCGAATGCTGTTGGTTCAATTCCGGGCTGCATCGTTCGGTTGACGAGTGCAGGTTTATGGGAGGGTCCAAATAGTCGTTGCTAGAGATACGGAGTGTCTGCTTTGTGCGACGCTTTCGTCAGGCCTCCTTTCGAAAAGAGACCTTGCTATATGGGATAAAACCAGGTGCAATGATATCGATCCTTTCACCTTTCGTTCACCTTTAACTCGACTGCGTCTCTATCTTTATTCCGTCCTTACTCATAGTAACAACAGTGGAATGTATGTTTACGGTTGTCTTCTTCAGTTGCAGTGTTGCGGTGTGGAGGGAAATATAACAGAAGGCAGGTCCTGGTTCCTGTGGCAGTCCAGCAAGTGGTTTCAACACCAAGACCGTAATGCTTTTATTATATTCGGTGTTTAGTTGGCATGCGCTGCTTCCATGTTTACCACGTTAACATCACTGTAAACAGTGGGTTGAAGAAGTATATGACAATAAAGCAAACAAACAAACAAGCAAACAAGCCCGGTAAAAAAAAAGTCGCTTGAAAATCGACAGGGTCGACTTTATTGCACCGGATTTTATCCCATATGGCCCGGTCTCCTTCCGCAGTGCGGAAAGCTTCGCACAAAGCACGAACTCCGTAGCTTTAGCGACGACTCACAGGAGTCACCGAAATTTTTTTTTTTTTTTTTTAAATTTTACCTCAGAATTAACGCAAACACACAACATCCACTGCATAGTGAAATAAGGAAGGTGAAGGGCAGCAGGTTAAAAAGAGGACGGTCGTGGATGGGTCAAGCCGAAGACATTCTTCAACAGGTGTGTTCACTTGAGGACTTAGAACCTGGCGAGGAGTGGGTGCAAGTGCCAACAGACTTCTGCACATCCTTTTCAGTTTGCATCCAACTAGATAGAAAATGCAGACAAGAAAATCCGGCTGCTGTTGAGGCTGAAGTACAAGCGTTGATTTTCGAGAATTCGCTAGACGGTGACGCGGTCATCTACACAGATGGGTCGGTCGTCCGACATGTGAGAAGCTCATGGGCCTTTACAGCTCGGGCCGGAGGGAGAATTGTGAAGGAGGACTCTGGTGCTTTCACTGAAACCACAAGTAGCCTGACCATGGAAGTCATGGCAGTAAGTAAAGCAATAACATGGCTCGAGACACAGACATTCACTAGGGCCTGTTTCCTTAGCGACTCAATGAACATGATCAAGAGGATAGAGGAGGGGTCGATCCGAAGAGAATGGTTGCTGCCTCTGAAGCGGTCTCGGCTGGCAAAGATTAGTTTCATCTTCGTGCCAGGTCATGCGGGAGTACAAGGAAATGAGCGGGCTGACAAGCTCGCAGGTGAGGCTACTGTGGAGGGCGGACACGCCATGGACCAGGCTGACATTCTGAATGCTCTACGAGAAGTGAGACTTTTGCGAGAACCAAGTGATGACTGTGAATCTACAACAATGGCCAGACTGCGGGAGCAGCAAATTAAAAGAGGGGTGGCCAAACAAGAACACTACGCAGGAAGCCAAAGGAGATTGATAAACCAACACAGAACTGGCGTCGTTAGCCGCTACACGCTGCGGGATTTGCTGAGGAGGGGATCCGAGTACTTATGGACTGAATGGTTCGATGTGCAACGAGGATGATCTGTGACTAACTAACTAACTAACTAACTAACTAACTAACTAACTAGGAGTCTCCGAAAAATTTCACTCGTGAACCGAAGGACGAGGGCCGGAATCGAACCCACAACCTTCGGAGCCCGTGTCAAATGGCTTGACCACTTCGCCTGCTGTGGGTATGTATATTATTAGATCCACTGTATTTCGTAGGCCTGAGTGCACAGATAAATAGGTGGTCAGTCTTTCCCTGCCAAAGCGAACGATGCCGTAACCGTTACAACGATGCTCCCGTTCTGTAACATTGCAAACACGATTCCTATAGGGGCTACCATGTTTTTATTTGAGAAAATAAAACAATACCCATAATGTGTGTCAGTTACACGACTCGACAAGAGCTGGATTTCGTCTATTCCAACAAGTATATGAACAATTATAAAGACTATAAGACCCGATTTATTTCGGCTTTTCTCATGTAATATTTCTTCGCTTGTTTGATGAATGGAGTCCCTTAACATTTCTCATTGTTCGTTTATACTTTGTATTTTAGCTATTGCATTGTACCTATTTTTTTACAGTCACTCTGTATTGTTCTTGAATTTCTTTATATACCTTCAATAACTATTTATTAAGTCTCAAATTCTTAAACACGTTTTTCCCTCTCTTCAGTCTTACTTTTATTAGTCCACATAGTGGTGCATGATCACTATTACAGTCAGCACCCGGCATTGTCTTTACATTAATTAACGCATTTCTAAACCTTTTATTAATAGTCAATTTGGTTGAGTATTTTCTTATCATAAATGATAAATTAATAAATCTGGGAACACATTAATTTGATCATACATGATAGGTTAATAAATCTGGGAACAAATTAATTTGATCATAAATAATAGGTTAATAAAACTGGGAATACATTAATTTGACCATAGATTAAAGTTTAATACATCTGGGAACACATTAAGTTGATGCCCTGGTTTCCTGCAGCCGTGATCCTGTACGTACCAGAGAGCTGTTGCAACATAAACTACTTTTCAGTCAAGTGTGGAGTGTTCAGAAACATGACGGATGAAGCAGTAAGGACAAACTCTTTTGGCTTTATTCAAGATCATCCTGCTCTCTATACAACGGTAATGTAGATTTGTTTCTTCTGAACTTTTAGACGTAAGATGAAATATATATATATATATATATATATATATATATATATATATATATATATATATATATATATATATATATATATATATATATATATATATATATATATATATATATATATATATATATATATATGGAAACAATGTTGAAGATAAACTGAATATATACGTAAAGAAATGTTACTGAAGATATGGGTAATATATACGTACAGAAACACAGAAACAATGTTAGAGATAAACTCACTATCGTATTGTAACAATGTTAAAGATGAGCTCAACAAATATGTTTAGAAACAATAATGAATTCAAACTCAATATATATACTATTAAAAAAAAAGCTAGGGATACACTCAGTATATACGTATAGAAAAATGTCAAATGTAAGCACAATACATACGTTAAGAAATATTGCCGGAGATGAACTCACTATGTAAACATACAGGAGCAATGCGAAAAATAAAGTCAATATATACGTTTAGAAACAACTTTGAAGATAGACTAAATATATACTTATAAAAAATACAATGTTTATGATAAACTGAAAGTATAAACTTTTAGAATCAATGCTGAAGATGAAGATAGTATATAAGTATAGAAACACTGCTGTAGAAATAAAAATCAATATAGACATATAAACATATTGTTGCAAATAAATTCAATATACATATAAAGACAAATTACTAAAGATAAGCTCAATATATAAGTATAGGCACGGTGTGGACGATAAACTCAATATATAAGCATAAAAACGAAGCTGACGATAGCTCAAAAATACGTGGAGAAACAATTCTAAACATAAACTCAGTGCATACCTATAGAAAAACTGATACAGATAAACTCAATATATACATGTATTGGAGCAATGTAACAGATAAACACAATATATATATAAGTATAGAAAGAATGGCCTGGAAGGATAATCCCGTAAACAAATGCCAGAAAACATCGAAAGTAAATTTCGCAGCTCCGCTGTATACACGCCCAACGCAATAATGTATACAAACAAAAATATAGGACAAACGATGAAGAAAAATAAGAAAGCACCCCAAATATAATCTCAATATGGAAATATTGCTGAAGATTAACTCAACATATACGCACAGAAAAAAGTCTGAAGATAAACTCAATATGAACGTTAAGAAAATAATGTTGAAGATGTTTTCTATAAACACGTGTAGAAATAATTATTTTCTTGTCTATGTTCTTAGCAGTTTCCTGCTGTGGGCATATGAAATGATAGCACCAGCACACTCTGTGGGCCTGAAAGCAAGGAGGAATATGTGGTTAATCGGTCTCTTCCATTTTGCCATCGATGAGCTAATGCGTCGTGTCTACATGATATCAGAAATTAGGGCGCAGACCGTTTTGGGTTGATGCTCACAATCATATGAGTGTCGACCTGTGTTCGAAAAATGACAGTCAATTAATAGCATATTCATTTCAACCCAGTGTAAAACTTGGACAATATCCAAATCACCACATGCAAAATCAACACCTGCAAGATGATATGTCTGAGAAGAGCTGCCGACTTAACTATCCGAGACCGAGTAAGAAATGATATTATCAGACAGACAGTGGTATCAAAACATTGTGCAACTTATATTGAACGGCAGAAGATCAAATGGTTTGGCCTTCTTGTTAGAATGCAACGCTATCAGTTACCGGCATTGATGAAACTCCAAAGAAGTTGTAATATTACAGCAAGAGGGCAGCCGAAAAGAAAATGGAATGACGATATAAACATCATTGTACGGTCACAAGAACTGACACTATACAATGGCACTCATCTGCCTCCCCATAACGCTTGACGGCAAAAGTGGAAGATGATATTGATAAATTAATGCTTCCATACTAACATTCTACTTCGGGCGGAGGAGCGCAGTTAGGAGGGCACGAGCCTTATCCTAATGCGAGGGCATGCAACCTAAAGACTAAATGTCAGGCAGGGCATACCAGGTCTTAGGCCCTGGTCGGCAAGTGGTCTAGGATCGAAGCTCCGACAGGCGGACAGCTGAACTTTGTTGATCCGGCAGCTCCTGCAGCTTGTCTTGTTCCAGACGTATTGGTGTCATTTTCCTCTGGAGTAAACTAGGAAGGCCGAGAGAGGGATCATGCTGCATGGGCAACACATGATCTCTACAATTCAGCCCGACTTTGTGCAATGAAGAGGTATAACTTCATTTCTGGTCCCCGCTATGCGTTGTAGTTATTATGCCATTTTTACGCACAATGTAACGCAACTATCATCAAGACGGCAAGGTGCTACTACTAACATTCTTAATTTCAGGGTTGTCTCAACAAACTTCTGGACCGGGTGCAGGGGAAAGTTGGCTACATCACTGCTGGACTTGCCGCAATTCTAAGCCTTATAGTAAGTCCATTTTGTCATTTGTTAAACATAAATGCACAGCATTTTGCTGATAACATGGGGTTTGGTTGGTGAAAATATTACACAATGACAAGAAATGAAAGATGCAATTGCAATAGAAAGTCAAAACAAAGGACTGAGTCTGAATAATAGAAAAACAGAAACAATGGTTATTACAAAGAACAATTGTGTACCCAAGTGCAACACCAAAGTACATGGAGCCAATCTGGAGCATGTCATTGCATTTAATTATTTAGATACTTTAATAACAGCAGATGGAAGATGTATTAAGGAAGTTACACGTGGAATAGCCCAAGCAGAGGAGGCATATCATAAAATGAAGAGTATTCTCTGCAATATATATATATATATAACATTCGGTATAATATGTCATAACTTTCTTTCTGACATTCCATAAAATTCTAAAATATAAGATATACATTACGTTTCTGAAATGCTGATGTTGATTAACCTATTATGTTCTTAATCTCTGATACACACCTTTTATCTGATGTCGGTAAAACGTCGGTTGCTTTTATTTCCGAAGAATGTCCTGGTGCTAACCCCATATTCTTATATAGACCAATCGGCATGGCCTGGGCGACGTGGACAATTTCAGGCCGGCCGCTTTAACTTGCCGAAACATTTTCTGCTACCCACTTTTACATTGTGGCCTGCTGGCAACCCAGGTGAATGTTTTAACACCCGCCTTGGTGGGGACTCGAACACATTCCCACGGCCCCGGCGTTCAAGTGTGCTAGCTACTGCGCTACCACATAGTCATGGGTATAATGTTAAAAAGTTAGTTTAATGGCGTTGCAATCAACCCCAGCATTTATTGACAGCTTGTGATTTGCTAGGCAATGTTAGGTCAGTAGTTTGCCATTGATATTTGAAAGGCCCAATCATATTGGCGTAAGTAACATTGCCGGTCTCCCTGGCGAAGGTGTTAACGACTTTCTCCATAATCCCATATATCCGTGTGAGGAACACCGCTGCGCGAGATTTGGCAGCGAATCGCTACGCGTTGGTTACTTACGGGGTATGTGAGCCGGTCGCTCATGAAGAAATGGCAAACTACCGATCGTAATATTGCCAAGAACATCAACAACAGCTGAAAAATGCTGGTATTGACTGCAACGTCATGTAAAGGATGTGCAACTTAAAACAAAAATAAGTATTGAAGAAAAACAAAACAAAAACAACAAACATATTTAAATACTGAGCTTGGCAATAAAGCAAGAACATTTAGAAAACAAATTGGGGTACCGTGTTTTGTATGCGTTTTGAAACGCAATGTTGTTATCAATATAGTTAAATCAAGTTATTCTTGTCTGTTTTTTCTTTTGCAGTTTCTATGCGGAATTGTTTCTCTTACACTGCTTATAATTATCGTCAAACGAGAGAAAGAAGGACAAGGAGAATTTTCATAAACTGCCAACAATAGTTGCCTATGGATGCGCGAAGTATGAGTAAACTATACGTTAGTCTTTCAGTTCCAGATCTTTCATGAATGCAATAAGTTGTTGTTGATAAATTTCATTAACATACAGAATCACGCACTGTAAATGTTATTTATAACCTAGAAGTTAATGCACAGCTGCATGTGTATGTCAATATTAACAGTTGCTATTGTTGAATCGAAAACAGATGTCAAAAAGATAGTGCACTTACACATCAACTATCACCCTTATTGAAACATCCAAATATACCCATGTCCGCAAAATGACAGATAAAAAATAGTATATTCACACAAACTCTATGCTACCAATCTCAAACATGGACTTTATCCAAATCACACTTTCGCAAAATCAACACCTATGAGATGAAGTGCCTAAGGAGAGATGCCAACTTAACAATTCGAGAACGAGTAAGAAATGATGTTAACTAAACAGACAGTGGGATCAACACCTTGTGCCACAGTTATTAAAAGACAGAAGATCAAGTGGTTTGGCCATGTCGTTAGAATGCAACACCCTCAGCTACGAGAGTAAGGTAATAAGTAAGTCACAAATGGCTGTAGAAAAATAACCAACAATGATAACAACGTGAAACCAGTTTATTTTTATACATACATTGTCCCTTTATTTCTCAACATAGTTTACACCAATATTGATGCACTTATCCTATCGTTTTATCAGTCCTCCCAAACCGGCTGCATAAATCTGCGTGCCCTGTTTTCATTTACCTGCCGTCCCACAGAACAGTGTGACTTACCTATTGACTCACCCTCGTATCTTTTTCTACCCAACTATGCGCTGCTTTACGGGAAATCGCTAGGGGCTAAGTCCATTGAAAACCCAACCTGGCGGGAGATAATTCTCGAATGACGCCGAAATTGAATGTGAAGTGAAAACGTGGTTTAGAAAACAGGACACGCAGTTCTATGCAGCCGATTTGGGAGAACTGATAAAACGATGGGATAATTGCATCAATGTTGGTGGAATTTATGTTGAGAAGTAAAGTATGTATAAAAATAAACTGGTTTCAAGTTTTTATCTTAGTTAATTATTTTTCTACAGCCATTTGTGATTTACTTATTAACTTACCCTAGTACCATCACTGGCCCTGTCGTAAAGTCCCTGGGGTGAGGGGAGCTATTACAACACTGTATACTGTGGAATCAATTCTGGGTATACGGTACCTATGGTTTCAGTCTACCAACCCCTCCGGACTCTATGTACCCTTCTTTCAACCTTTCTTTCAAAGGACGTCAAACCCTAGCGCTACATCCAGAGGAACTGAATCAACTCTGGTTTAGAACAAACATAAGATATAATTGTATTGTACAACAGAATGTCAGAGGAGATAGGTATAGGTAGAGGTTGGCAGTTGGAGGATAGAGAGGCATAAGATCAGCAGTGGAGGATTACGACTCTCATCATCGAGCCGCCCATGTTTCAGTCCAGCCAGTCTGCTGTCGGGGTTCTCTCAATGGGCTGCTGCAGATCCTCCCCAAGAAGGGTCCGGACCGGCGTGGTAGCAGGGCTAGGCAGTCGCCCTCTAGAAGCTGATGACAATTCTCGGCAACCCACTCCGTGGACTTCTATCTGGTCTAGGCTGCGATGGCTGGCGAGTTCACCCACAAGGTTGGCTTGTAGTTCGAGTCATCCATAATATCTCTTTGTGCCAAGTAAATGTTCATAATATGTTCATAGCATGCACGTGGATGCAAAGAATTCATTAGTGCCTGGAGGAAACACAATGGATCAAAATAGTCTTCGATCATATGACTCCGGTGTCTGGAGTCGGACCTAAGGGCCATGAAGTTCAAACAACTGACGCAATGTCAATAGATCTTAGGGCCAGGTATATCACGATATGGGTTGTCAGATACCATCTCTGGGCCGCAGTGGCCTGGTATGACACATTACAGTTCAGGGTTACCTTACTGAGGTCGGTGAGATAAGTGCGGGTGGCTGTTTATGGACTGGTACTAGTCGGTAGCTGGCCTGCGGAGACCCTAGGCTACAGGAACGCTTTCCACTAGAACGACCGGGCGCTACTTCAACTCTGGGAAGCTCACGCCCACACTCTCGTATGTTCGCTCCATTTTCTTCGTTCACTGGCCTGGTCTAAGCTGGTCTGGTTCTCAGATTCCATTGCAGGTTCTGCAAAGAAACGACCTAGTGAGAGCCACTGGTAGCAGCATTCAGTGCGCACTTACTACATGGGGTTAGACCCTCAGAATCAATGGATATTGTCAAAGACTGAAGTATAGAGGTCTGAGGTCTGCCTCAAGATAGAAGACCACCGGGAAGAGTGGTCAACCTCAAGTAGATCAGAGGTAACACAGTGCTCCGATATGAGGGCAGGGTAGGTGATAGGAAGGGGGACTATTAACTAGTTCTCTCATGAGACACGGAGGCGTCGACCAGATAGTTAGTACTCTGGTCACGGCAGAATCACGCCTACGTGATAGCCACGGAGAAGTGGATTGCCACTCAATAGGAGACGGCTGCTATAAGCGTGCTGAGTGTGACAGCACGCAAAAAGCCGAAGGACGCACAAGGTCCTTCCGCGTGCTGTGTAGCCACGCGAGTAGAAGAGTCAGACTGGGACTGACTTCTTAGCGAGCGCACCGTTTAGTGTCGGTGGGGTTTTCTGTAGCCAAGTAGATAGAGATTAGCAATAGGGTTAGGAAACTAGTGATAGGCAATTCTGTGGCTTTGTGTGTGATTTGATAGCGACTGTTTTGTAAATGTAAAGAGCCAACGGCAATAAAATGTATCATCCATTTCCTCTCACACGACTTGCAAGTTCCTTATGTGGTGCGAGAGAAGTAATCCTGTGATGCCTGAAACATCGGTTGCTGACAGGCTAGGATTAAAGTGGTGTCAGAAGTGTGGCTTGAACAAATGTTCAAGCTAATACACTCACCCACGGCTCTAGACTAAGGTTACTAGTAGTGAATTACAGGGTTTAATTTGTGTCAGTGACTGATGACGTGTGCAGACTAGAACAAGTTGCGAGCTGAGCTGTGCCTATCGTGACAAGATAATGGTCATTTGTGTTTATGAAATATTATGTACTTAAATCATGTGTTCTTCGAAGTTGTAAGTATTGATATTATTATTTTCTTTCATTTATTTATGTAATTTACTTATTTGTTTATGGATAATTATCAAATATGATTCATGGCGGAGGGATACACATGCCGGCGACATTATCGATTTTTGCAAGCTAAAAATAGCGCTGCGCCTCTGACGTATTGCGGCTGACAAACAGCTGTTTTACGCCATTTGCATTCAGCATCTGATTGTTTACAAATCGCCAAGCTGCTGCCCGCTTGAATCTGTGCTTTATATTAACTATTATTTGTGTATTTAAGTTAGTGAATGAATATATTTATTTATTTAAATATTATTATTACATTTATATTTATTTCAAAGCAGTTATTGAATTTTTTTTCGTACTTTTTCTATTTGTTTACCGTCGCGATGGCACTACTTTTGGCTATGCAAATTAGACTTGGTCTGCACAACACTTCCATAGATTAAACTAGATTAGGAACGAAAGGCATAAGACGTTAGAACGAAGACAGGACATTGACATTTAATATTAATTAAACTACATTGTATTTGTCCGGGGGCATGTCATTGTGATTGTACCAATTTGTCGAAAGTGATATGTCGTTTGCAATTTGTTAATTGTTGCTGCTCTTGTAAACCAGGGTGAACAACAGCTGGTTAGAAAAGTAACTCGTGTGTATGCCGAAGTGCCAAACGAGGGGACCTGAGTTGCCAAACGATTGTGCCTGATTTTGTGGAACATTAAGATGAGTAGACTCAACGTATTTGGCATGCAATGTGATTAATAATGCATCTCTTTTTCAGATTGTAAGCTAATGAGATATATTGGGTGCTCTATTTGTCAGGGTGCAAGCTAAGAATATATGTGGTATACACAGGAATTTAGAAACCTGACATATCGAATATAAATAAGTGATTAAAGAGTTCAGGGCGGGTCAACGCTAGCTAATTACCCAACAACATGGCTACTTTAGCTGATTTCATAAAAGCAGGTAAAGAGTTACAATATACAGGAAAGGAGCTAGAACAATATGCTGATCAAAAATTTAAAGAAGCAAAAGATGCTGAGAGAGATGAACGCGCACAAGAAAGAGAACAGGAAAGACAACACCAAAAGGAGATTAAGCAACAACAGTTAGAACATGATAAGGAGATTAAACATAAAGAATTAGAATTAAAGCAAAAGCAATTAGATCAGGAAAAAGAATTAAAACAAAAGCAATTAGATCAGGAGAAAGAATTAAAACAAAAAGACTTAGAAATAAAACAAAGAGAGATAGATGAAATGGCAAGAGTTAAGGAAAAACAAATACAAGTAGAATCAGAGACACAGTTAAAGATGAAAGGTATGGATGTAGACTCACACGTAGAGATCTCTGCTACTAAACTAAAAAGTCAACAAGAAGAAAATAAGTTCAATAAATACAAAAATATTATTAAACCATTCTGTAAAGAAGATTCCATATCAGCCTGGACAGAAAATGTCGAGTATCAGTTTAAATACCACCAAGTTCCAATAGAGATGTGGGCTATGATTTATATGAAGAACCTGAGTGGTGAGCCCCTTAAGGTGATAGAATCAATACCAACTGATCTTAGATCTAACTATCAGTACATCCATGATAGGATAATGCAACACTTTTTACTTGATGCCCCTGGGTATCAGGTTCAGTTCTCAAACTTAAAACCAAAACCTAATGAGACTTTCATTGATTACGTCTCAAATGTCCAAAGTGTACTAAATAGGTGGCTTAATGCAGCTAACATAGGAAAAGACTTTGACAGACTTAAAAAGTTTAATAGCCATGGATAAAGTCATATCCACTATACCATCTCCTTTCGCTAAATTCCTGCAGCAGTCAGACATTGAGACCATTGAACAATTTGAAAAGAAAGGCTCTGCATATTTTTCCTCAAATAGAGATATTTTTTAAGACTTCAAATAGCGACTCTGAAATAGTTTCTTTTGTAAAGGACCAACCAAAAAACTATCAGGGTAATAGAAAACCATTTCATAGAGTCGACAAGAAAGATAAGAAAGTGTCGAAATGTGTCTACTGTCAACTTCTTCATGACACTTATTCTATGTGTGATAAAGCGCCTAACTATCCGGCACATCTTGAGAATGTCATTAAGAAGCAACAAAACAAGAGAACTGCATACAGGCGTGCAGTCAAATGCTTCTTCTGTTCCAGCTACGGCCATTATTCAAATAAGTGCCTGGGCCGCCAACGTATGAAAGCCAACAATGCTATTTTGATTGATACATCTTCTGATAGTGGTAGTGAGACTGAGTGTGAAGTTGAAAATGAGTTACCTATTAACCAATCTGAAGATGTGTGTTGTGTGAATGATGTATTAAGCTTTGACAATTGTGACCAATGTCACCAATTTCATGCAGACGGCAAACTTACATGTGGGCATATTGTAACATCCTCCGTAGAGAATGCAAATGCAGTTATAGCCTCCAGAGGCAATTTATTGTTTCACTCTGCTTTGGTCAATGATAAGCCATGCCGATGTTTGCTTGACAGTGGGAGCTCTATTATTGGTGTGAAAAAGGAACTTGTTAATCCAAAGGATTATACTGGTGACTCTGTAAAATGCCGGACTTTTTCGGGTAATATAGAAACCTATCCTCTGGCAAGAGCCCGTATAAACACCCCGTTCCTTTCTGGTACCTTTACATGTGCAATTCTAGACAACCATTGTACTGATTTAATTCTTGGGTGTCTACCCCAGCTAAGGCACTGTACAGATGAAGAAATATCTGTCTGGGAGGAGAAGAATGGTTTCACTCCAGTGAACAGTGCAGATATCCTCAAACATCACAGTCCTAACAAAAGTGCTAGACCCATAATACTTGAAACTGGTCAAGACGTAATGGTGCTACTACCAGACAAGCATAATAAAATGGTAACTTTATGGCAAGGGCCTTTCAAGGTGATACAAAAACTTTCAGATGTCGACTATGAAATATCGATAAACGGACACTTAAAGATATTTCATGTCAACATGTTGAAACCTTACTTTTCACGACAAGAGACAGAAGTAGAGACAGACGAAAACAATGCATCCATACCTAGTGATGAGACGACAGACGTACACAACACAACTACACTAGTTAGCGAGACTGGCAAATCCGACGAGATGCATACACTTAGTGAGAATACAGAAAACGCACTTAGCACCACCACCGTACTGAATCAGGTAGACGACGACGGAATGGAACTACCTGTTCCAATTGTAGACAAGACTGCGACATTTGATAGCATACGGATAGAACAGGGACTAACAGACGTTCAACGACGACAATTAATAGAATTAGTGACGGAGTATAAAGACATATTTTCTGACATTCCAGGTAGGACGGACAGGATCGAGCACTCCATTCTTCTTTCGGACTCTAAGCCTATCAAATACAGGCCGTACTCTATCCTACTCAGCTATAGAGAAAGTCTAAATAAGGAAATTCTTAATTTAGAAGCTAGTGGGATCATCCAGAAATCTACATCTGAGTACTCCTTTCCAATCGTCCTAGTTAAGAAAAAAGACTCCACAATTCGTCTATGTGTGGACTACAGAAAGCTCAACAACGTCACTAAGATCGACGCAGAACCAATTCCTTCCTGCGAGGATCTTATTCTTGACATGTCCACCTCCAAAATCTTTTCTAAATTAGATCTTACTAAGGGATATTGGCAGGTCCCTATGCAGACTCAATCCATTCATCTTACTGCTTTTTCAACACCTTTAGGACTTTACGAGTGGCGTTTTCTTCCTTTCGGACTTCGAAACGCTCCTGCCACTTTCGTACGCTTAACTAGAGATTTACTTCATGGAGTGACGAATACAGTGACGTATATAGATGATATATGTGTCCATACAGATGACTGGACTACACACTTACTGAAACTAAGACATGTCTTCGATAGGTTGCGACTCTTCGGTCTCACTGTCAAACCGAGCAAAGTCGAATTGGGCCTACAAGAAATTGATTTTTTGGGTCATGTCATTTCACAAGGTCAACTAAAAACTGACAATAGAATTATTACCAAAATTATGAACCTGACCATGCCTACAACAAAGAAGCAGGTCAGAAGCCTTTGGGGTTAGTAAATTACTATAGCAAGTTCATACCAAACTTAGCTGAAATTACAAGTGTATTTTCAAATGTTTTAAAAGCATCTGTAAAATTAGATGTCAAAGATGCATTATTAATTTCTGCATTGTCAAAATTGAAAATCCTGTTTAGTAATGTACCAATCCTCCGCTTGCCTAATCCTAGGCTCGTTTATTATCTTAGGACAGATGCCAGCAGGATCTCCATCGCTGCAGTACTAGGCCAGTTTTATGATGGCATCTTCCATCCGATTTGCTACGTGAGCCGCAAGATCACACCTGCTGAGTCCAGATATTCCATATCAGAGTTGGAAGCCCTAAGCGTCATCTATGCGGTCAGGAAGCTGCATCGATTTCTAGCGGGTGTTCACTTCGTTGTCCAGACTGACAACTCCCCAATCACGGTCATACAAAGTGGTGTGCATCGGAATGACCGTATCTACAGGTGGTCGTTAATACTACAGAATTATACTTTTAGTATAGAGCATATTAAGGGTAAGGACAACATTCTGGCTGATACCCTTAGTCGACCATCTGAGGTAGAAATACCGGATATCCCACATGAGAGTGTAGAGTGTAGAGTAATATAGGTTAAATTAGTACATTAGAATATTCTATGTGAAATATTTTACGAATACATAGACATTATGTTCTGAACTATGTACTAAGAACAGTGAACTACCATGTGTCCGTAGACATCAAAATAAGAACTGTGCTCCGAGAACAAGTATATCACCGTGTGAACTGAGACAGCTCGTTACATACTAAGCTCAATATGTGTTCCGGTGAATCATCTGTGTTAAGCAGGGAAAAACAGTGTCAGAACAGTACATAAATAACAGACACGAAAATACTTGTCTACGACACCAGCGAACTCTACAGGTGCAATACCCATAGGACACAAGTATGACTGTGTAATGTATTTAATATACCCAGGACAATTGTGTATATATAGTATGCCAATGAAAGCAATTTCTGAACATTAGGGCAACGACTAACCTGAGTTATTTAAATACCATGTATATATATACTGATTGTGATATGTATTATAACGTTTTAATATAGTGATAAATTATAGTTAGATTAGGTCACTCTAAGATACATTTACATTTAGGAAATATAATAGTTTTCATTTTTTAGTAGTTTAGATAGATCATTAATTTACCCACTTACTTAGCTTAAAAGTAGATTAGGATAGTAATTTAAACGTAATAACAGCTAATTATAAACTAGGATAAAAAGTTTAGATAGTAATAGTACCATTTAGTTTGTTACATTTCACTTTGTTTCATTTCATTTGAGTTCATTCCACCTTAATGAACCAGTCCATTTAACAAACATTGTTCATTTAGTATTATGATTAGTTTACACCGGATATGATAAAAGGATTATACAAATAAACATACATCATTTACACCATTTAGAGTAAAAATATCAATCATATATTCTTTTCATTTAAAAATATTATTCATAATCTTGTTATATTTCACATTACCCATTTCAGAAAGGTACATAACTCATCTCACATCAATTTCATTTTAAATAGGTAGATTACTTCCCTTGAAATTAGATTAAAGTAGGTAACACATTAAATACATATTTATAGAACTAGTATTAGTATTTCAGTATTTAGAGTATTATTTCAGTAGAATGTAGTCATTAATAATATCAGGGTACAAACCATCAACCCTTTTTCTTACATGTAAATAGTTTGTAAATACATGACTCGTGCAGCAATTTACGCACAGTCATTAAGCTCAACTTTCTCAAACTGAGCCAATCTTGTACAGTGTCACTCCAAGGTTTTTAAATAATTGTGAGGGTAAAAGATGTGTGACAGAAGTGTGAAAGAGAGAGCATATGTAAATTATACAAGAGAGAGTGAGATCAGTCAGCGGATTTTTTCTGCCGCTCAACGCGATTTTTTAAATTTTTTGTCTGCGTCAGCTGTTTGCTTTCAATGTTGAAAATGTGCTGTCTTGAATGTGTTGTGTGTAGTTTAGTGTAGATCTTAGAGAAAGTATTTTAAGTCTCATAAGACGGAAACGTAGTCACGAATTAGTGTTATACACTTGTTTGTGGCCACATTTAACCGAATTATGGCACTTGAAAACTAACTTACATACACATGATAGATAGATACACATGTTAGAAGTTAGATTATACTATTAGTTAGATTCAAACACGCAAACATCCAGGAAAACAAACATGTAAATTGCATACATTTTTGGTAGATCAAAGGGAGATAACTCCGGGTCAGGGGACACAATAGACAACGAAACACTAACTTAACAGTGAAAGATAACTTTACACGCGGAAGCGAGATAGGTAAAGCCTGTCGCACACAGCTTGTGTAATGGTTGTTTAATATTATATGGGGGACATGAAGCAATTCATGTGTTGACCCTAAGAAAGTCAACTTTGTATGGGTAGTGAGTTAATTTACTATTTGAGGGCAGGTCTTATAAGACAATGGTCCGGTTCAGACATACCTCTAATGAATATAATATTGCGATTGGGAAGAGGGCTCACGCCAACCAGACAAGTTTGTGGCGATTGCCAGTAGCCAAGTAAAGTGATACTACATTGTGACAATAGTCAGTAGAAGTCTATTGAGTTACCCAAAAACCAGGTTATCAACAGTCTTTGACAAAAATTAGATACACTAATTTTTTAGAAACCTCTTGCGTCACAACCAAAGAGTGAAAGTTGGTGACGCAACACAGGAGGGGAGGGTGTGTGTCAAAGACTGAAGTATAGAGGTCTGAGGTCTGCCTCAAGATAGAAGACCACCGGGAAGAGTGGACTGGTACTAGTCGGTAGCTGGCCTGCGGAGACCCTAGGCTACAGGAACGCTTTCCACTAGAACGACCGGGCGCTACTTCAACTCTGGGAAGCTCACGCCCACACTCTCGTATGTTCGCTCCATTTTCTTCGTTCACTGGCCTGGTCTAAGCTGGTCTGGTTCTCAGATTCCATTGCAGGTTCTGCAAAGAAACGACCTAGTGAGAGCCACTGGTAGCAGCATTCAGTGCGCACTTACTACATGGGGTTAGACCCTCAGAATCAATGGATATTGTCAAAGACTGAAGTATAGAGGTCTGAGGTCTGCCTCAAGATAGAAGACCACCGGGAAGAGTGGTCAACCTCAAGTAGATCAGAGGTAACACAGTGCTCCGATATGAGGGCAGGGTAGGTGATAGGAAGGGGGACTATTAACTAGTTCTCTCATGAGACACGGAGGCGTCGACCAGATAGTTAGTACTCTGGTCACGGCAGAATCACGCCTACGTGATAGCCACGGAGAAGTGGATTGCCACTCAATAGGAGACGGCTGCTATAAGCGTGCTGAGTGTGACAGCACGCAAAAAGCCGAAGGACGCACAAGGTCCTTCCGCGTGCTGTGTAGCCACGCGAGTAGAAGAGTCAGACTGGGACTGACTTCTTAGCGAGCGCACCGTTTAGTGTCGGTGGGGTTTTCTGTAGCCAAGTAGATAGAGATTAGCAATAGGGTTAGGAAACTAGTGATAGGCAATTCTGTGGCTTTGTGTGTGATTTGATAGCGACTGTTTTGTAAATGTAAAGAGCCAACGGCAATAAAATGTATCATCCATCTCCTCTCACACGACTTGCAAGTTCCTTGTGTGGTGCGAGAGAAGTAATCCTGTGATGCCTGAAACATCGGTTGCTGACAGATATATTATATAAAGATATAAATGTTCTTGCACCCTTCCTCATTTGCTGCGATATGGACTAGAATGAACCTGGACTCTCGTCTGTCAGACTGCTCCTGGAAGAGCTTAGTCCCTAGAGAACTGTGATGCATCTCGGACAGGTCCCGTCGGTAAGTCACAGGTTTAATTTAGTTCAGTCGATGGATCAACATCACGGTACACGGGTGTAACCCATAAGTGCTCCGTTCTCCTCCTAACTCAAACCTGAGTCTGGAGAAACTCAGCTCAGTGCACGAACTCCGTAGCACCGGCGAGGTTCCTGAAAATACTTTGGGTAGATTTTTAACTCGAAATTTTGCCTGGGCAGCGCCCTTAGGCTACTCTTTTTCGATTTCTAAGCGCCAAGGGATTATTTACGTGCGCATGTGTACACACGGGCATCAGATCTCACTACTCAGAGACCAGGGGAAATTCTATTACTAGAAGTCCACGTGAAAAAAATCCCGGTACTCACCGGGGCTTGAACCCGGGACCTCTAGCATTCGAGGCGGACACCATACCTCGAGACCACGCAGCCCCCCCCCCAAGTCACAGTCAGTCAAAGGTGAGGTGCCGAAGTCCCCCGCAAAAGTTTCAGTCATTTCATGCATTAAAGGTTAAGCTTTAGTTCTAGGCGTAATAACTCCTTTGGAGAGATATTCGACAGTTCCTCCGAACCTCCCTTCTGTTCGTTTCACTCCTCATGGTTCCCTGGGCTCTCACTCCCAGCTATCTGCGAAACCAGCTCAAGTACTTCCCCTTTCCAATCTTCTCTATGGCCTCCATTCTTGTCAACGGCTATCGTCGGTTCAATACATGGTTCCCACCTCCATGTAGCAGATGACCTTCATCCTAGTGTAAATACATGGTCTATCCCTCATGTAGCAGGTGACATCTATTCCCGTTCTGTCTCATCTCATCTCATCTCATCATGTTCCTCTTGTACCTTGCGGTGTCGAGGTGAAGTATAAACTTCGTGAGAGTGCCCGGTTATGGGCTTCGTATATCGACATTCCCATGGATTCTGTTATTCCCTCCGTCCAGCGTTTACGTGGTCGGCCTCTTCCTCTGTTTCCATCTGGTCTGTACGTCATTGCTTGTTGTGGCATGCTGTTGACTGGTAGCCTACTTGCATGGCCAAACCATTTGACTTGCTGCTTTCTAATAAAATCTAGAGCAGCTTTAACCCCCACTTTAGTCCTGATGTCTTCATTTCTGATCTTATCTCTTCTTGATACGTTGAGTATTCTTCTCAGGAACCTCATTTCTGTTGTTGTGATTTTTCTTTTCTCTTTTTCTGTCATTGTCCAGGTTTGGCATTGGTAGCACAGAGATTGGTAGGAAGATTGTGTTGTAAAGTGCTTTCTTAGTAGTTATTGATACATGTTTGTTCTTTAGTATTGGTGCCATTTGTCCAATGAGTTGATTAGCCTTATTGCACCTATTTTCGATCTCGTCTTCTGATCTGCCATTTGATGATATTATACTTCCTAGGTACTTGAAGCTCTTTACTTGTTTCAAGGGATGTTCGTTTAGGTGAATTGTTGCTGTTTGTTCTTCTTTAGTTATAGTCATTACCTCTGTTTTGCTTGTGCTAATTTTCATGTTATGTTCCCTACACATTTCGTTTAGACTATTCATGTGGTCTTGTAATTCAGCTTCTGATTTTGCTATTAGTGCTTGGTCGTCCGCAAACAGGAGTTCTCTAATGGTTAGATTTGCAGATGGTTCTTCTTCTGTGTTCTCGTCATGCGGTATTCTTGCTGTCTCTGCTTGGCTGGTTTCTTTACATATGTTGTCTATATATGTTATGAACAAGAAAGGGGACAGGACACAACCTTGTCGTACTCCAGATCTTATGGTGAAGGGTTCTGAGTGTCCTCCAGTTGCTCTCACTATGCATTCACTGTTGTCGTATAAACCGTTCTGTCACTCCTTTCTAATAGTGGGAATAGTTAGAACGGTGTCACTGTTCACTGGAACAGCAGTATAATTTCCCGAAGTTTATATGCTCCCTCGGTTCTACTTCTCTCACTGTCCCCATCCGGAATAATCAATATCATTTCCTTTTGTTCCCCTCTGAAGAACTAAATAGGTAAATGACAGTTGGGATGAAGTAGAAAAAGAAAATCCAGTGGCCGACCGAAATTACGGAGGCGGCCTTCATAACCTCCGTCGATAGTCTAATAATTCTGCCGACACTCGCAAACGTCGTCGCTCGCTATCCCGAGTCGTTGGCTATGTCGCATGATATGCTTTAGGTGTCGCCCTGTCTCACCCCGGCGCCCGCGGTGATCTCCGAAAGTCACTCGTCACACCGTTCCACCGCACCGACTCCGACCGACGATCACTATCACGAAACCGGCTCATGCATATATTCTTTTTAAAGGCCCGAATGCCCTGAGTATGTTTTTCCCTTTCTTAAGTGGCTATCGTTTAGCCTATAGCGCATAGGATGCGATTAAATCATGGGTGTTAAAGTCATCCCTTCCAAACCCCAATTTCGGCTACGTACAACTTATTCAGACCTCAAGAATATTGTCAACGACTTGTTCGCTACAGAGTTCTCAGGACTCCCCTACTTTTGCACCGCACGAAATAACAACTCGTGACATTTGCAAAAGGAATGCAATTTATTTAGAGCTGACACTTGAATGGCTCTGCGAGCGTTATACTTCATCATCATTATACAACATGAATGCAATGAAGTGGTGAGAAATGATGCTAGTAATCACAATCTAAATTTACAGCCTAATATTTGCCTATTGCCTAGAAACTATAGCATTTGTCAAGAATACGTCTGCTCTCTACCGTCTCCAGTCGGGTCTGTTCACATGCTACACATTGCGTGGACAAGCACGGACACTGTCCCCTCCGTGCAGTAGCTAGTCTTGCGTGCATGGTGTCCCAAGCACGATGGCTTGTGAGCTAGAGTAACCGGGCCCTTCACGGTTACTCGTAAGGCCAAGCTTCCCAATGGCTTGGGGAAAGCCCTCGCTCAGTTGTACGCATGGCCCCTGGTCTGACACAAATGTGTTTCCTTGTGAGGCTATTTATAGTGCTTGGTGTCTCTCCTGTCTGGTGTCTCCCTACTAGACTTGTGTTCACTCCTATCACCTCTCTAAGGCCTTATTGGAGATCCTGACAAATATACATGAGCTAACGTGATGTAACGTCTACGCCGGCCTGTGCGGAGAACTAAAACACACAAACACAGCGACGCCAAAACCCAGATTAATAAATGAAAATACCTTCATTACATCTAAGTAACTTGGTCAACATGCTGGAAAATCTGTAAGGCCTCTTTAAACACCATATATACTGTTATCAACGACGTCCTTCGAACAAGCCCACTGCACTTCAACTGAGCTCAAACGCCAGTTGACCTTAGCCCGTCAGCCCGAACTCGAACTTCGCGCTTACTTTCTAAGCAACTTTCCCCGTGCGGTCAGTGGCCGGCTGCTACTGCGCAGTACAGTTGAACAAAATTAGCGAGTCTAGAAGATTCTAGGCCAGTGGTTCTCAACCGGTGGGGATTCCCCCCCCCCCCCCCCAGGGGGGAATTTTAGGGTTTCCAGGGAGGGGGGGGGGATGAAGACCATTTCAAGATCGTGTTAATACAAGAACCGATTACTTGATATTGTTTTTCCCTTCATACTTTACAGTTATGTATGTCTCATCCTTCTAAAATTCATTTTATAAAGTAAGTAGACCCACAAATCATGCTTTATGTGGATGTCTATACTTGTTTTAGTATATGCTATTACATTTGCTTTCCACTTTTACGTATACTGTGTAGGGGTGGGGGATATTTAGATAGAAAATATGAAAGGGGAATGACGTTCTGAAAATACGGTAAAGGGGGGCACGGGCCAAATTTTTGATAGGAAGGGGGGGGGGGGGGGAGATGGCGTTCTGAAAATATGGTGAAGGGGGGCACGGGCCAAAAAAGGTTGAGAACCACTGTTCTAGGCGATTCGTCGCGGTAACAAGGGAGGTAAGTCAACTTCTTGGGTCCCTCCAGCGATAAATCGCTAGATAGGTTTCCTTTGACCATAAGCCGCAAAATTAAACTCCGGCCGTATTGCTACAGGCCCAACATCGAAGATCATGTACGACGAGACCAAGAGGACGCCCAAGAAAAACATTGATTGACGACATCAAAGACATTGTACAACCACACGGAATGACACTATTCAGTGCCGCCCATCGTGCACTAGAGAGCAAATTATTCCTCCCCACGACGCTTGACAGAAGACGTGGAAGATGATGATGAAGATGATGTTGATGATTACGATGATGATGATGATTGTCTTGGCTGCTTATTGTTGCCGTATAAAGTTGTGATCTGTCTGTTCCGGAGTGGGACCAAATGTTGGATGAAAAGATCATTCAGAGATCAGAAACGTCTGGTACGAGGAGTGCAGTGAATATTAACTGATGACAGAGTTACCTTGAATTGTTACTGTCGTACAGCGCGTCTCTGAATAGTTTCTCCTATTCCTAACTTAAAACACCAACCTGCCTATAAGCATCTGACTACTCCAGCCAGTGCAATGAGTAGCAACCTTCTACGGATTTTCAAAGTGAGTACTGCAGCCCGTCATTAAAATTTTGTTTTTACAAGTTACTTATTTAAATAACTGACTGAAGACACAAAAGAACATTTCGACCAAGGATTATTTCAAGGAGCAACTACGACTTGGCGAAATAACTAATATGTTGTTGCCATAACGAATAGTCTAATGTCAGGTCTTAGTCAGATACGACTGAGCTACCGTATGACAGTAGACGGTACTACCTGCTTTCTGTTAGCGCCGAATATTGGGAGGCGCTCACCAAACGCAACACCCCACATTGTGCCATCCCTGGTCCTAGCCATGGGTTATAGTTATTAAATAAAATACAATGTAACAAACTATCGTCTGCCAAGACAATGGCCGGTAATGAATAGTCGGAGACTCTTGTTTGTGGAACTACCTGTATCGATGTTAGTATGAATTTTATTCAAATCTAGTTCGACATATGCAAATTTTGTGTAGGGAAGTTATTTCCTAATAGTTTGAATTGTAAATGATCACTTGTTATGATATTGTGTAGGTTTTACAATTGTAACATTTAGTCGAGACAGCAGAATGTTTTGTTCTATTTCAAACTTCTGAAGGTTGTGTAATGTAACACACACGGCCCTTCAGGTGTTTCACCAAGTTGTATAACAATATGGAGTTAGCACCACATACCCAAAGCGCATCAAGGCGTGAAAATTATCCTTTACTTGACATACTTGATTTAAAAAAAATTTCGCTACCAAACTAACCAACCTAATAACCAATTAACCAACCAACCAACCAACCTATAACTAATTAACCAATCAACTAACCAACCGTCTTATCAACGAACCAATTAACCAACGAACCAACTAAACAACCAACCAACTAACCCAACAACCAACTAACCTACATACCAATTAACCAACCAAACAGCTAACCAACCAACCAACTAATGAATCAACTAACCAACTAACAAAACAAGCAACCAACCAATCAGCTAACCAACAAACAAACTTATTAACCAACCAATTAAACAACTAACTATCTAACCAACCAACAAACCAAACAATCAACCAACTAATTAACCATCTAACTAACTAAACAACCAACCAACGAACTAACCAACCAACCAAACAACCAACAAACCAACTAACCAAACAACCAACTCTCCAACCAATCAACAAACCAAACAACCAACTCACCAACCAATCAACAAACCAAACAACCAACTAACCTACCATCCAACTAACCAAACAACCAACTAACCAATAAACCAAATAAACAACCAAGTAACTTATCAACCAACCAACTAACCAACCAACCAATTAATCTACCAACCAACTATCCAACCAACCTACCGATCAATCAATCAAATAACCAAACAACTAACTAATCTACCAACCAACTAACCTACCAACCAACTAATTTACCAACTAAGTAACCAAACAACTAACCAACTAACCAACGAGCCAACTAACCAACCAACGAACTAATCTACTAACCAACTAATCTACCAGCCAAGTAACCAACCAACTAAACAACTAACCAACCAACCAACCAACTAACTAATTTACCAACCAACTAACCAGCCAACCAAGTAACTAACCAACTAACCAACCAACTAATCTACCAATCAATTAATCTAACAACCAAGTAACCAACCAACTAACCAACTAACCAAATAACCAACCAACCAATTAATCTACCCACCAACTAGTTTACCAACCAGTAATGAACCAATTAACCAACTAACCAACCAACCAACTAATCTACCAACCAACTAATCTACCAATCAAGTAAACAACCAACTAACCAACTAACCAACCAACCAACCAACCAACTAATCTATCAACCAACTAACAAGCCAACCAACTAATCTCATTTGCACCTTTCCGTCTTGACAGACGATAGTTTGGTACATTGTGCTTTAAAAAGGCTTAATAACTACGATCCATGGCGGTGGCGAGTGTGGCTGGTAAGGCCAATTCTTGCTGCAAATGTTTGCCCACAGTAGGTGCATGTGAATACATGGTCACTTCCACCATTTTGCACCATCTTACGTCTCTCACGCTCTGTGTGTGCTTTATCTGCAATCATTTTCTCCTTTGTCTTTATTCCATTTCTGATAGTTGCCCTCCATGCAACACGTTCAGCGGCGACGTGCTCCCAATGTGCATTATCAATGCCTGTATCAATCATGTCCCGCTTACACACATCTTTGTATCGTAGTAGAGGCCGACCCTGAGATCTCCTACCCAGTCTGTAATTCACCAAAAAAGATGTCCTTTGGTATTCTACCATCATCCATCCTCCTAACGTGTCCTATCCATCTAAGTCTACGAAGACTGAGCATGGAATACACCGTCACACAACCTGATCTTTCCAATACTTCAGTATTTGTGATTTTGTCTTGCCACTTAATACCAAGTATTCTTCGCAGACACCGCATATGAAAGCTGTTTAAACGTTTCTCTTGGCGTGAGTAAGTTGTCCAGGTTTCACTGCCATAAAGAAGAGTACTAAGGACACAGGCTTGGTAGACGAGGACTTTTGTTTTGGCAGTAAGCTTCCTGTTCTCCCAGACTCTTTTTGCTAACATGTTCATTGTTGTTGCTGCCTTGCCAATCCTGATGTTGATTTCCTGATCGAGGGATAATTTGCTATTTACCTCTGATCCTAGATATGTAAAATGGTCTACTATCTCCAGTTCGGCGTCGTCAATAAAGATTGATGGTACACCATGTGCACCTTGTGACATAATCTGTGTCTTCTTTTTGTTAATTGTTAAACCAAATTCAGAACAAGCATTGGAGAATGCAGATAGTAGATGTTGTAATTCTTCCTCAGAGTGGGTCGTAATCGCAGCATCATCCGCAAAAAGCAACTCTCTGATTAGTACCCTGCTAATTTTGGTCTTGGCCTTCAATCTCTGAGCATTATAGAGGCCACCATCTGAGCGTGAGTGAATGTATATACCAGTCATCCTGATCACGAAAGGCATATTTCAGTAGAAGTGAAAAGTATATCCCAAAGAGGGTGGGGGCTAGCACACAGCCTTGCTTAACTCCATCTCTTGATTTCAAACTCTTCTGAAGTTGAGCCATCAAACTTGATTATACCCTTCATGCCTGTGTGGAACGATTCCACAATGGACAGAAGAGTTGGTGGGCAGCCAATCTTCTTTAGTGCTTTGAAAAGACCCTCACGACTGACCAAATCGAATGCCTTTGTGAGGTCGATGAAGGCAATAAACAGTGGCTGATTTTGTTCCCGGCATTTTTCTTGCATCTGTCGCAATGAGAATATCATATCAATGGTAGACCGGTTCTGACGGAAGCCACACTGTGATTCGGGGTAGACTTGATCTCCCAGGACTTGAAGTCTGTGCAGGACAATTCTGGCAAATACTTTCCCAACAATACACAGAAGTGAGATACCCCTATAGTTGTTACAGTCGTTCCGATCTCCCTTGTTCTTGTACAGCGTTATGATGTTTGAATCTTTGAAATCCTGTGGGACTTGTCCTTCTCACCAGCATAGCTATATTAGCTGGTGGATCTGTAGAGCGAGTGTGTCTTGCCCACTCCTGATCACCTCTATTGGAATCCCATCCTTACCTGGAGCCTTGCCAGATGCAAGCTCATTTATAGCATACTTAACTTCTGTTATGGTGGGAAGTGTGTCCAGGTGGTCAAGAGTTGGCAGGGCCTCTATGGCGTTGAGGGCATCATCCGCTAGCTTGGTCTCACTTGAGTAAAGCTCTAAATAGTGCTCGACCCATCTATCCATTTGCTGTTTCTTATCAGTGATGATTTCTCCAGTCAAGGTTTTCAGCGGTGCACTTCTTTTGATCATTGGACCACAGGCTTTCTTTATCCCTTCATACATGCTTCTGATGTTTCCCTTATCACTTGCGATTTGAATGGACTCACATAACTTGATCCAATAGTCATTCGCACACTGCCTGGCAGCCTTTTGTACATCCTTCCTTGCTTGCTTCAGCTCACTCAGAGTGTTACGCGTTGGTCTTTCCTTGTTTCTTAAGAGAGCTATCTTCTTTTTATCAATCAAGGGCTGCAGTATCTGGCTGTTTGCCGCAAACCAGTCCTGCCTCTTATGATCCACAGTGCCGTAAACCCCTACCGCTGTTTTATAAATAGTTTCCTTAAGTTTACTCCATTTATCATTTAATCAACTAATCTATCAACCAAGTAACAAACCAACTAACCAACTTACCAACCAACCAACTAATCTACCAACCAAATAATCTAACAACCAAGTAACCAACCAAACAACTAATCTACCAACCAACTAATCTATCAACCAAGTAACCAACCAAATAACCAACCAACCAACTAATCTACCAACCAACTAATCTACCAACCAAGTAAACAACCAACTAACCAACTAACCAACCAAATAATCTAGCAACCAACTAACAAGCCAACCAACTAATCTACCAACCAAGTAACAAACCAACTAACAAACTAACCAATCAACCAACCAACTAATCTACCAACCAACAAGCCAACCAACTAATCTACCAACCAAGTAAACAACCAACTAACCAATGAACCAACCAACTAATCTACCAACCAACTAACAAGCCAACCAACTAATCTACCAACCAAGTAACAAACCAACTAACCAACCAAACAACTAAAATACCAACCAACTAATCTACCAACCAAGTAACAAACCAACTAACCAACCAACCAACTAATCTACCAACCAACTAACAAGCCAACCAACTAACCAATGAACCAACCAACTAATCTACCAACCAACTAACATGCCAACCAACTAATCTACCAACCAAGTAACAAACCAACTAACCAATCAACCAACCAACTAATCAACCAACCAACTAACAAGCCATACAACTAATCTACCAACCAAGTAACAAACCAACTAACCAATCAACCAACCAACTAATCAACCAACCAACTAACAAGCCAACCAACTAATCTACCAACCAAGTAACAAACCAACTAACCAACTAACCAACCAACCAACTAATCTACCAACCAACTAACAAGCCAACTAACTAATCTACCAACCAAGTAACAAACCAACTAACCAACTAACCAACCAAACAACTAAAATACCAACCAACTAATCTACCAACCAAGTAACAAACCAACTAACCAACCAACCAACTAATCTACCAACCAACTAACAATCACTGTATTGTGATTTGCTTAACACTCACAGAGTTAATATGCATGTTGTAACAAACGGCCAGACTACAAATCTATATGCATAATTTATTATGATTTTCTGGATACTCACGAAAGTTGATTTTAATTGTAACAAAGAGCCAGACTACAAATGTATATAAATAAAATGCATCTTTTTACTCCAGTTAGATAATTTGCCATTTGTTTCTGTTTCCTGTGTTGGTGTTGTTAGTAGTTTGATTCATGTTGACTTCAGCGCTGTTAAGATATGCGTCTCTTTCATTATGTTGTGATTGTCATTAGAATGTCTTTAGACACTGCAAAGGTGAGGTAGACGGACGGTCTATGGGTTTGCATGGAATGTTATAATGTTGATTGGGTGCTAACCATTAGGAGTTTCTCTAATACTCGCTTGTATGATCTTCATCAAGACAGTACTCGATAAAGCGATATAGTACAAGACACAACGAAAACAGACCAAGAGAATAAACCCAACAACAATGCATTGATAGATCATTTGAGATTGTCAGTTCCACCATGTTGAAAACAGTCACCGGAGCTTACAGAAGATATCCTCTCTTAACCAAGCGCTAAACAATAGAAAGGAGTAGACTCCTGGAGGAGAAGGAGGTGGTGGCACAGGAAATTAAGAAGAAGTAGAAGAACCAGAAGCATAAGACGAAGAAGAAGAAGAAGAAGAAGAAGAAGAAGAAGAAGAAGAAGAAGAAGAAGAAGAAGAAGAAGAAGAAGAAGAAGAAGAAGAACGTTATCTCGCACATTTATTGTGTCTGCACGTGCATGTGTTGTACATGACACATCCATCAGATGAAGCTGTCACATTTAGGCCGGGCTGGTAGGGTGAAGATGAATCTTAGTACAAGTTAGTAAAGAACCCTTTGACACCGACTTTAGGTGGGCTCAACACATCATACTAGCCCTAAACTTGTATAGACCACTTGGCCCTTGATTAATGTCTGCGTTATCACGCCGGCCGCCTTTATTTCTCAGAATATTTCTGGAGAGCCCAGGTTAATTAAAAACCTAAAATCCCCGCCTAAAGGGTTTGAACACATGATTATCAGGCTGGTGGGCTACGTGGTCTATACACATCAGGCTGGGGGTTGAGTGGTCTCGAGGTATGGTGTCCGTCTCGAGTGCTGGAGGTCCCGGGTTCAAGCCCCGTTGAGGGCCGGGATTTTTTCACGTGGACTTCTAGTAACAAAATTTCCCCTGATCTCTGGGTAGTGAGATCGAACGCCCGTGTGTATTGTTACGCATGTAAAAAATCCCTTGGCAGTTGGAAATCGAAATAGAGTAGCCTAACGGCGCTGCCCGCGCAAAATTTCGAGTTAAAAATCTACGAAAAGTATTTCAGGACCCTCGCCGGTACTACAGAGTTCGTGCACTGAGCTGAGCTTCTCCGGACTTATGTTTGAGTTAGGAGTAGAACGGAGCATTTATGGGTTACACCCGTGTACCGTCATGTTGAGCCGTCGACTAAACTAAACGACTAAACTAAGATTATCAGGCTGACAGGTAAGCGTACTAGTCACAGCACAACACGGCTCCAAATGTATCCCTGACTGGGATATATGTTCTCAGCCAAACCACGCTAAGCCGACGTGTCCCATCTGTTGCTACTTCCTGCAGCTCTCTCCACGTCCTACCACCATTATTTATCCTTGTCTGTGATTTTCTTCTCCGTGTGTTATTATCTCTTCTAGAAGAGCTTCCTTTCCTCTTGGTTGACCGAGTAATTCATTTTTCTTTATTTGACTTGTGCATGGTTGGTTAGATTTTGTGGCTGAATTTGTTTACGTTATGGAGTAGTCTGCCCTGAGCACAACCCTTACTTAGTCGTCTTTTACGACATGCCTGATATGATGCATCGTTACTATTCTTTGCTCCCCTTGCAGGCCGCTTGTATAGCCTTTATGAATGTCATAGTTAAAACAAGGCGTTACTAACGCAGCAATCACAGTACACACACGCTTTCTATCTAATAGTTGTGTAAGGGAAGCAACCTTCGATACGCATGACAATCAACATCAACGTCAGTACAATGAATGGTGCCCCTTGGTAGAGACTTGAAAAGTATTTGAGAGGCAGATCACGTTCGCCGTTAGATAGATATATAGCTTGCCTTACTTGGGTTATCTGAGTAATGCATGCAACTAAGAATGTTTGTACTCTATGTACTTGACATGTCCTGTAGTGAATTAATATATGTATTTACATGCCTTTCGAACAATTATATTATTACCTTTTCGGCTTTTCATTTAGAAACCTTCCACTAAGTAATTTAAAATGATTAGTATTTTATTTAACAGGGTGAAGAATAACTAAAGATATGAGATACTCGTGAATACAACTGTGGAACTGGTAAATGACCGCAAAACATTTGTTGCAGTGCTGAATGTTCAACAAATGCAGAACAAACAAACTCTGTGAAGGTGTCAACAATCTTGACTGCTGTTTCTTTTGGATTAAGTTACAGTGACGTCTGATGGTGAACGAAGAAAATGAAAGCGAAGAACGAGAAGAGGAAGAAGAGGGAGAAGAAGCGCAAGAAGAAGAAGAAGAAGAAGAATTTAAATTACATATATGACGATCTTCTGTTTATAGACAGAGAAACGTCATGAAATCATAAGCAACACAATAATCCTCTCCACCAAGGTAATGTGGCTTATTGAGCTAACGAGCAATCGACAGGTAGTTGTTGGATATGATCTCTGGTTCAGAACGGTAGGCAGTTTTTCTCTCTTGAGAGACAATAACACCGGTCACCTATCACTGCCAAGAAAGAAACGTCCTTGACTTTGGGCCGTTAGTTACAAGTACCTAAGAAGTCGGATTGGATTCGGCTGATGGCGAGGGACACTGGTAACAGAGAAACCTAACTCACACGCAAGCATCAGTCCAGTGCACGCCCACTAGTATCAACTGCTAGTTTCAGTTTCACGTGTAAGGACTACACTCGAGTTCCGCACGAGTGAACAATCCTTGTTTACAAGTGCCTAGAAAACTATAGCAGTGCAAGAAATTATGGAGACACACTGCAATGCGTGAAAAACTCTACACATGACAAGTCACTATTTGATGACAACTAATTATTATTGCCTTTCCAGCAAAAATATGAATCACGCTATCTTTGTAATAACTGTAACTAAAGAAGAAAAAGCAACAACGAGTCACCTAAACGAACATCCTTGAAAACAAGTAAA
>JACEFZ010005311.1:0-37737 GCA_014155875.1 Cepaea nemoralis
TTTACCGATTTTTTAAATTTTCCCTTGGGGGGGAGTGATCCTTTACTATTTCTGTGTAACTACACACACACTACGTCAGTAATTTGTTGCTATTTAGAGTGACGGCAGCTTGTTGGTGCGCATTTTTTACTAAATGTGGGGATCTTTATAAAAAAAGATCATATTTTTGAGCTTGTGCCAAAAGGCCAATAGCACGCTCCTTTAACGGCCTGCAGCTGATATATAAAACTT
This sequence comes from Cepaea nemoralis, assembly GCA_014155875.1. Classification (NCBI taxonomy): domain Eukaryota; kingdom Metazoa; phylum Mollusca; class Gastropoda; order Stylommatophora; family Helicidae; genus Cepaea; species Cepaea nemoralis. Next base: position 232 of record JACEFZ010005311.1, read on the forward strand.
GATTCTTATCATTAAAGTATATCTGTACATTTCTTTAATTTTCTTCCATTCTTCTCTGATTTCTCTGTCCCCATTGGGTCACATGTGCTCAACCAGTTCACTCCATTCCCCAGTAAAAGCTGAGGTTGATTGCAATGTTGTGTAATAGACGTACAATTAACTGTAAAAAATTGTATTGTGCCATGGAGCAGACAAACTGCACTAATTGTTGTTCTGCCTGTATCAGGCTCAATAGAATCTCTACTAAACTGTCCTCTTTGCTTCTCGCCTGTGTTTCTAATGGGTGTACATAGAATCACATCTTGCATATTGCCCCTGATATCACATTTCATAGAAACGTCACAGATTGTATGTCATTACGTTATATCACATTGAGGCGTGTCTTGGCACACATCTCCTCTCATTATATAGCGGTTTTTGAGTTTGTGAAGTTTGTCAGGCAAGGCCGGATTCAGACCTTTGGATTCCTTAGCACTTGAAAGATTTTGGCGCCCTAATATATATATATATATATATATATATCTATATATATATATATATATATATATAGAGAGAGAGAGAGGAGAGAAGAGAGAGAGAGAGAGAGAGAGAGAGAGAGAGAGAGAGAGAGAGAGAGAGAGAGAGAGAGAGAGAGAGAGAGAGAGAATAAACAATAATAAACCATAAAAATAAAGTTTTTCTTCGAAACGCACACAATTTCAGCAGGATAGAAGATAATTTTATTGAGTATGTTTTTAAGGTCTCATAGCTAGAACCTTCTGTAGAAAAGTGAAGTGATAGGACCACTACATTGTGTAACCTGAGTGCACGAAGACATAGATGGCCACTCCTTCCCGCCCGTAGCGGACAATGAGAGCAGACATAGGATCCTCACCCACCGCTCTCATGTCAGGGTAACGTCCATATCGATGCACCATCTTGGCCTCTTTTTTGTGCAGCATCATCATGTGCCATGCCGATAAGCGTAGGCGGTCATGGGTTACCATCTCACCTGACCACTAGAGTCTTGGTCAGCTCTGTTATCTATTCTGTGTTACGCAAAGTGGTCCAGCCATCCAGATACTTATCTCTTTCCTTTCCCATTTCACCTTTCCCATCGTTATTCATCTGTGAAAGGTTCCTATTATGAAAATCCTGTTTGTAAAGCCTGGTTCAGCATCTGCAATTTTGCATCATATGGTCCATGATCAATCCGGCAGTGGGAAATGTATGTGGTGTGTTCTTTTCCTTGACCCACAGAGTGCGTGCTTATATTGCTTAATGGTTAATCCAGCCCTGATTATCAGTGACCACTTAGGTTGTACTGATACCATCCAAATCAGCCGCGGGCAATATGGAAGCAGACCGCTTGCCATTGATTGCTGTGGTACGAGGCGTCGACCGTTCAGAAATCAATGACAGACTAGAACATGTCCCAGTATAAGCTATATCAAAACCAAGAATACATTCTGGGGTTGATGGCTACGTCCTGAAAATGACTTTTGTGTGTGTCAGGGATGCCTTTCGGCTTACACAAATACATTCTCTTGTCTCCTCCCAAGAATCGTACACGACGGTAGTAGTAGGGTAGCGGGTAACTGATTAGTATTTCTGGATTGTGGTGCTGGATTGACCCCAATCCAGCTGGATTGGGGTTAGGGGTTAGGGGTTAGGGGTTAAGGGTTAGGGGTTAGGGTTTGGGGTTAGGGGTTAGGGTTAGGGGTTAGGGTTAGGGTTTAGGGGTTAGGGTTAGGGTTTTTTGTGTGCTCCTAATTATACTTTCTGGATTGACCTCGCTGGATTGTCCCCAATCCAGCTCGGGACCATTGCGGTTTGGGTAGGGTGGGTACTTAGGTCATATGTAAGGGGGCGATACATCTAAGAAAAGACATGTTTCTAAGAGCAGATAACTGTGTGTATAATATTTTAACTAATTTTAAAAAAAAAAAACTAAATTAAACAACAACCAAAGGCGCGCGCGGGGCGGGGGGCGGGCAGCCGGGGCGGGGCGGTCGCCGGGTGCGGGCGGCGGGAGTGGGGGCAGGTTCGAGCCCCATAAAATACGTCACATAGGTAGGTAGGGGGTCATTACTGAGTGCCCATACGGCTGGTCATTGGTGAGTGCCCGCTAGTCCAGTCAGAGGACCAACGAATAGCGGTTATATACTCGTAATAACAACGAACAACCGACTGTGTCCTTAAAATGTCAAAACTTAAAAAACGCATAGTTGTACACAATGTGGGACAAAAAATCAATACTGATTCTCCTAACAACTAATCCAGTGGCCTATCGTCGTCGTAATGAACTAGGTGGGTTATTAATAATGCTATATATAAACCGGGCGGGGTGGTCGGGGCTAGCGCGGGCGACGAACGAGGGGGCGACCACGACCGGGTTGTCGCGTGGGCGCGGGTTCGAACCCTCGAGCCGCTCCGGGTGTCATATGAAAGTTGTAATAAGTAAAAATGTAAATAATTCGGATGTATGAGCTATAGTGGTTCGTAGTGGTTTATACATTATCATCATATAAATTACACCGCTTCAAATGAAAACCTTAGCAAAGAAAAGATGGCCGAAGTAAAGGTTGTGGTGGGCGTGGCTTAGTGTTATACATTGTTATGGAGTGGGTGAGTGAAAGGGTAGCTAGGTAAGTGCTTTCAAATACTTTCTCCATACGGTATCAGATCGGTAAAGAGAAACTTTAGAGAAACAAGTAAAGATGGCCGTCGATGTCCTCCGTAGGTGCCGGGTTCGAGTCCCAGTGGGGCGATCTAGTGGTATAAGAAATATTGATAATGTTTTTGTTACTTAGTTGTGATGGCGATAGCTGGTGGTAGTAACAGGCTATGTGTAGCAAAGGAGAGGTGGTGTGTTGGTTGAAGTTTAGGTGGTACCCCAGACAAGATGACAGGTTCGAATCTCGGTACTGTGCCACTGGTAAGGGTAATAGGCGTCAGCGTGTGGGGTGTCTAGCTGGTCATACGGGTTATGATTAGGGACAGTCTGTCTCTCCGTGTCGCTGTGTCCACAAGTCCGAGGGAAAAACAGGCATCCGACTTCACAGCTTAACTTAACATAACAAATTTGAGAACATAAGATACCCATACACGTCGCCAGTTGTTACAAAACCAATAATAGCCAGTTGTATATATGACTAATCCTGGGGGGCATATCGCCGTGGATAGAAAGGGGTTGGGAAAGCAATAATACTCGTCATATCTTCAGGGAGGGATTTATAACATATGTCGTCTAAGCCCAAGGTATATCTCCTGTAATATAAGGTGGTCGGAAAACCAATATCACTAGCCTCGATTCGTCTCATAATCGCGACCAGTGGCTTAAAGACTTAACCGTTATTGCAGACGCAGCTGTGGGCAGACTAATCTACCAGGTCATGTGGTCTAGGCCATATCGACAAAAACGGGGTATAAATGCTAAGGAATATTCACTGTACAAAGCAGTTTCTACCAGCCGATCAGAGCGAGGAAACCAGACAGGACAGCCTCTTGATACGAGTCCACAGCAGCATATATCGTGTGTAAAACGACCAGCCTGTGTCAGGCAGAAGGACCTCTATCTGACAACACCAAAACAGAGCTCAGCAAGTAGCAACTCGCTAATTGTAAGTTGGATGTTGATAAATCTTTCACATTTTCATTATGTTTCTTCATGTCGACACACCATTAACCTAACAATATAGTATAATACAGGGGGATATATAGGACTAGATGTATATAACTGACAAGGAAACAATAAAACATTGTCTTAATATTTCATATTAGGTTATGTCTCCCTTCTCTCACTTTTCTATGTCCGAGTCGTCCTGTGGCTACCGAGTAAAGCTAAAGAACACCTCGACATCAATATAACATAAACCGGTCTCGAAAAGCAGCATAGGCGCGTGTAAAAAAGTCATCACATTGTCCGACTAAGCCTTTCTCATAGTCATAGGGGAGAGATGTGATCACCGACGCTAGTCAGGGCAATACGTCCTACGACAGTTAATATAATGCGTGAAGTCAAATTTGCGACTGCAAAATATGTTTTCATGTCATATGTATATAAGAAGCTATATACAGGTGTTTTCTAAGGACAAATTTCCCCATGTCACGGTGTAAAAATTACAGATGTCGTTTAAATTTATACATTAAGAGGGGGAAAAAGTCTGTTGTAGACACGGTATTTCATATTTTCTTGTGGGACTTGGTCATTTGTTGTTCTATCTTGTCATGGTATGTATATTTTCCACACATCTCCACTGATGTTTTTAACTTGTCTACCCATTGTCCTCGCTTCATATTCATACAATAGTATAGGTCCTATGTAGTGATTAAACACTCTTTTTCTCCTTGTAATTGACATCTTTATATTAGTCATGTTTTCCACCTTACCAAAGACTATCTTCAACATATCGAACATTGGTCTATCCTCTCAAAGACAACTTCTTCTTGTAGTCTCTTGGCTACATTTTTCCCGTATCAAGCTTCATGTCTCTACTCGTCTGTATTAGTATGTTAGAAGTAAACCAACATCACATAAGATAACCATATATTACCACAATGTATACAAAAAAGAAGCAATACACATAGACACAGCATATAAATATAGTACTAAATAGACAGTAGTTTAAAGAATTCAAGTATTTTATTACAAGGTAAATTACACAAATTAAATACAGTGATTTGTATAAAATATCACACACCTGTGTTACATTGCAAATAAGTACAAAACACAAGGGAATGAATACGTTGGTGTGTTAGTTACATACATATGGACCATACAATACACCGGCACGTCCGCTATGGGACCTAACTCGTGTTAAGGTATGTCTATAACATACAGAATTGTGTGTGGGGTAATAACTACGATGTCTGTCTTTCATCATGTATCTGACCTGTTTGCGTACCACCGCAAGACTTCGTTCACTTGTGGTATACAACCAATCATGGTAATTGTCTTAGAATTGACCCACATTTTATGTTAGACAAGCATTGATTGGCTGTTCACTTGTGGTCAACAACCTATCAGGGTAATTGTCTTAGAATTGACCCACATTTTATGTTAGACAAGTATTGATTGGCTGGCAACTATGCGGTGGGCGGGGCTTACTGTATGTAATATATATCCAACTCACTACCTCTCACTCACTTTGTGATTTACACAAGAACGACGAAAGATTGGATCTTCAGTTTTGTGCTTATTCAATGACTATTTGCCTTCAAGTTTAGAAAGTTTGCCAGTTACCGTTTTGTCTCAGTATCCACGGACTATCAGCCATATACGGACCTACGGCTTTTGCGACTCTTTCTTCCAATTTTTGGACATTCACAACTGCCTTGTAAGAATTATCAGCCAGATTCTTACCCAGACTCATCCGAAGTGTAAGAAACCTCATTATTCTGTCATAGTTTACAACGTTATCTGCAAAGGAGTCATCGGCGCCTGAATCAAAGACGAGGAAAAAAGTGTTCGGGATTGAAACGGTTTACTAGACTAGTGAATAATACATCTTGTTGTTTGAGTATTTGATCTAGCCAACATCGTGTTATCTACCTTTGGTGAAAGATAGAAACTAAATATATTCAACGCTATATTCATCGGCTCGCTGTGAACGTGTATCAAGTCGACTGTTGCTTGTCTCAGTAGCAAGTCGCTAGTGAACATGCCTAAAAATACAAAGATGTCAACTAGGCAATCATCTGAGAACCACTTATGTGCAACCTGTGGGAAAGGTTTCACTGAAAAGCGCAATCTGCTTCACCATACTCTGACCAGTCACAATACCAAGGAGCAAGTGTATTCGTGTCACACTTGTGGTCATATATTTAACAGGAAAGACAATCTACAATGCCACATTACAAAGAAACACACTACACCAGGAGTATCACCCAGTGTAATACCAGCAGACGCTTCAACACCCGCTTCAGCAACACTACGTAAGAGACATGTGGCTACTAATAGTGATGTGGCAGTCAGCGAGAAGAAGACTAAACAAGACAAAAACTCCCATCCAGTCAGTGACACACAACCCAAGGATGAAGCGGCTTCTTTACACACTCTTCCAGATAATATTAGACAAATATACACCGACAACTGGAGTAGTATCAAAACACATCACAAGATAAACAAATATATGTCTGTCTATACATTTTATATTAGCCCACACACAATCCACCCTAAAGACTGGACATCTACCTTGAACAAGATCTTTACCATTCAAAAGAGCATATTCAAAATCAACTTTAGTTATCATATAGTCCTTAGGCACAGCGAAACAGACGCTCTTCGATTGTATCACGCATCTTCAAATAATGCTTCTGTCTTAGAACTTCCACAACTAATCAAAAGTAGACAAGACTTTGACGAATTTATCAAAATAGTACACGAAAATGACGTTCTTACCTACGCTATGCAACAACGTCCAAATACCAAATACACTACAGAGACGATTCCAGCTATATGTTTTTATCTCTATCATATCCAAGAATTCCGGCTTGTTTAATAAATAACCATCCTTTTATGACCCACGTTGGGCACAACTGTGCATGATCATACTAGATATAACATCCCATATTTAACCATCCGTTTTGTATACTGGCATTACGCTTGTTCATTTTTTGTGTAAAATTTGCTGGAAATACTGTAAAATAAACAGTTATATGTATTATAAGTGCGTTCACTTGTTGGTTTTTAGTGTTGACGGTACATATGAGTGTCATGTGGTGAGCGGGTGTTACATGTTGATGGCCAAGTCAAGAAATATCTCAGCCATTCTTATAAAAATTAGGAAAATATGTTAACCTAATGAGAAAAATATTGCCCAAGTGAAGAAAAATTTACACAAAACTTATAAAACTTAGGAAAATGTGTTAACCTAATGAGAAAAATATTGCCCAAATGAAGAAAAATTTACACAAAACGTATAAAACTTAGGAAAATGTGTTAACCTAATGAGAAAAATATTGCCCAAATGAAGAAAAAATTTACACAGAACTTATAAAACTTAGGAAAATGTGTTAACCTAATGAGAAAAATATTGCCCAAGTGAAGAAGAAATTTACACAAAACTTATAAAACTTAGGAAAATGTGTTAACCTAATGAGAAAATATTGCCAAGTGAAGAAAACATTTACGCCAAACTTATGAAAAGTATGAAAATTTGTTAACCAAAGGGGGAAAAATATGGGCTAAACTATGAAGTATGTTGACCAAAGTAAGAAAATGTGTTAACCAAATGGGGAAAAAATGTTGGCCAAAACATGAAACATCTTAACCAAACTTATAAATATCTCGTGTAAACTTTTAAATAAGTAGGAAAAAAAATATTGCGTCTGTAGTTATCTCAAAAGTATCTTGAACTTTTATCTGAACAGACATTTCACAAGACATAATCATCAACGTCAACACTTTCCCTCTTTTACGTTACCGAAAGTTTCAACTTACCATTCCAGAGTAGCTGCTAAAGACGCACTTATACATGCTAATCACCCATCTGGCCACACTCTTGGTTGTTGTCTTCTAACATAAAATATCTCTGTCTTTCGTAGATGTCTTCACAACTTTTCCATGTCACAGCCCCAAGAACTGCAAACCTCCATTGTACATGAGCTCCAATAAAACAGTCATAACAACATTTATGGTAATGCAATCTGTGGCTCCACCTGGGGATAGTTTCAATATCATCTGAGTATTCGTCAGCAAAGAGCTATTACCCATGGCTGACATCTTCAACTTTCTATACCACAATGACTTCTACACTAACTTTCCATTGTTCCATCTTTCAACAATACAAAGGGTGTTCTCGAAGTCTAACTAACATAATATTTCTTACTTTGGCCACCTCTTTCACACGTTGTCATTTCACAGCTGCGATAACGACAAGTCTGCAACCAACACTGTCTGTTATGAAGTCGACCTTTCTTAAAACCACGTCTGTCTTAATGAGCCCTTAAATACCCTCTACCAGATCTTATAACCGACTTTCAACGTTTCATACCAAATAACATTAACACTCTCTTTGAATACAGAACAACCGATTTTCTGCTGACTAGGCAGGTTTCTCAATCTAATGGAGATAAATCACCTGTCCTCCTAACATACTAGGCACTATTCTAGACAACGAATATGGTCATCAACCAGCACCCTAAGAAGAACTTGAAAACAGCAACAGAGATTGGGTTCCTGAGACGAATTCCTTGGACTACCAGAGTAACTAACGCTGATCGCCTAAAAGAGCCTACAAAACATAGAGCCTTATATACATCAAACACAACAAACTCTTTCTTACTAACCCTAACCCTAACTATACATCATCTAACCCTAACCCTAGCCCCTAACCCTTAACCCTAACCCTAACCATACAGCAAAAACAACAAACTCTGTCTTAAGAGACATAGATACAAACCAGTGTTAGAAATGGAAAAAGTTAAATTTTAATTAAAATTTAAAACTAATAAATCGCAATTTTATTGCTCGCTTCACTTAATATACAGATATAGGCTAAGTATAGGTATAAGTTAGGTATAAGACGTATATCGAGGTTACATCTTGCGCAATAAAATTGCGATTTATTAGTTTTAAATTTTAATTAAAATTTAACTTTTCCATTCTAACACTGGTTTGTATCTATGTCTCTTAAGACAGAGTTTGTTGTTTTTGCTGTATGGTTAGGGTTAGGGTTAAGGGTTAGGGCTAGGGTTAGGGTTAGATGATGTATAGTTAGGGTTAGGGTTAGTAAGAAAGAGTTTGTTGTGTTTGATGTATATAAGGCTCTATGTTTTGTAGGCTCTTTTAGGCGATCAGCGTTAGTTACTCTGGTAGTCCAAGGAATTCGTCTCAGGAACCCAATCTCTGTTGCTGTTTTCAAGTTCTTCTTAGGGTGCTGGTTGATGACCATATTCGTTGTCTAGAATAGTGCCTAGTATGTTAGGAGGACAGGTGATTTATCTCCATTAGATTGAGAAACCTGCCTAGTCAGCAGAAAATCGGTTGTTCTGTATTCAAAGAGAGTGTTATGTTATTTGGTATGAACGTTGAAAGTCGGTTATAAGATCTGGTAGAGGGGTATTTAAGGGCTCATTAAGACAGACGTGGTTTTAAGAAAGGGTCGACTTCATAACAGACAGTGTTGGTTGCAGACTTGTCGTTATCGCAGCTGTGAAATGACAACGTGTGAAAGAGGTGGCCAAAGTAAGAAATATTATGTTAGTTAGACTTCGAGAACACCCTTTGTATTGTTGAAAGATGGAACAATGGAAAGTTAGTGTAGAAGTCATTGTGGTATAGAAAGTTGAAGATGTCAGCCATGGGTAATAGCTCTTTGCTGACGAATACTCAGATGATATTGAAACTATCCCAGGTGGAGCCACAGATTGCATTACCATAAATGTTGTTATGACTGTTTTATTGGAGCTCATGTACAATGGAGGTTTGCAGTTCTTGGGGCTGTGACATGGAAAAGTTGTGAAGACATCTACGAAAGACAGAGATATTTTATGTTAGAAGACAACAACCAAGAGTGTGGCCAGATGGGTGATTAGCATGTATAAGTGCGTCTTTAGCAGCTACTCTGGAATGGTAAGTTGAAACTTTCGGTAACGTAAAAGAGGGAAAGTGTTGACGTTGATGATTATGTCTTGTGAAATGTCTGTTCAGATAAAAGTTCAAGATACTTTTGAGATAACTACAGACGCAATATTTTTTTCCTACTTATTTAAAAGTTTACACGAGATATTTATAAGTTTGGTTAAGATGTTTTCATGTTTTGGCCAACATTTTTCCCCATTTGGTTAACACATTTTCTTACTTTGGTCAACATACTTCATAGTTTAGCCCATATTTTTCCCCCTTTGGTTAACAAATTTTCATACTTTTCATAAGTTTGGCGTAGAATGTTTTCTTCACTTGGCAATATTTTCTCATTAGGTTAACACATTTTCCTAAGTTTTATAAGTTTTGTGTAAATTTCTTCTTCACTTGGGCAATATTTTTCTCATTAGGTTAACACATTTTCCTAAGTTTTATAAGTTCTGTGTAAATTTTTTCTTCATTTGGGCAATATTTTTCTCATTAGGTTAACACATTTTCCTAAGTTTTATACGTTTGTGTAAATTTTTCTTCATTTGGGCAATATTTTTCTCATTAGGTTAACAGATTTTCCTAAGTTTTATAAGTTTTGTGTAAATTTTTCTTCACTTGGGCAATATTTTTCTCATTAGGTTAACACATTTTCCTAAGTTTTATAAGTTTTGTGTAAATTTTTCTTCACTTGGGCAATATTTTTCTCATTAGGTTAACACATTTTCCTAAGTTTTATAAGTTTTGTGTAAATTTTCTTCACTTGGGCAATATTTTTCTCATTAGGTTAACACATTTTCCTAAGTTTTATAAGTTTTGTGTAAATTTTTCTTCACTTGGGCAATATTTTTCTCATTAGGTTAACACATTTTCCTAAGTTTTATAAGTTTTGTGTAAATTTTTCTTCACTTGGGCAATATTTTTCTCATTAGGTTAACATATTTTCCTAATTTTTATAAGAATGGCTGAGATATTTCTTGACTTGGCCATCAACATGTAACACCCGCTCACCACATGACACTCATATGTACCGTCAACACTAAAAACCAACAAGTGAACGCACTTATAATACATATAACTGTTTATTTTACAGTATTTCCAGCAAATTTTACACAAAAAATGAACAAGCGTAATGCCAGTATACAAAACGGATGGTTAAATATGGGATGTTATATCTAGTATGATCATGCACAGTTGTGCCCAACGTGGGTCATAAAAGGATGGTTATTTATTAAACAAGCCGGAATTCTTGGATATGATAGAGATAAAAACATATAGCTGGAATCGTCTCTGTAGTGTATTTGGTATTTGGACGTTGTTGCATAGCGTAGGTAAGAACGTCATTTTCGTGTACTATTTTGATAAATTAGTCAAAGTCTTGTCTACTTTTGATTAGTTGTGGAAGTTCTAAGACAGAAGCATTATTTGAAGATGCGTGATACAATCGAAGAGCGTCTGTTTCGCTGTGCCTAAGGACTATATGATAACTAAAGTTGATTTTGAATATGCTCTTTTGAATGGTAAAGATCTTGTTCAAGGTAGATGTCCAGTCTTTAGGGTGGATTGTGTGTGGGCTAATATAAAATGTATAGACAGACATATATTTGTTTATCTTGTGATGTGTTTTGATACTACTCCAGTTGTCGGTGTATATTTGTCTAATATTATCTGGAAGAGTGTGTAAAGAAGCCGCTTCATCCTTGGGTTGTGTGTCACTGACTGGATGGGAGTTTTTGTCTTGTTTAGTCTTCTTCTCGCTGACTGCCACATCACTATTGGTAGCCACATGTCTCTTACGTAGTGTTGCTGAAGCGGGTGTTGAAGCGTCTGCTGGTATTACACTGGGTGATACTCCTGGTGTAGTGTGTTTCTTTGTAATGTGGCATTGTAGATTGTCTTTCCTGTTAAATATATGACCACAAGTGTGACACGAATACACTTGCTCCTTGGTATTGTGACTGGTCAGAGTATGGTGAAGCAGATTGCGCTTTTCAGTGAAACCTTTCCCACAGGTTGCACATAAGTGGTTCTCAGATGATTGCCTAGTTGACATCTTTGTATTTTTAGGCATGTTCACTAGCGACTTGCTACTGAGACAAGCAACAGTCGACTTGATACACGTTCACAGCGAGCCGATGAATATAGCGTTGAATATATTTAGTTTCTATCTTTCACCAAAGGTAGATAACACGATGTTGGCTAGATCAAATACTCAAACAACAAGATGTATTATTCACTAGTCTAGTAAACCGTTTCAATCCCGAACACTTTTTTCCTCGTCTTTGATTCAGGCGCCGATGACTCCTTTGCAGATAACGTTGTAAACTATGACAGAATAATGAGGTTTCTTACACTTCGGATGAGTCTGGGTAAGAATCTGGCTGATAATTCTTACAAGGCAGTTGTGAATGTCCAAAAATTGGAAGAAAGAGTCGCAAAAGCCGTAGGTCCGTATATGGCTGATAGTCCGTGGATACTGAGACAAAACGGTAACTGGCAAACTTTCTAACTTGAAGGCAAATAGTCATTGAATAAGCACAAAACTGAAGATCCAATCTTTCGTCGTTCTTGTGTAAATCACAAAGTGAGTGAGAGGTAGTGAGTTGGATATATATTACATACAGTAAGCCCCGCCCACCGCATAGTTGCCAGCCAATCAATACTTGTCTAACATAAAATGTGGGTCAATTCTAAGACAATTACCCTGATAGGTTGTTGACCACAAGTGAACAGCCAATCAATGCTTGTCTAACATAAAATGTGGGTCAATTCTAAGACAATTACCATGATTGGTTGTATACCACAAGTGAACGAAGTCTTGCGGTGGTACGCAAACAGGTCAGATACATGATGAAAAGACAGACATCGTAGTTATTACCCCACACACAATTCTGTATTGTTATAGACATACCTTAACACGAGTTAGGTCCCATAGCGGACGTGCCGGTGTATTGTATGGTCCATATGTATGTAACTAACACACCAACGTATTCATTCCCTTGTGTTTTGTACTTATTTGCAATGTAACACAGGTGTGTGATATTTTATACAAATCACTGTATTTAATTTGTGTAATTTACCTTGTAATAAAATACTTGAATTCTTTAAACTACTGTCTATTTAGTACTATATTTATATGCTGTGTCTATGTGTATTGCTTCTTTTTTGTATACATTGTGGTAATATATGGTTATCTTATGTGATGTTGGTTTACTTCTAACATACTAATACAGACGAGTAGAGACATGAAGCTTGATACGGGAAAAATGTAGCCAAGAGACTACAAGAAGAAGTTGTCTTTGAGAGGATAGACCAATGTTCGATATGTTGAAGATAGTCTTTGGTAAGGTGGAAAACATGACTAATATAAAGATGTCAATTACAAGGAGAAAAAGAGTGTTTAATCACTACATAGGACCTATACTATTGTATGAATATGAAGCGAGGACAATGGGTAGACAAGTTAAAAACATCAGTGGAGATGTGTGGAAAATATACATACCATGACAAGATAGAACAACAATGACCAAGTCCCACAAGAAAATATGAAATACCGTGTCTACAACAGACTTTTTTCCCCCTCTTAATGTATAAATTTAAACGACATCTGTAATTTTTACACCGTGACATGGGGAAATTTGTCCTTAGAAAACACCTGTATATAGCTTCTTATATACATATGACATGAAAACATATTTTGGCAGTCGCAAATTTGACTTCACGCATTATATTAACTGTCGTAGGACGTATTGCCCTGACTAGCGTCGGTGATCACATCTCTCCCTATGACTATGAGAAAGGCTTAGTCGGACAATGTGATGACTTTTTTACACGCGCCTATGCTGCTTTTCGAGACCGTTTATGTTATATGATGTCGAGGTGGTTCTTTAGCTTTACTCGGTAGCCACAGGACGACTCGGACATAGAAAAGTGAGAGAAGGGAGACATAACCTAATATGAAATATTAAGACAATGTTTTATTGTTTCCTTGTCAGTTATATACATCTAGTCCTATATATCCCCCTGTATTATACTATATTGTTAGGTTAATGGTGTGTCGACATGAAGAAACATAATGAAAATGTGAAAGATTTATCAACATCCAACTTACAATTAGCGAGTTGCTACTTGCTGAGCTCTGTTTTGGTGTTGTCAGATAGAGGTCCTTCTGCCTGACACAGGCTGGTCGTTTTACACACGATATATGCTGCTGTGGACTCGTATCAAGAGGCTGTCCTGTCTGGTTTCCTCGCTCTGATCGGCTGGTAGAAACTGCTTTGTACAGTGAATATTCCTTAGCATTTATACCCCGTTTTTGTCGATATGGCCTAGACCACATGACCTGGTAGATTAGTCTGCCCACAGCTGCGTCTGCAATAACGGTTAAGTCTTTAAGCCACTGGTCGCGATTATGAGACGAATCGAGGCTAGTGATATTGGTTTTCCGACCACCTTATATTACAGGAGATATACCTTGGGCTTAGACGACATATGTTATAAATCCCTCCCTGAAGATATGACGAGTATTATTGCTTTCCCAACCCCTTTCTATCCACGGCGATATGCCCCCCAGGATTAGTCATATATACAACTGGCTATTATTGGTTTTGTAACAACTGGCGACGTGTATGGGTATCTTATGTTCTCAAATTTGTTATGTTAAGTTAAGCTGTGAAGTCGGATGCCTGTTTTTCCCTCGGACTTGTGGACACAGCGACACGGAGAGACAGACTGTCCCTAATCATAACCCGTATGACCAGCTAGACACCCCACACGCTGACGCCTATTACCCTTACCAGTGGCACAGTACCGAGATTCGAACCTGTCATCTTGTCTGGGGTACCACCTAAACTTCAACCAACACACCACCTCTCCTTTGCTACACATAGCCTGTTACTACCACCAGCTATCGCCATCACAACTAAGTAACAAAAACATTATCAATATTTCTTATACCACTAGATCGCCCCACTGGGACTCGAACCCGGCACCTACGGAGGACATCGACGGCCATTTTACTTGTTTCTCTAAAGTTTCTCTTTACCGATCTGATACCGTATGGAGAAAGTATTTGAAAGCACTTACCTAGCTACCCTTTCACTCACCCACTCCATAACAATGTATAACACTAAGCCACGCCCACCACAACCTTTACTTCGGCCATCTTTTCTTTGTTCAGGTTTTCATTTGAAGCGGTGTAATTTATATGATGATAATGTATAAGACACTACGAACCACTATAGCTCATACATCCGAATTATTTACATTTTTACTTATTACAACTTTCATATGACACCCGGAGCGGCTCGAGGGTTCGAACCCGCGCCCACCCGACCACCCGGTCGTGGTCGCCCCCGCGTTCGTCGCCCGCGCTGGCCCCGACCACCCCGCCCGGTTTATATAAAGCATTATTAATAACCCACCTAGTTCATTACGACGACGATAAGCCCCTGGATTAGTTGTTAGGAGAATCAGTATTGATTTTTTTGTCCCAGATTGTGCACAACTATGTGTTTTTAAGTTTTGACATTTTAAGGACACAGTCGTTTGGCCCTTATTATTACGAGTATATAGCCGCTATTCGCTGAACCGATGATCGGACTAGTCGGCACTCGCCAATGACCAACCATGTGGGCACTCAGCAATGACCCTCTACCTACCTATGTGACGTATTTTATGGGGCTCGAACCCGCGACTGCGCGCCCGCGACAGCCACCCGCGACCGATCCGCCGCGACCGCGCCCGCCGCCGCGTGCCTTTGGTTGTTGTTTAATTTAATTTAATTTTTTTTCTACTATTTAAAATATGATACACAAACTCAGTTATCTGCTCTTAGAAAAACATGTCTTTTCTTAGATGTATCGCCCCTTACATATGACCTAAGTACCCACCCTACCCAAACCGCACTGGTCCCGAGCTGGATTGGGGGACAATCCAGCGAGGTCAATCCAGAAAGTATAATTAGGAGCACACAAAAAACCCTAACCCTAACCCCTAAACCCTAACCCTAACCCCTAACCCTAACCCCTAACCCCAAACCCTAACCCCTAACCCTTAACCCCTAACCCCTAACCCCTAACCCCTAACCCCAATCCAGCTGGATTGGGGTCAATCCAGCACCACAATCCAGAAATACTAATCAGTTACCCGCTACTCTACTACTGACGGTTCTCATCAAAGAGGACAAACCCTGCCGCACGGGGAGGATCCCGTTAGTACCACACATTGGCAGGGCACATCTTGGCATATTTTCTGTTGCTGTTTATACATGGACACACATCTTGTCGCATATTGTTCGTCTTTATAATACTCCGAAATACATATTTTACATAATGTCGGTCATTATTATATATCAAATCAAATCTTATCATAGATTGTTTGTCATTATAATATCCCCAAATAAGTCTTGTCACACATTGTTTGTCGTTGTAACACACGGAAATACCTATTTTACATTTCGCCTCTCGTTATAATACGACTCGTACATCGGTACATGTCTTATCACACATAGTTTGTAGTTGTAATACCTTGAAATACGTCTTGTCACATATTGTCTGTCATTATATTATAATGAAGCAGTCTTGTCACATATTGTCTGTCTTATAATCCTTTGAAAGATGTCTTGCCATATATTATCGATCGTTCTAATATATAGAGAGAGCAGCGGTAACGTAGGTGTTAACACGCTTGCTGGCGGGCCCTGTGCTTATGTATTCGAGTCCCCATCGAACCAAGAATTGTTTTTCTTTTTTAAGTTTATCTTTGCTCCAAGTGGTCTATAAAACTACGGGTCTAGGACTGCTTGTCCAGTGTGCCCTGAAGAATGTATAATGGGTCCTTTGCTGTTACTTCATTATGTTTTAAATCTTGCATAATGGTAGCTTTGCCATGGCGACTCTTCCAATCTCTGCACGGTTTCTTCAATCAGATGTCTTAATTGTTGGGACTTTACGTTGGCAGTGGCATGAATGCGGTCAGACAAGGGTTTGATGTCAGCCCTCGTTGTTTGCTACGAGAGGGACAAATTGGCCACCTAATCCTTCGTGCACTGAGGCCTTCAAAATTGTGAGGATGATAGGAACCTGTCACATATCCACAGTATGTTCCTGACGTAGAATGGAAAGATTAGCCACCTATTCCCCGCACAATCAGGCCTTGAAAATGTGAGGAAGGTCCTAAAACTTCACATAAAGCAGTGTGATTATAATAAGACTACACTAGTACCATTAGTGTAGGGACTCTTCGCTAGTTCTAGGAGATGCGAACGGAGCACGTATGCGAAGCCCCGAGTGCTGTGATGTCGGTTCAACTCATCTCAACTCATACCCACATTAGGTTCCTGATGCAGAAGTTAAAGACTGATCAACCTATTCCTTTGTGCACTCAAGTCTTAAAAATAAAACATTAACACTTCACATACGCACAAGTTCCTGCTACGGGGCTAAAAAAAAGCACAACTCAAAATGTACTCCCAGCAATGATCGGCTTTTGGATGCTTTCATGAAGACTTCATAGACTTTATAATAACCAGTTACGACCATGTCTCTACAGCAATATCTGTACCTTACTATCTAAGAGAACTGAGCTACTGACATTATGAAAAATGATTGTTACTTTACTACTACTACTACTACTACTACTACTACTACTACTACTACTACTACTACTACTACTACTACAACTACTACTACTACTACTACTACTACTACTACTACTACTACTACTACTACTACTACCACTACTACTACTACTACTACTACTACTACTACTACTACTACTACTACTACTACTACTACTACTACTACATCTTCTTCTTCTACCACAACCACTACAACTATTACCACCACTACTATTATTACCACAATTACTGCTATTACCCACACTCATACTATTACCACAACGTCTATTATCACTACCACACCACCACACTACTACTGCTATTACTATTACAACTAATACTACTACATTTATCACCACCACTACTACTGTTACCGCTACCACACTACCACTGCTACTACTACTAACTGTGTCACTAGTACTTACGATGACTGCTACTACTACAGCAACAACCACCAATTCCACCACTACTACTACTTCTACTACTACTACTACTACTACTACTACTACTACTACTACTACTACTACTACAACAACAACTACTACTACTACTTCTACTACTACTACTACTACTACTACTACTACAACAACAACAACAACTACTACTACTACTACTACTACTACTACTACTACTACTAGTACTACTACTGCTGCTGCTACTGCTGCTATTACTACTGCATTTATTATTAGAACTGTCATCGGTGTTACCACCAATGGTACTACTATTGTTGGTACTATTATTATTATTATTTTCTTTTTATCATTTATATTTATTTGTATAAATATATTTTTTTTAACCGGCTGCTGTTGAGGCGGAAGTACAAGCGTTGATTTTTGAGAATTCGTTAGACGGTGATGCTGTCATTTACACAGATGGGTCGGTCGTCCGACATGTGAGAAGCTCATGGGCCTTTACGACGCGGGCTGGAGGGAGAACTGTGAAAGAGGACTCTGGTGCTTTTGTTGAGACCACAAGTAGCCTGACTATGGAAGTCATGGCAG
Source organism: Cepaea nemoralis (assembly GCA_014155875.1). Lineage (NCBI taxonomy): Eukaryota > Metazoa > Mollusca > Gastropoda > Stylommatophora > Helicidae > Cepaea > Cepaea nemoralis. The sequence continues at coordinate 18,407 of JACEFZ010005311.1, forward strand.
TAAGTAAAGCAATAACATGGCTCGAGTCACAGACATTCAATAGGGCATGTTTCCATAGCGACTCAATGAGCATGCTCAAGAGGATAGAGACGGGGTGGATCCGAAGAGAGTGGTTGCTGTCTCTGGAGCGGTCTCGGCTGACAAATATTAGTTTCATCTTCATGCCAGGGCATGTCGGAATACAAGGAAATGAGGAGGCTGACAAGCTCGCAGGTAAGGCTACTGTGGAGTGCGGATGCGTCATGGACCAGGCTGACATTCTGAATGATCTACGAGAAATAAGACTTTTGCGAGAACCAAGTGATAACTACGTATCAACAACGATGATCAGACTGCGAGAACAGCAAATTAAAAGAGGTGTGACTAAACAAGAACACTATGCAAGAAGCCAAAGAAGATTGATAAACCAACACAGAACTGGTGTTGTTAGCCGATACACGCAATGGGATTTGCTGAGGAGGGGATCCGAGCACTCATGGACTGAATGGTTCGATGTGCAATGAGAATGATTTGTCGACTAACTCACTAACTAACTATTATTATTATTTTCCCTACCACCGCCACTAATACTACGATTGCTGCTACACTACAGCAACTACTCCCCCCCCCCCCCCCGCATATCCTTTACAGGACATCGCTGTCAACAGCAGCATCTGTCAGCTGTCTGTTGATTTCTTGGCAAGATTACGCTAAGTAGTTTACAGCAAATACTACTACCACCAATAACAATTATTATTATTATTTTATTGTCTGCAATATTGTAAGGACAAGAAAGTAATCAATGCAAGCAGAAATAATTTTTAAGAAGAATGAATAGACAGGCCTAACGTAAACCAGAATAACAAAACACACACATTGTCTCTGTCTTCTGTTCACACTAAACTATTTATAAATTTAAAGGAACGAATTGGAGTCCGGTATCACGGGTTTAACAGCAATTGCCAATTCTCCGTTTAACTCGGGATCGCCAAAATCGGTCACATTCTCCCAGGCTGCCCACACAATCATGGGAGGTATCGATAACACTGGTGACCACTTCAGAATAAGCTGCGTGTAATTATCGCCTGCGACCCAAGCTCCTAGATTAAGCAGAAGATTTAAGTTGAACTCCCCTGTTTGTCCCTTAAATGATTTAGTGGTGACGTGTAACCGCGGCGACCCAATTTACTGTTTGAAACTTTGATAAAACTGCGCTGGTATAGTGGTTAGTGTCCATGTTTACCAAGACATAGGTAAAGGACGCCTTTACAATCTAAGGCAAATTGGGCATACGGAGATAGACCCTGGTTAGTGTCCTTGTCTGCCAAGAATGTAAGTAAAGTAAAAGGGTCGCTTTACACCATTTAAGGCAATGGTTCTCAACCGGTGGGGAATCCCCCCCCACCCCCGGGGAATTTAGGGTTGGGGGGGGGGGGATATTAAGATTATTTCAAGATCGCATTAATAGAAGAACTGATTGCTTGATGTTGTTTTTCCCTCCATACTTTACGGTTCTGTGCTTCTCGCCCTTCTGAAATTCATTTTATAACGTAAGTAGACCCGCAAATCACGTTTTATATAGACGTCTAGACTTGTTCTAGTATGTGTTATTAAATTTAGCTTCAATTTTTACGTTTTCTGTGTAGGGGCGGGGGAATTTATAGGGAGGAAATATGAAAGGGGGGGGGGGGGGGAAATAACATTTTGAACATATGGTGAAGGTGTGCATGGGCGGAAAAAGGTTGAGAACCACTGTTCTAAGGCAAATTGGGCATATTGTGGTAGACTCTGTTAGTACTCTTGTCTGCCAAGACTCTAAGTAAAGTAAAATGATCTCTGTACACGCTATAAGGCAAATCGGGCATACGGTGCTAGACCCTGGTTAGTGCCGTTGTCTACCAAAATTAACTAAAGTAAAAGGATTCCTTTACAGGCTCTAACGTGCATTGGACACACAGAGTTAGATCCATATTTAGACAGTCATCTCGGTGGGTGATGTCAGTACCACGCCGACCGTCTCTATTCCCAAACATTTCCTGGTACCCATTTCAGGCTGCATAAATTCCTCAATGAAGGGATTGAACCATGGCCATCAGGCCGGCTACACGACGCCTGCTAGGACTGTAGTTGGAGTTAAATACCAAGCTGTGGCAAGATTATTTTTCCCAACCTGGTTCAAGGGGTCGTTCCACGATTAAATGAGTACCATAATACTCTGGGAAATGTCAAGAAAGAAACTGCGTCGAGGGAGCGAATCGGTCCATCCCGATTCATTCATCATTATCTGTGACCTAGAGCATGTGAAGTCCTAACACTTAGCTCCAAGACTCTGGTAATCGTGTGAGATGGTGAGCCATTATCTCCCACACTTACCGCATGGCACATGATGATGATGGTGAAATATTTAGCAACCAAACGGCAGGTATATGTCATGGCACTACTTTTACCTTTCAGTCTGATGAGACGTTGGTTATACTGTTACATTTATGGGGAAAGGGTGTGACCGGGTGGTTTTGGTTTCTATATCGGGCTCGAAAGTTGCCTGGTTCCATTCTCGGTGAAGGGCTGGACATTTGTATAAAAACAATACATGCCCTGATCTCTTGATTAGTTAGCTTTGAGAACCAGGCTTTTCGGTTATAGCGAAAAACCGGAGGCTCCTTGGGCAAATTGTCCACAATTCTACAGTTGTTATAAATCGCATAGGGTAACTAGATCACAAGGCCGTCGCTCTGTTAAAATTATTAGAAAGAGAAAGATCTAAGAGCAGGTTGATAGAGCCTGTTATTATAGATGTAATCTGTCTAGAGGTAGTAGTGCAAATTGAAGACGAACACGCTGATCTCTGAGCTCTAGATGTGCGTAACTCTGGGTTCACCCTTGTGTTACAAGGGAGTGAATGAAGCAAACATTAGTAACATTGCTACAAACCATGCATGGCGTATGAGGTGACTATGGAGGGGTGACGTGGGTCTGGCTACTCCATTCCGTAGAAAACTTTAGCTACAAGTCCAATCAGCCATGAATAAGTCTGCAGATAAGGAAACAGAATAACATAACCAATGATGTTGACAGGATGCTCTGCAAGAAGAGGTGGTCACGCGATGCTGAGAACACTCAAGGGAGTCCCGGATCGCTGACTTACCTCCTTTCACCAAGGAAAATGGCCACTATTGACACCTACAGAAGATAGCAAATGATAGGACGACTTGGCATGATCTCCTATAATGGGAGATTAAGAACAGAAGAACTTTGAGTTTAAAGTACTTCCTTTGAAAGAGGAGCGAAAAAGACACTGAAGAAGATACTGAAATTATGAATGTAATGACACGTCATTCATTCATTATGTGCCATGCCGATAAGCGTGGGCGGTCATGTTCTGCCATCTCACTTGATCACCAGAGTCGTGGATCAGCTCCGTGTTTCTGTCTCGACCATGCCACGTGGCCAAGCCATCCAGGTATTTAATTCTTGGTCTTCCCCTTCGATCTTGCCAGTTTTCACCAAGTTCTCCAATTCATTTCTTCTCATAACACGTCCAAAAAATTTTGACTGTCTACATCTAATGTCTCTAATCAGTTTACGATCTTCATTTGTTTCTTTAAGGACTTGTTCATTGGTTTTTCTATCTGTCCATGGTATTCTTTGCATTTTCCTCAGAAACCACATTTCTACAGCCATCCGCTGTTTTTCAGCTTGTCTGCTCATTGTCCACGCCTCACATCCATATAAAAATACAGGTTCCATGACACGTACTATTGTTGTTTCTTACTGCTTAGACATGAAAGATGGCGATGAATGCGACTGCTGTTACAACTTATTATTTCTTGCTATACTATATGTGAAGACTCACACCTGTTTTCCCTAAGGAAATATTTACAGTGGAGTCTTTACCTTTAACATTAATCACAGAATTCCCACTGAATTTAGTTGTGTCTAATTTTCAGCTTCCATAATTGTGTTTTATTTGAGATAGATCGATTGTAACGTTAAGACTGCAGCTATTCGGATTGTCTCTTTCCCTTTATTTCAATCATCTTCCTCATCTCCCCTCTTTGTTATCTATCACTCGTCAACGTCATTACCATTGCTTCAGTTAGTCCGTTGGTTTAACACACAGGCAACCGTTCCACGGTCATAAGACGTTTGAAACTAACGACGCAGTTTAGCCTAATGAACTTGTGTCTCTTCAGCCGGCAGCTTGTTGGAGATAACACCTCGCTAGAATTCTAGCCTCCCCTTGCAGGAAGTCTGATTCTAGGGGCCTCGATTGATATCGCCCACCGGAGACACTTTTGGAGTCCTTTAGTGTGACATCTGGCTGGATTCTTTTCCAGTCTGTGACAACTTATTCAGGAGTGGCGAGTCATTATAGCGGTCCTGGAGCTTTGGGCCTGTAGTTAGAAAGCTAACCGTTTGGCGGCATTCTTTACCAGTCAGTGACAATTTATTCACTTGCGGCGAGTGATTATAATAGTCCTAGAGTTCTCGAGTCCGTGGGTATAGGTGGCAGTTAGATGGAATTGTTTGTGTCTGTGACTCCATGTTCAGCAATGGCAAGTCATTATAACAGCCATGGTAACACCATGCCAGTATATACTTAGAGAAGATCACCGCTTTAGAGGTCAGCCATAAGAGTGCATGTGTTACCGAGTCCCATAATGGAAGCAAACAGCAGTTACACTATCACCTACCATGTATGTCGCAGGAGGCAACATGGGCGGGTTGGCGCGAGACTTAATCCCGTAGGGAGTTTTAGCTGCAGAATTCAACCAATCGTGAAAAAGTCGACAAAGGCTATGAATATGCCTGAATTGGTTGAGGATCTGTGCTCTATTGGAAGACGAAAAGCAGAAGCAGAGGACGGAGGAGAAGGGGTAGAGATGGAGAGGGGGAGGTGGATGAGAAGAGAGAGCAGGAGGAGAAGAAGAATGAAAAAAGGGGGGGGGGGGAGACCAACATTATTCTGTACATTAAAAGATTGTCCTAGTTATAACAATAACTAGTTCCATACTAGATTACGTTGCACATAAAACTCTATTCAAGTTATAATAACTTGTTTAACTTTTACTTGATAGTTAATTAACTAAAGTTAGTTGCATGTTATTTACAAGGCGTCTTAATCAAACCCAGCATTACAGACGGTTTGTGATTATTTTCTAGACAATTTTAAGTTCTGTGGTTTCTCATTGCTTTCTGAACAACCCTCGACCATGTCATTGTGAAAATCAACACACTGCGATCTGATTCCAAATGAACTTGCTGGATACTTGTGGGGCATGACGTTCGATGAACTGCATTATGTGAAACAGCAGCAGCTGAAGGACATATAATACCGTATAGATGACAGGAATCTTAACACCAGCTTGGAGCTTGCTCAAAAGCTTTACGTCAATAAATAATAGGCTAATAATGTCAAATGAGTGTATAACTCGAATAGATTTGCATGTGCCCCAGTTATTTAGGATAGAACAAGTTATACGTGTTACAGCACATCTTAAGAATATCGAATTATTTAGGTGTATGCCCTTTCCTTGAAAATAACAATGATGCAATAGAACATCTATTTTATTTTAAAATTATGAAATTCTAGACGAAACAGTTCAAATGGCAATCTCACCGACATATCTGCTCATTGTGCTGAGCGAATGGAATGTATAAGTTTTACCAGATGAAAATGATCAATCATCTGGAACAATGGGCAATTTCGAACAGTAGACACTCATGAGCTTAGAGCTAGACTACAAGAACATGCAAGCAACTATAAATGATCACTACAAATATAAAATTTCCACATAAATGATCTACAACAACGTTGGCATCATTACTGACTTCATCAACATCAATATGTGTCCTGCCAATTGGCTTAAGCCAAGCGTTCATGTCTCTCCACAGATCACGGTCTTTGGTATTTGTCGATCAACTCTGCTGATGATATTCCTTCTTGCCACCGTTTTAATTCATCCGGCATCATTTCTCTTGATCTGCCTTTACATCTTTCCCCACTAATCTTCCCATTGGTCACAATGTTCTCCGATGCCTCTTTTCCCATCACAAGACTAAAGAATGATGTTTGTCTCTTTCATATAATTGTATACAATATTCTAGTTTCATAAACCCCATCCAGGCAGTCGTGAATACTGTGACACATGGCTAAATTGTCTTTATTCTTTGATCCAGAAGATTAAAGTCAGTATCAATAAAGCCAAAACTAGGACTTATTCTGGCGCTGAGATAAAGACCAAAACATGGTATTGATGTCATTTAAGCGTAAACTCAAAAAGAATACAACCAGAACAAATGTCCTAAAATCAGATTTAATTTAGATAAACAAAAGATCACGGAATGTCGTGTCCTCCTTTACAGTGCCGTCCCTGGAGTGAAGAGAGCCGACACCCACATTATAATATTTTTCCCCTTATTCATATCCTGGAGAATCCACCAGCTTCCGTCCAACACACTCCATCAGCCTATGGACACCTTTTCCTGTCACTCTCTCACTGTCGTACTATGCCCCCTCTCATACTTCCCCAACGCAACATACTCAACAACTCTTGCTTCTAAAAATTAATAAAGACTAATTTATTAAAAGAAAAGTGTAACGTATATGAGACGTGTATGCGAAGAAAAAGTGTGTCGTGTATTATAACATAAATGTGTAGGTCAGCCTTCAAAGTTCAGGATCATAGTGTACACATCATGGCAAGGATCACACGACATCATTCGAGTCAGTACGAAAAACCTCACCAAAGTCGTATCCTTCTCTCCAGACATGTCCTCCTCCAGGAACTCTGATGACCATGAGATCTGAATCTCATGTAAATATAATCCGTGGAAAATACTAGTATATTTCCTAACGCAAACTGATCCTAATAGTTTATAGAAACTCCGGCTTCATAATTCCGGCGCAGTGAAAACAAACATGGAACACTGTCCTACTAACAAGTCTTTTTGTCTCTTGATAAATGTTCACTAGTTCTCACTATTAAACAGTTAATGTATCTAGAATAAAATGGCTTGCTTTATTCACTAGATATAGTCTGAAAGTTTCTGATTTCCTTGATACGTGGAACAACTACACTTCAATGTTTGGTTTCATCTACTGTGAACATCAGTCCCTACTGATCTAGTTCCACATGGGCTGAACCTCCATCACTTCAGGTGTGGTTAACGATTGGTATTCACTCATGTAGGATACATATACCATTAGACTCCACCGAGCAATGTGTATTAACTTCTTCCATTGCGAAAGTTGCTGGCCCATCTCTCCACATCATAATTTATCCGGGATCGGATGTTACATTGGGTCCGGGTTCTTCATTCCAACCCGAGGAACCTGTAAAATAAATCATACAACTGGTGATAGCCTCCCGTCACTGATCTCTATTAGATGATCGTGGGCCATCGGCCTCACTCAGAAAATATAATGAACCCATCAGGGACATATGAACTGACCACATAGGTTATCATCAGGCCAAGACAAAAAATATCAGCAAACAGAATGCGGAACCCCGACCACCAGGGACACCTACGGGAAAATCCCAATTATCCCTCATTACTCAATTCTCAACTAGTAAAGCTTATCAACACTTCACTAATCTATTTTCAACTAACAGAGCCAAGTATCACTTCCCTACTCTAGTTAGTTTCCACTAACAGTGCTAATCATCACACTATAGTTTAACAAGGCCACAGTCTATATTAATTAGAACTAATATTATAATAGGTTATACCTTAAATGGCACTACTGCAGTCCTATCAATCATATCTACATCTGCCATTATAGGCACGTGTAAAATTAAAGTCACTAATTAACACACGGTAGATATTATTTCCACTAAGCACTGCAGTGCCTTTGCACTCCGACTAGAGCATTTTCAAGTCCCCCTAGTTGGTCCCAACTCGGGTTTATATGGCAAACTACCAAAGTTGGCCACGTGACGTTATCCTTTATGCCCCACACAGGTGGCACATTGGCAGATCATCCCCTGTCAGGGATCCATCCCCCCTCTGGCTCCCTCCATGTTAGATCTGTCATCACTGGTTTAGATTCCCAAAACAAGCCAGCGAGTTCCTGTATACCCCCAACAACAGTTGCCAATAACCCCGTCAATCTTCTCGATGTTCCGGAAACCCAGAATTGACATATGTACTGTTACTTCCGTGCTAAGTACTTCCGTTTTCCCTCTGATATGTTTATGACTTGTCAAGGTGATATATGATTCAGCGCACTCACTTCCTCCTCACTCACCACCAAATGTGTATATGGGCTGACCTGATGTATCCCGTGCAGCTGTGTTTACTCTGTTAGTACGACTGTTGTGGCCTAGAAAATATACGCCAAGCAAACGTCGGTATTATTATCTGGTTAACTCATGGCGAGCTCGTGACACGGAACAGCAGCAATGTTTGAAGCAACAATCGTGGTTAAATTTGCAGATCTAAACTTTCTTGAGAAAAATATTAATTTCATCGCAGAGAAATTGAAAGACGTGGTAAAAGAAAGCAAATAAACCAACAATGGGTTACACATAACATTCTGAATTTATGCAATTCAAGGTGGGAATTGGGAAAAAAAGATCAAGAAAAAGGAAACCAAAGAATCATGGCAATATAATAATGTGAATACAAATATTAAAAAGAGAAGGAAACAGGCTAAATAAAAATGGTTATGTGGCTAATATGAGATCATTAATTTAGGGTTAGCAAAAAGCAATAGCAGGCAGCTTGTGATACATTCGGAAATGATTAAAAACTTCAACAGGCCAAGGTAACAGTCAAAGAAGATAAAAATAAGCCTCATCGAAAGTCAGAATGAGAAGGTTGTCAAAATATTGTAAGGAATTATTCAATGGTACACTCCATCCTGACTGTTGAATAATAAATAAAACAGCAAACAAAAACTGAGAAATTCAATGGCAGTACCGAGAAAAAATGAGAGATTGTATATGCGCAATGAAAAGAGGAAAGTGATGAAGCATAGACAACGTCCCAGAAAAGCTCTTAAAATAGGAGGACCAAACACGGATAGATCATCACAAACATTACCCCTGAAGTCGGAGTGGGTTCGCCTGATTGCGAGGGACACTGTTAACAAGGGAGGCTAATCCACAAGCAAAATGCAGTCCAGCACTGCTAAAAGTAGAGTGTATGGACTACGCTTGAGTTCAAAGCGAGCGAGTCCCCCCCCCCCCCCCCCCCCCCCCAAAAAAAAAAAAATCACAACCATTTGCCTGAAAAGCTGAAAATATTGAATACACAACAGTGGCCCAGAGATTTTACCCAGTATTTGATAATACCTATTATAATGACAGAAAACCAAAAAAATAGGCAGGAACTACAGTACCATGAGCCTTATCATTCATCCAAGTCAAAGTAATGTCAAGGGTGATTTTGAATCAACAGGAAGCAAAACTAAAAGGGAATCCTTTCCGAAGAACAGATTGGTTTTGGACCAAACAGAAGTACCCCAAAACGCATTCTAAATATTAGAGTCAAGAAAAGTTAGTTGTATATCCTTTACAGGACGTCGCAGTCAACCCCAACATTTTTAATGCTGTTTGTGATCTCTTGGAAAGTTTACGTTAAGTAGTTTGCCATTGTTTTCTGAACCACCGACACTCATACCATTTCGTAAAAACCCAACGCAAGACGGTCTGCTGCCAAATCGCCTGCAGCTGTGTATCGAGCGCGGTATGCGGGATTACGAACTGCGTAACCGCCTTTGCCACGTAGCCAGCAAATATTAGAGTACTGATTGGAAAACATCTGCAAAATCAGTGGTGTATTGATTTTACAAATGGATCGAGACTTGCATGAAGGAGCATCGTAAATAATGAGAAAATTCAATGTTGATACCAGCAACAAAGAAATCATTGATATACAAAATAAAAATGCAAACAGTGTTGTTCTTACAAACAACGACATATCACAAGTTTTCAAAACAACATAATGAGTTCTATAAGGGTGTTTTTCCCGGTGTTTTTTTTTTTTAAAACATACTCGTATATATAGAACACAATATACTGGAGGCTATTAACTGCTATAAAACATTTAGTGGTTGGCCTCAGGCCCAAGACCCCCTTGTCCAACACCGCAAGGTACTATAGACAGTAGATGACAGTTTTTTGACAGACTGATGCTGTTTATGAGCAGGTTATCTTCGATGTGCAGAGCTTGTCAGGAGGCAATAAATGCCTTGCATTCTCATCTCTGACATAGGTGGGAACAAATGAGAGCTACCAGATGACCATCCGGGAAGAGCTTTCAATAACAAACGACATTGTAAGGTTACTTCATTCCGAGTTTCTAACTCAGATGCTTGCTTGCTTGCTTGTGTTCGTTGGCTTGAGCTCCAACGCGAAGTCCTGTATGTCGGATGAAGGCATCCTGTTGTCCAACATCAGTGTGATGTCATACAGGACCTGAGTTTTGCGTGAGTATCCGTTGTCCCATGTCTGGCTTATTGGTGTGCAGACTGGTGGTTCCTCGCCGTACAGGCAGACACTCTCCGACTTCGGAGGAATCGGCGATCCTACTGACTTTAGCCAGGACCCCGAAGGGACCTGTTGCCCAGGACGCTCGACGAGGACGCGTCAATAGGTCTTGGCCAGTATATAACCCGGCCCTGGTGCCTTGGAAACACCTCTGCGTCCCTACTCAGATAATAGCCAATAACAAGCATTTTGAGAACGATTGATATTCCATCGTTTTCACATGTTGATTTCTATCTGGTGATTTACACAGTGGCGTGGTTACAACTGACCATGTCCGACTGGACTCGAATGAATCGCTACAGATTTTCTCAACATGACCAATTAATCTTGAAATTAAATGTTTGTTCTACAGCTTTATTTATACCTTTCTAAAAATCATTAGTGACATTTGAGATAGTTCATGTTACATTTAATCACACATGGGACACATTTAACAAAACTCCATGCTTGAATAGCGTTTTCTCGCATGTTTCCGTTGACAGTGATTTATCGCATGTTTCCCTTTGTAGAATTTTGTTGTATGTTTTCTTAAAGTGTTTCAATGAATAGCGACAACCTACAGGTTTCATTGAACCGCGTCCTCTGAATCGTTTCCATAACGGTGTCTCTTTACATGTGCCTGTTGATAATGCTTTTTGTATTGTATGTTTCGTTAGCAGACTTCTTGCACGTTTTACTGATCGGATTAATAAAATAGCGACTACTTGCGTGTTTCCTTGTTTGTCAGGAAAAGTCAGATATGACTGAGCTACCGTATGACAATAAACGGTACTACCTGCTTCTGTCAGCGCCGAATGTTGGGTCTGAGTAAGATATGACTGAGCTACCGTATGACAGTAGACGGTACTACCTGCTTTCTATCAGCGCCGAATGATGGGCGGCGCCTACCAAAGCCGACACCCTCATTGTGCCAACGGCTCCGGGCGGAAGAGCGCAATTGGGAGGGTACAAGCCTCATCCTTATGTGAGGAAATGGAACCTAAAGACAAAATGTCATGGCAGGGCAGACCAGGCCCTAAGCCTTGGTTGGCAGCTGGTCTAGGATCGAAGCTCCGACAGGCGGACAGTTAGAGCATTGCTTTGCTGATCCGGCAGCTTCTGCAGCTTGTCTTGTTCCAGATGTAGAGGTGTTACCTTTCCTCTGGAGTGAACTAGGCAGGCCGAGAGAGGGATCATGCTGCATGGGCAACACATGATCTCTATATTTTAGCCCAGGCTTTGTGCTATGGAGAGGCATAACTCCATCCCTGGTCTTAACCGGTCTCGGAATCAAAGCGAGAGGCAACTGTTACGGGTTATAATGTCTTGTCAACTGGCGTAGACATGGGGCGCCACGGGTTGCCTCTGACAGGTGTCACTGATCAGCTACCGGCCGCCTCAAGCTGGGCAGCTCCCGGCCAATTGGGTGCTGATCCGCCACAGCCTGCCTGCTTCAATGGGGCTAGGACAAAATCTATATCGCAGGTTTAAAACCAGTGCACCAGGTACTAATAAAAAGAAAAATAGAAACCTCAAGCTACGGCTTGCAACCTGAAAATAAGAACCACGTGTCCAGGATTTTCCACTGACTTGACGAATATGGACGACATGAGAAAAACGGCTGTGATTGATGCCGAACTCAGTCGTCTTAACAGTGGTATTGCTGGCCTGCAGGAGACTTCCTCGCTGGGGAAGGGTCACTCAGGGAAAACAATTACACCTTTTTTGGAAGGGTAGAGGGCAGGCAGAAAAAAGGCAACATGGTGTGGGCTTTGCAGTGAAGAATTCGCTACTGGGAATGATTGAAATTCCAGCTGGAGGTAATGAAAGACTATTATCCCTGCGCTTGGCAACCTCTTGTGGTTTTGCCACCATTATCACTGCATATGCACCGACACTTGCTTCCTCTGATGATGTGAAGGATTCGTTCTATGAGGAGCTAGACTCTGTGATCAAGGCAGTTCCAAAATCCGACTACATTTATATGCTCGGTGATTTCAATGCTCGTGTGGGCAAGGACTCGAGTTCATGGCCAGTGTGCCTTGGAAAATACAACATCGGTCGCATGAATGAAAATGGGCAAAGGCTGCTGGAGCATTGCACCAGAAATGACCTATGTATTACAAACTCCTTCTTTAAAACAAAAGAGCTGCATAAGGTCACATGGAAACATCCAAGATCCGGCCATTGGCATCAGCTGGACTTCATCATCACACGGAGACAACATCTGAACCAAACATCATTAACTCGAAGTTACCACAGTGCTGACTGTGATACGGATCATTCTTTGGTTGTTGCAAGAGTTAGACTGAGACCAAAGAGAATCTACACAGCTAAACACAAATCTAGCCCCAGGATTAATGTTATTAACACCCACGATCCTGATAAGTGCTTTGAGTTCCAACAGCAACTTGAAGACGCTTTCACTGATACATCAGAAATTTGTACAGCAAGTGAAAAGTGGGGTAAACTTAAGGAAACTCTTTATAAAACAGCGGTAGAGGTTTACGGCACTGTGGATCATAAGAGGCAGGACTGGTTTGCGGCAAATAGCCAGACACTGCAGCCCTTGATTGATAAAAAGAAGAAAGCTCTCTTAAGAAACAAGGAAAGAACAACGCGTAAAACTCTCAGTGAGCTGAAGCAAGCTAGGAAGGATGTGCAAAAGGCTGCCAGGCAGTGTGCAAATGACTATTGGATCAAGTTATGTGAGTCCATTCAAAATGCAAGTGATAAGGGAAACATCAGAAGCATGTATGAAGGGATAAAGAAAGCCTGTGGTCCAATGATCAAAAGAAGTGCACCACTGAAAACCTTGACTGGAGAAATCATCACTGATAAGAAACAGCAGATGGATAGATGGGTAGAGCACTATTTGGAGCTTTACTCAAGTGAGACCAAATTAGCGGATGATGCCCTCAACGCCATAGAGGCCCTGCCAACTCTTGACCACCTGGACACACTTCCCACCATAACAGAAGTTAAGTGTGCTATAAATGAACTTGCATCTGGCAAGGCTCCAGGTAAGGATGGGATTCCAATAGAGGTTATCAGGAGTGGGCAAGACACACTCACTCTACAGATCCACCAGCTAATAGAGCTATGCTGGCGAGAAGGACAAGTCCCACAGGATTTCAAAGACTCAAGCATCATAACATTGTACAAGAACAAGGGCGATCGGAGCGACTGTAACAACTATAGGGGTATCTCACTTCTGTGTATTGTTGGAAAGTATTTGCCAGAATTGTTCTGCGCAGACTTCAAGTCCTGGGAGATCAAGTCTACCCCGAATCACAGTGTGGCTTTCGACAGAACCGGTCTACCATTGATATGATATTCTCATTGCGACAAATGCAAGAAAAATGCCGTGAACAGAATCAGCCACTGTTTATTGCCTTCATCGACCTCACAAAGGCATTTGATTTGGTCAGTCGTGAGGGTCTGTTCAAGGCACTAAAGAAGATTGGCTGCCCACCAACTCTTCTGTCCATTGTGGAATCGTTCCACACAGGCATGAAGGGTATAATCAAGTTTGATGGTGCAACTTCAGAAGAGTTTGAAATCAAGAGTGGAGTTAAGCAAGGTTGTGTACTAGCTCCCACCCTCTTTGGAATATACTTTTCACTTCTACTGAAATATGCCTTTCGTGATCAGGATGGTGGTATATACATTCACTCACGCTCAGATGGCGGCCTCTACAATGCTCAGAGATTGAAGGCCAAGACCAAAATTAGGAGGGTACTGATCAGAGAGTTGCTTTTTGCAGATGATGCTGCAATTACGACCCACTCTGAGGAAGAATTACAACGTCTACTATCTGCATTCTCCAATGCTTGTTCTGAATTTGGTTTAACAATTAGCAAAAGAAGACACAGATTATGGCACATGGGGTACCATCAATCTTTATTGACGACGCCGAACTAGAGATAGTAGACCATTTTACATATCTAGGATCAGAGGTAAATAGCAAATTATCCCTAGATCAGGAAATCAACATCAGGATTGGTAAGGCAGCAACAACAATGAACAGGTTAAGAAAAAGAGTCTGGGAGAACAGGAAGCTTACTGCCAAAACAAAAGTCCTTGTCTATCAAGCCTGTGTCCTTAGTACTCTTCTTTATGGCAGTGAAGCCTGGACAACTTACTCACACCAAGAGAAACGTTTAAACAGCTTTCATATGCGGTGTCTGCGAAGAATACTTGGTATTAAGTGGCAAGACAAAATCACAAATACTGAAGTATTGGAAAGATCAGGTTGTGTGACGGTATATTCCATGCTCAGTCTTCGTAGACTTAGATGGATAGGACACGTTAGGAGGATGGATGATGGTAGAATACCAAAGGACATCTTTTTTGGTGAATTACAGATGGGTAAGAGATCTCAGGGTCGGCCTCTACTACGATACAAAGATGTGTGTAAGCGGGACATGATTGATACAGGCATTGATAATGCACATTGGGAGCAAGTCGCCGCTGAACGTGTTGCATGGAGGGCAAATATCAGAAATGGAATAAAGACAAAGGAGAAAATTATTGCAGATAAGTCACACACCGAGCGTGTGAGACGTAAGATGGTGCATGATGGTGAAAATGACCATGTGTTCACATGCATCCACTGTGGACGAACATTTACAGCGCGAATTGGCCTTAACAGTCACATTCGCCACCGCCATGGGTTGTAGTTATTAAGCCTTTTTGAAGCACAATGTAACAAACTATCGTCTGTCAAGACAGCAAGGTGCCAATTTAAAAAAAAAATAAAAAAATTATTACATGTTTCCTTGAATCAAGTCTTTTTGCACTTTTCCATGATCAGTGTCTTCTTGCACATTTTCGTGATCCGTGTCTTCTTACTTGTCACAATGATCAATGTCTTCTTGTACGTTTCCATGATCAGTGTTTTCTTGCACGTTTTTATGATCAGTATTTTCTTGCACGTTTCCGTAATCAGTGTCTTCTTGCACGTTTCCAAGATCAGAGTCGACTCTACTTACATGTTTCCATGATCAGTGTCTTATTACACGATTCCATGATTAGTGTCTTCTTGCACGTTTCATGATCAGTGTCTTCTTGCACGTTTCCATGATCAGAGTCTGGGTCTTCTTATACGTTCCCATGATCAGTGTTTTCTTACATGTTTCCATGATAAATGTCTTCTTTCCCGTTTCCATGATCAGTGTCTTCTTATATCTTTCGTCATCAGTTTCACTGAATAGCGACAGCTTACATCTTTCCGTAAACCACTTCTTCTTGAACACTTTCACGAACACTGCCTTCTTACATGTCTCATTCGGCACACCGTCAATGCAACAACAAATTACACAAGAAACATCGTGTGTAGCCATTTTTCCCAAACAATAAACAGCAATAATTTCTATTTATTCCGTGCCTTCTGTGTCTCGCAGAACGACATTATTTCATATCCGAAAATTGCATTAACACAACTGATCGTAATTCTCTACGAAGTTACGTCCCGTATGCATAATTAGCTCAACCGCTCGTAGATTATTTCCTTGTTAGAAATATACGTATTGTGTTAAGAATAGCATATATTACGTCTGCACAAGTTTTTCCTCAAAATGGCATATTTGTATCGATTAGTGCTGTGCCACATGTGTTCAAGCGGCTGCTCCCACTGCAGATATAGAGATATGAGAGGGAAGTTACACGCCGTTGTGTTTGTCTGTCTGTTTGTCTGTCTGTTTGTCTGTGGCTCTCTGTTAGTCTGTCTGCCTGCCTGCGGGGCCGCCCTCAAACCCGACGGATCGGTCCATTCGTCCATCGATATATCAATCCAGATAATCATACATCCATTCATCAGTCGTTCTCATCGTTATCGTCTCCTCGCTCGATTCTTCTCAGCTCTCTTTCTCTTTCTTTCTCTCTCTCTCTCTCTCTCTCTCTCTCTCTCTCTCTCTCTCTCTCTCTCTCTCTCTCTCTCTCTCTTCTCCTCTCCCTCTCTCCCTATGTCAATAGATAAATGTAATTCTCCTTTGATAGAACATGTTTGTGTATCATACCTTTGATAGAACCTGTTTGTGTATCATACCTTTGATAGAACCTGTTTGTGTGCCCTACCTTTTATAGAACATGTTTCTATACCAAACCTTTCATAGAACCTGTTTGTGTATCAAACCCTTGATAGAACCTGTTTGTGTATCATACCATTGATAGAACCTGTTTGTATATCAAACCTTTGATAGAACCTGTTTGTGTATTACACCATTGATAGAACCTGTTTGTGTATCACACCATTGATAGAACCTGTTTGTGTATCACACCATTGATAGAACCTGTTTGTGTATCATGCCATTGATATAACTTGTTTGTGTATCATACCTTTGATAGAACCTGTTTGTGTCATACCTTTGAAATAACCAGGTTAACTTTCCTAGCATATGCCCATAAAATCATTGATCGTTATCTAGCTCTAAATGAGGCGTTCTTACTAGATGCATACCTAGTTCTAACATTTCAGCCGCCAATTCTAGAGATTTCCCTAGGTGCAAGGAAAACAATGGGCGATCCGGACTCCTAGTGGCTTTCTCCGTATCGCGCCATGTTCTTCAAGAAGAGCTTTATGTCTTCTTGGTTGGCTTGGCTATTCTGTTTTCGTTTTTGGACGTGTTCATGATCGGTTGGATTTCGGGGCCAAAGTGTTCCTAGGGTATGAGGAAGCCAGCCCCAAGACCCAACCCTCCGTGGTCACCTCTCTCGACCTGTATGGTGGGTCAGAGCGTGATACTATTCTTTGATTCTCTTAAAGGTCTCGGTATCACTCGGGCAGAAGCCTTTCCAGTCGCTTCTTACGACATGCGAGTAGGTTGCAGTGTTAGCATTCTTTCTTCCCCTTAGGATCCCGGTAACACGGGGTGGGGGTGGGGAGGGGGAAAATAAGAAACGAGGACAGTGCTGCATAGAATAGCTACAGATAGGGGGAGAGAGAAGAGGGAACGGGGGCTTGGAATTAGTTGGTTGATGGCCAAAGCCGAATTGGGGGACAGAGGGAAAACATATAAGAGGAAGAAATGGAGCGTGGTTTGATGGCCTCACTAAATTCAGCGCGAATGGTGCCATCTGTGATATTTCTCAGGACTTAATTGAAAAGAGAAAAAAAACAACAACAACAATTACTATATAGAAATTAAAGCAATTAACAATGTGTATGGATTGGAATGCCAGTCTCTCTGGCCGAGGGGTTACAACACTTTCTCCGTAATCCCGTTTATCACGCAGAGTCTCGTAGCGGGAGAGAACTGGGAGCTGTTCGACCCCCGCTGGTGACTTGCGAGATACTGAGCCGGCCGCTCAGAAAGCAATGGCAAACTACTGAGCGTAATCTTGCAAAGAAATCAACAGACAGCTGAAAGATGCTGCTGTTGACAGCGATATCCTGTAAAGGATATGCACACACAAAAAAATGGATTGGAATAGTTAGAACAATACAATGCAATGCAAGTTGTGCTACCTATGAAATTTCTCATGTCTAAATTTCCAATGCTGTCTCTTCTGCCGAAGACAGCGGTTGTTCTTAAGAATTGCATTGGATATGTAATGATTATGTGTATGAGTTCATGAAACAATGTCATGGCATTCGCTACATTACCAGACATGCTCCTTCTTTCTTCTGAAACCAACGAAGAGTTCCCGTCGTGGTGGAACCAAGACATGTTTCCTCTTATAAATTACAAACATTCATTTAACTGGTGCCAGCGCTTCATAGGACTAAAGTGGCATGATAGAATCACCACAGAGGAGCTCATGAAGAGAACTAAGCAACCATCAGTGAAACAAGGGCTGAAGCAATGGCGTTGGATAGGACACACACTGAGAAAATCCAAGAACAATACAACTAGAAAGCACTTTGTCTGGAACCCGCAGGAAAACGGATTTGTGGGAGAGATAAGACACCTGGAGACAAGACTTAGCGATAGGGATGCATTGTATGGCGAAGACATGTACGGAGCTGCATGAGATTGCAAAAGACGGAACGGTTTCGGGTGATTTAGCTGATGGCTTATGCTCCAATTGGGGACACACAGACAGACATAAGACAGACAGACAAAGAGAGAGAGGGAAAGAGAGAGAGAGAGAGAGAGAGAGAGAGAGAGAGAGAGAGAGAGAGAGAGAGAGAGAGAGGACGTCGTTTCTATCGATTAATTTCCAGGATACCGGTGTTATGAGGTGCGATGACCCACGGCAGTGCCGTGCTATGATACAGACAAGTGGTCGCATCAGGCGGCACCGAAAGGTGGCTTCATAAGGGGGCGGCATTTTTAAAGAAAGAAAAAACATGTTAGGGGTGGTATTTTGAAGACTTGCATCATACTGAGAAAATCTACCGCACGGTCCTGCGATGACCATTTACCTTCCGCAGACCCTTTTTTTCTCAGAAAAGTGCCCGACCGCATATTACGATACATTCTCTGTTCTAGACAATTATTATACTTACACGTCGCCTCGCTGCTTAAGTCCACTATCTCAATATTGGCTAAGATTGGTTATTACGACAAATAAAGTGAGGAAAATGTAACATGGGCACGTAAAAGACACATAAGTCAGGGAAGAATAATTATGGAAGGAGGTGTACCAGGAAAGCGGAAAGGCCAAATCGTGGATTGATTCAATATGTGATAGATAAATTACATATGACAGCAACAGAGACAGAACATTTGGCTGATAAAATACTGACAAATTCTAAATACTGTTACTGGGGATCAGGTGTGCATAGGAGAAGACACTGGGTGACGATGATGATCGCCAACAACAGCGTGGAGTAGGAGGGAATCAAAAGAGAACATCTAGCATATATCAAGTTAAATTTAGGTGCATGTCCTTTACAGAATGTGGCAATCAACCCAAGCAAGAAAGAAAGGA
>JACEFZ010005312.1:5000-37628 GCA_014155875.1 Cepaea nemoralis
CAGTCATGACGTATTTGTGTCCTCTTTTAATCCTAAGTCTTAGTGATGGTGCTTGTTCTCTAACTAAATGTTTGTATATTGTGCGTGTTGTTTGCTGTATTAACTGTTCATGTCCTTTTATTGCCTGTATGCATGTCTGATAGAATGTTGGCAGTCTTCCCTGGTAGTGTGCAGTTCCATTGTTAAGAGGTGTGAGATGTTTTATGTTGTGGCCTATGTGGTATAGTGCTAGACTGTTCTGTTCTGGGTGTCTGATGATTTTACCTATGTGACTGATTCTAAGTGGCAGTATTTTTGTCTGGATGTCCTGTAGTGCAATACCCCCTTGTTTCTTGTCTTGTATGAGAGTTTTGTGTTGTATGCTGTGTATTGGTGAAGATGAAGCGTCTGATTTGTTTATTTATGATTGTGACCGTCTGTTTGGGAGGGACCAGTACTGTCGCTAAGTATATTATTGTGGGTAATATGTATGTGTTGACTATTGTGCTTCTACCAAATATTGTGGATGTCTTGTACCTATACCTGTGTAACATGTCTGTGATCTGTTGGGTCAGTGCGTGCCATGTCTGTCTGTGTGTTTCTGTGGGATCACATGGAAATGTGATCCCATACAGCTTCATGGTGTCTATGTGTTTTAGATCTGGAGGGAAATTAGCCTTTTGTTTCCACTTTCCCAGACCCATTATCGGTGATTTCTGTACATTAATTTTGGCTCCACTGCCTTTTCCAAAATGGGTAAAGGTGTGGAGTATATTCCTTATTGATGTGTTGCTGGTGGGAAAGAAGGCAGTGCCATCTGCATTGGCGATGAGCTTCTGCTCTCCTGTCCCATGCAGGAAGGTTCCTTTAATACTAGTGTCTTGCCGTATTTTCTCTAATAAAGGTTTTAGGGTGAGCACTAACAGGAGTGGTGATAAGGGACATCCCTGTCTTTACAGATCTCGTGAGCATGAGGCTAGCTGTCAGTGAATGGTTCACCAACACTCTGCTCTAAGGATTTTTATACAAGATCTGTATCCACTGCACATAGTATTCTCCTATGTTACAAAATGATAGTGTCCTATGCAAGTATGTGTGAGAAATTATGTCTAAGGCCTTCTCTTGATCCAAGGATAAGATGGAGGATGGACAGTCTTTCCCATGTGGGTAGTTGATTATGTCTCTAGTGAGGTGTGTTTGGTTGTGTATATTTCTGTCTTTGACACTGCACTGTTGGTCTGGGTGTATTAGTGTTGGCATGAAGGGTTTAAGTTTATTGGTGAGTGATTTGCCAAGTATCTTGTAGTCTGTGTTGAGTAAGGAAATTGGTCTGTAGTTCTTTAGTTGTGTTTTGTCGGTGTTGTCTTCATGTATGAGTGTGATATAGGACATATTGCAACTGTCGGGAAGTTGTTTATTGTCAAAGGCTTTCTGACAGACTTTGAGGAGAAGATTGCCTAGGATAAGAAAGAAGTGTTGGTAGAATTCTACTGTCAAACCGTTTGGTCCTGGAGTTTTGTCTTTGTTTAGTGAGCTTAGTCCCTGTGTTATGTCTGTCAGTGTCAGTTCTATGTCCAGTGTGCCTCTGTCTGTGTCAGATAATTTCTTTGTGTACCGTAAGAAGTTGTCTTGTATCTGTGTGTCGACTGTCTCTGCTGTGAATAGTTGTGTGTAGTGTTGTTGGAAAGCAGTCTCTATGTGTGGTGTTTCTTTCTGGCATGTGTCCTTGAATGTCTGATAATTTGCTTATTTGTCTGTTACGTTGTGTGTTCTGTTCTATTGCTAAATATTGCATCGTAGATGTCTCTTGTGTAATTGTGTTGAGCTTTGTTCTGAGAAGAGCACCCAGATATATGTGTTGTTGGTGTTCTTCTAGTTGTGCTTCTAGTGTATGTAAGTGATGTGCATCTCTGTCTGTTTGTTGTGTTAGTCTTATGGCTGTCTGTAAGATGCGCTCCTGTCTTAGTCTGTCTTTTTGGATCATGGTTGCTAGATGTTGTGTTCTGCTTCGTATGGTGTTTTTCAATAAGTCCCAGTATTGTGTGATTTTCTCAGTCGGTATATTGTCTGTGTACGTGTGTATGAGCTGTGTCGTCTATTTTACACATTCTTAGTGTTCCAATAGTGAGTTATTGAACGTCCAGTGAGGTGACCTTTTGTTTGGCTGCGTGTTTGTGCTGTTTGTGCTGACGTGTACTAGTATACCTTTGTGGTCTGTGTATCTAATGTTTCCCGTAGGTGTTTAGTTTGTATGATGTGGTGTGTTGCGGGTGTGTAAATACTATCTAATCTTGATGATCTGTTGTGTGTTTTGTTTGTGTATGTCGTTTCTCTACTGTCTGGGTGTGTATGCCTGAATGCGTCTGTGAGGTTGTGTGTATCGATAATATTTTGTAGTGTATCTAGTTGATGTAAGCTGTCCCTGCCGGCTCTTCTCAGTTGTGTTCTTACTTCACCTCCTATTACGTCTAAATCTTCAAGAACACAATTGTAATCACCGGCAAAAACAATATTTTGTCCCCTGTATGTCTGTGTTAGTAAGTCGTCTAAATGTTCATAAAATAGAGGTTGGTAATTGTAGTTAGGTGGTGCGTGTAAGTTCACAATGACAAATGAGTGTTTGTCGTTTTTAACTTGAACTGTGGAAATTCTACCATGTGGGTCTGTGTGTGTTCTAAAAAATAGTCCACGTGTCGGAAGTTTGGAGAATGGCTGTCCCTGACCCTATGTTTTGTTTCGCCAAACTGAAACACGAATTTCTTAATCCTAGCCCTGTCACTAATTCTGCTGCTTCAAAGTCTGTTTTTATGTTAGTTTCTTGCAATAAACAGAAGTCTGGTTTGTGTTTGTGTATGAGTGTGACTATGTGTTGTAACTTCATTTTCATACCTAGGATATTTAAGCTAATTATACATAAATCGTCAGCCATTTTAAAAATAAATTTTAAACAACATGGTGGTTAAATTTAAGTGATTACCTTTATCTTTTCTGTGGTACTTCAATTGTGGGTTTTGTCTTCGGTTGTGATAATATTTTTGTGGTTTTCGTTCTCCTCGTGGTCTTCGTCGGTGTTGATAAAAAGTGGTCCTTCATTGTCGCTGTTTTCATTCTGTTTTGTAGCAGCTTTCTTGCATGGTTTGGAAGGAGAAGGGGAAGATCTTCCCTCCTCTTCTCTTATGTCTTTGTTGCTTGAGGAATTTCTTCTCTCTGCCCACTGTCTTTTTCTGCCGTAGTGGACGGTTTGGAAACCGTCGTCGTTGGCTTCTTATGGAGTTGTTTTTGTTTGAATTTCTACGGCTGTCTCCGTGGTCACCGGTCTGCCAGCTACCTCGACGTCATCTTGGACGACGTTGTTTTGCTGTGTGTCGGCCTTCTCCATGATTTCCGGGAATTCCTCTTGTGCTAGTTCAGAGGTTTTCTTATTATTGTCTTTCTTCTGCCGCCTTGTCGGGCATTTGTTAGACCAGTGATCGTCTAGATCCAGATCAAAAAGCCTACCAAGTAAAGTATTTTTTTTTGTGTGGGTTTGGCGGTCACCCCAGACTAGCTGGATACACCGCCTCCCCCTTTTTTGGCATGGACCCTTAGTCCCACTGAGCTATTGCCCACAGTGGTCCACCGGGCCCACATTTAAAGGGATGCTATGTGAGGTGGTTTTGATCACCCCGGCCCCAGACCAAACCAGGCGCACTACTGGGGGGGGGGGGGGGATGCAGCAAATGCGTCTGATCCTAGCCAAAGGACCGAGAACGATCATCCCGGCCTCCGACCAGACCAAATGCACTTGATCTTAGCCAAAAGGCCGAGTAAAGTAAAGAAAACCAAGTAAAGTATTTTTTTTATTTTAAACTTTTATTGAGTGTTAAAATCGTTGCAAAGTGTATTGTTTGTGTTTTTTACAGAGCGTTGCATGTGGGCGTGTAGGTGACATATGCTCAAAAAATACAAATATTTTATACATTTTAACATTTCTACATTGAATTTGTTGTAGGGTAACACCCTTACAGAAAAAAACACCATGATGATAGTGCACCGATATTCTTTCTCCTGCCGACTCTAAAACCTCCAATTTCGTCACCACCATTCGGTAATGACGAAACTGGCAGTATAAAAAGTCTGAACCTATCATAGATGGAGGCAGCAGCATCAACAAACAAACAGTATCAAGATGGTGGGAAGGGAGGTGTATCGGGGTTTACAAGGCAGAAAGGGTAGTGGTTGCATTTATAATGTTTGTGTTGTTACATGCGTTCTGTGTATTTAGTATTTGTGTAGGTGTGTTTACGGAGCGTTGCATGTGGGCGTGAATGTGACGTGTGCATATTTTATTCATTGGAAATATTTATTTACTTGTGAAGGGAGAAAGATATAGAGAAAGAATAGGGAGAAAGAAGAAACTTCTCATTTTTGTTTCCCTTGCCACACTCTCACCCATTGGGCCCACTACCCCAAAAACCCTCATCACCACACTCTGGTAATGATGGTAAAGGCCGGATAAATATTGAACCAAACGGTGAGAGTTTCAGCAAAGGCAAACCACAAACCATGAGCTAGGGAGGGGGGGGGGGCATATGGGAGATGAGGTTATATATTAATAATGATAACATTAATAATAATGCAAGAAAAAACCAAATACATCAATAATAATAATGACAAAAATTAAATCTACTAAGGGTGACAACAGCAATGATAATAACAATGTTTTCCCGTAGTGAATTTGAATAACGAAGACACAAACAATAGATTGCACGATTTATTGCCTGGCATATTTCGCTGCATCTCGTCAGGTACATACTGCAGAAATCACACAACTTACGTGAAATTAACTAGATAAATCCTTCAAGTTGAAATATACACAATTTCGCACAGTAATGTCGATTGTCTACCACGGTAATTTTAAGCTGACTAACATGTCTTTCTGTTTACACAATTCTGGCTTGCGTTGATAGATCATAATTGCTTCTGCAAATTTTAACAAGCGAATATTTTGTGTTCTAAACAACACGCGAAATGCAGTGTCTCTGGACACAACATGGCGACTGGCGACAATGTGCCTGCCGATTGAAGACGCCGGGAGCTTCCGGTGTGTCGGCTCCTCGTGGCTATCATCTCCTGTGTGTTGTATCTTGTTGACCCATTGAGGTATGTGTTCTGACACCCGTTTGTTAAGCTGTCTCTCCGTTCGACCAATGTAAACGGCCTGGCATCTACATGTGAATTGGTAAATACAATTGTTTGTGGCGTACAGAGGAACAGGCTCTTTGACTGTTGGTGTAGGAATGGGTACGGTTTTACATCTAATGACTGGAGTTGCCGCACAGAATGTTCGACCTACTGCTGTAGTAAGCCGGTCTTGTAGACGTTGCATTACGTCTGTACAGAAGCAGTGTACAAGGTGAAAATCGCAGAGAATGCTCGCCTCAACAAATCACTGAGCACTGAAAAGGTAACAACGTCAGTACTAGACAACCCAGAGAAGTATGTGAGGAACTTATCGTCATACGTACTCAACAACATTGAAACAGAGGCCCTTGACCACGCTATTTCTTTACTTGACCAATATTTTTCCTATTTGGGTAACAAGTTGTTCCTACTATTCATGAGTTTGGTTGAGAAATTTCTGTATTTGGCCGACATTGTTCGTGTTTGGTTGACATATTTTCCTACTTTTTATAATTTTGGATGAGACATTTCGTTACGTGTACCATATTTTCCCCTTTTGGTTAACACATTTTCCTACGTTTCATAAGTTTGGTTGCCATATTTATAAATTGGGTTGAGTTATTTCTGTACTTGGTCGACATTTTCCCCTCGTTTTTTTATAAATGTGGTTAAGATGTTTCTGTCTTTGGTCTAACTTTACCCCCTTTTGGTTGACAAATTTTCCAACTTTTTATAAGTCTGGACGAGATATTTCTCTCTTTGGGTGATATTTTTCACATTTGGCTTTCAAATTTTCCTACTTGGGCAATATTTTTCATATTTGGGTAACAAAATTTTCGTAGTTTTCATAAGTGTGGACAAGTTATTTCTGTACTTGGTGGACATTTTTCACATTTGGGTAACAGGGTTTCCTACTTGACCAAGGTTTTTTTTTCT
The DNA here is from genome assembly GCA_014155875.1 of Cepaea nemoralis. Classification (NCBI taxonomy): domain Eukaryota; kingdom Metazoa; phylum Mollusca; class Gastropoda; order Stylommatophora; family Helicidae; genus Cepaea; species Cepaea nemoralis. Next base: position 11,079 of record JACEFZ010005312.1, read on the forward strand.
CTTTGGCTAACAAAGTTTCTTAGTTTTCATAAGTTTGATTGAGATGTTACTATATTTGGTCTAACTTTTTCTCATTTGGTTGAGAATTTTCCTTCTTTTTATAAGTTTGGATGAGATATTTCTCTCTTTGGCTGATATTTTTTCACATTTGGTTATCAAATTTTCTTGTTTGGCCAATACTTTTCCTATCTGGCTAACAACTTGTCCTAGTTTTCATACATGTGACCGAAATATTTCTGCATTTGTCCGACATTTTTCACATTTGGCTAACAGATTTTCCTACTTGAACAAGGTTTCTTCCATTTGGCTAACAAAGTTTCCTAGTTTTCATAAGTTTGAGCGATGTATTCCGTTACTTGGTCATTATTTTTCCTCTTTGAGTAACACATTTCCCTAGTTGGTCAATATATTTCCCGTTTAGTTATCAATTTTCCTGTTTTTTTATATGTTTTGTTGAGATATTTCTGTATTTGGCCAAACTTTTTCCCATTTGGCGAATAGTTCTCCAATTTTTTATAAGTCTGGCCGAGATATTCCTCTCTTTGGGTGATATTTTTTCACATTTGGCTATCAAATTTTCTTACTTGGGTAATATTTTTCCTATCTGGCTAACAACTTTTACTAGTTTGCATACGTGCGGACGAGGTATTTCTGTATTTGGCCGACATTTTTTACATTTGGGTAACAGATGTTCCTACATGACCTAGGTTTTTATTCTCGTTGGCTAACAAAGTTTCCTAGTTTTCATAAGTTTGGTTGAGATGTTACTATATTTGGTCTAACTTTTTCTCATTTGGTTGAGAATTTTCCTTCTTTTTATAAGTTTGGATGAGATATTTCTCTCTTTGGGTGATATTTTTTCACATTTGGCTATCAAATTTTCTTACTTGGTTAATACTTTTCCTATCTGGCTAACAACCTTTCCTTGTTTGCATACGTGTGGCCGAACTATTTCTGCATTTGGCCGACATTTTTCACATTTGGCTAACAGATTTTCCTACTTGACCAAGGTTTCTTCCATTTGGCTAACAAAGTTTCCTAGTTTTCATAAGTTTGAGCGATGTATTTCGTTACTTGGTCATTATTTTTCCTCTTTTAGTAACACATTTCCCTAGTTGATCAATATATTTCCCGTTTGGTTATCAATTTTCCTATTTTTTATATGTTTGGTTGAGATATTTCTGTATTTTGCCTAACTTTTCCCCATTTGGCAAATAGTTCTCCTACTTTTTATAATTCTGGCCGAGATATTCCTCTCTTTGGCTGATATTTTTTTCACCTTTGGGTCGGTGCCTTATCGTCGTATATGTTTATTTGAGTGAGCATATTGTGAAGTTAGTGAGCGCCTATTTGTCGATCATGATGGAATGGACAACCGATGACCTCATAAGTTTTGTGCGTTACACTGTATTCGACGCCATTTTGCCTTGTCGTTGCCTTTTAAGTGGCGTATCGATGTTTGCTCGTAATGGGCATGCACCCCGGATGCTGTCGCTTTGAGAAATGATCGATATCTCACAATGAGCCTTTTTCGCGGCACTGGAGACACTATCAATAAGATGATAGAGTGGTGGGTTATGACGTCATCACCTCTTAGAACTATAAAATACAGATATTTCAGTAACACCTTACATGGCATACAACACAAACTAGCTTTATACTACATACGATATACAAATACTTAGTGAAACAACAAGCACCCTCGCTATTCTACTACTCCTACTATTACCACCACCACCACCACCACCACCACCACCACCACCACCACCACCACCACCACCACCACCCCACCACCACCACCACCACCTACCTACCTACACCACCTACCTACTCACCACTACTACCTACCACCACCACCACCACCACCACCTACCACCACCACCACCACCAATACTACTACTACTACTACTACTACTACTACTACTACTACTACTACTACTACTACTACTACTACTACTACTACTACCAATATTATTACTATTTGTATCCATGGTGTCGGAGATCATAGTTTATGGAGTGTCATACTGACCAATGTCAGGCGATAAGTCTCTTGCTGATGTTGGTGACTATTACTACTGGTGCTATTGGTACTATGAGTACCACCATTACATGAAGGTAATGCCGTTAATTGGGGATTTCTGTATTGTGAGTCAACCCCGGAATTGTTCAATGGTGTTGGAGATCGCAATGTGTGGGTGGTACGTCCGTTGGTAAGACACGTGATGATGATGATAATTAGTACTATTGTTGGTATTGCTACTACTGGTACTACTACTACTACCATTACAAATATCACCTAACATGCCCCTTGATGATGATGACTAACATTACTACGAAACAACTCTACTATTATTACTATACAACCACGCCAATTATAGACAATAGCGATAAACATATTAGAACCTACTCGCCCTGATCAGCGACATCCTTCCCAGAGCAGACAGTTTGATACTTCATGACTGAGACACCCCAACCTCTAGACCTAACAACTTGACCACCTCTTGATCATCACCATGTCACTACACCTACTCTCCTCTACAATTTATGTGGTCACTCGACCACTTGACCACCGTTTGACCCCCACTTGACCACTACTTGACTACATTTTGATCATCTTCGTGTCACTACACGTACTCTTCCCATCAATTTAAGGGGTAACTTGACCACTTGACCACCCCTTGACCACTCCTTGACCACTACTTGACACCTCTTGATCATCACTGCATCACAAGACACACTCTCCTCTACAATTTTAGGGTTATTTGACCACTTGACCACCGCTTGACCACCACTTGACCACTACTTGACCACCTCACGATCATCACCGTGTCACTATACGTACTCTCCCCAACAATTTAAGGGGTCATTTAACCACTTGACCACCCCTTGACCACCGCTTGACCACCACTTGACCACTACTTGACCACCTCTTGATCATCACCACATCACTAACTGTACCCTCCCATACAATTTAGGGGGTCATTTAACCACTTGACCACCCCTTGACCACCCCTTGACCACTACTTGACCACCTCACGATCATCACCAACTTACTACACTCACTTTCCCTGACAATTTAAGGGGTCACTCGACCACTTGACCACATCTTGACCACCACTTGACCACACCCTGACCACCACTTGACCACCTCTTGATCATCACCACGTCACTACACGTACTCTCCCCAACAATTTAAGGGGTCATTTAACCACTTGACCACACCTTGACCACCGTTTGACCACTGCTTGACCACTAATTTACCACCCTTTAATCATCACCATATCACTACACCTACTTTCCCCGACAATTTAAGTGGTCACTCGACCACTTGACCACTGCTTGACCACTCCTTGACCACTGCTTGACCACTAATTTACCACCCTTTAATCATCACCATATCATTACAACTACTTTCCACTAAAATTTTCCTCACTTGACCACTGCTTGACCACTGCTTGACCACTAATTTACCACCGTTTAATCATCACCATATCACTACACATACTTTCCACTAAAATTTTCCTCACTTGACCACCACTTGACCACTGCTTGACCAGCTGACTAATTTACCACCCTTTAATCATCACCATATCATTACAACTACTTTCCACTAAAATTTTCCTCACTTGACCACTGCTTGACCACTAATTTACCACCCTTTAATCATCACCATATAATTACAACTACTTTCCACTATAATTTCGTCACTTGACCACCACTTGACCACCACTTGACCATTACTTAACCACGTCATCGCACACTTTAACCATCACCACGTCACTACACGTACCATCCCATACAATTTAAGGGGTCACTTGACCACCTCTTGACCGCTTGACCACCTCTTGACCATCTCTTGACCACCACTTGAGCACGTCATCGCACACCCTTACCTATAATTTAAGGGGTTACTTGACTATGTCCCCCCCCCCCCCCCCTTTTTTTTTTCTTCTTTTTTTTCTTCTTCTTTTTTTCTATATATGTTTTATTAAAAAGTATTATATAACTTACCTTTTTTTTTTTTAAAAATGTTTTATGTCGTCTTTTTTATTTCGTACCTACAATTACTTGACCACACCCACTCTGATGAGTCACTAGACCACGCCTACTTTTTGGGGAAAAAAGAGTTATCGCCCTTTGAGGATCAGGATCGATAAATGGTTGATTTATATAAGATCCTCAAAAAAGCACTGGCTTTTGTACCTATATACTACTCACATGCAACGCTCTGTAACAACACGAACAATACAAATGCAAATGTTTCTTAACACTCAATAAAAGTTTAAAAAAAAAAAATGTTTTTACATACTCTGTGTTAAGCTAACACCATCCCAAAGTTAATCACTTAGCAAATGGAATCACATGTTTGGAAAATGTGATCATTATCATAACTATTATTATCATTGCTGTTATTAGCATCGCTGTTATCACCCTTAGTAGTTTTATTCTTTGTCATTATTATCATAGATGTATTTCATGTAAACACCATTCCTAAGATAATCATTTTAGCAAATGGAATCACATGTTTGGAAAATGTGATCCTTATCATAACTATTATTATCATTGCTGTTATCACCCTTAGCAGTTTTATTCTTTGTCATTAGTATTATTGATGTATGTGGTTGTTATTTGCATTATTATCATTGTAATTATTATTAATATATATGGCTTTGTAAACCCGTATACTGTCACATCCCCCTTTCCCACCTTTTTGATACTGTGATTGTTGTTTCTGCTGCGCCCTCACCGGTGGTTTCTTAACAGTTTTGCACCGCCATGTTTCATCATCACCGAGGGGTGGTGATGGTACTTGGTAGGAGTTTTGGAGCTGACAGGAGAGCGAGGCGGCAGGGGAAATAATAACGGCGCACTACCATCACGAGTTTGTTTTAACATATTTCCTCACAACAATGTCAATGAAGAAATGTTCAAATGTATAAAATATTTAAAAGTTTTGCTCATATGTCACCTACACGTCCACATGCAACGCTCTGTAAAAACACGAACAATACAAATCGCAACGATTTAACACTCAATAAAAGTTTAAAAAAAAACCAAAAACAATCTGTGTTTTTATTACTGCTAGCATTAGTAGTGCACCATCTACAGTATCAAACATACTACACTCATGCAAGACAAAGAGGTATGAGTCTTCCACTCGCCCTCCAAGACATAACAACCAAAATACAAGCACTTAGGATCAAACACGTAGGTGAAATCCTACAACACCCAGAAAAACACCCTTTAGCACACTATTACATTGGAAATAGGCTATCTTATTTAAAACCTATTAGGAATACATCCTCACATTACTTTGGCACTCTCTCCAAAGTTCTACAAAACATGTATTTCAGCCATTAAAGGACACGAAAAATTACTACACAAGAAAACACATACAATCTACAGGCATTTAATTAAACTACAATCAACTCTAGTACATCTTAGAATTAAAAGAGGACATAGATATTTCATAAAAGATTATACCGAAATGTTCTCTAATATTGACAACAAGCAGATTACTCCAAAAGGAAATTTCATATAGGCTTGTTTACAGCATGACCCCAACAACAGAGAGAACAGCAAAATAACTAAACAAATACTACAGTGTCAGCTTTGTAGACGGAACGTCCAAGAATCAGAAGAGCACATCTTTTGCGAATGCAATACAATCATGCCAACAAGAAATCTCCTACAAAACATCGTAAACATTCATACGAAACAAAGAACAGACGTTTACAAAGCAATCATGATAAATTCCATTCCTTACTCCACACAAGACATCCACACAAAGCTGCTTGTTCTATTGGCAGAGTACAGAAATTGTATATGGGCATTAAGAAACAAAGCACTATACAATTACAGAACAACAAACAAAGAAATTGTCCACCAACTTTATCAACAGAAAGTCGCAAACATTCTAATCTTAGCACCACAAGCGCAAATCTCGTAAAAGATTTGGCTGAAGACAGCACATATTACAGAAGACGCAAATAACTTGTTTTAAACAAAGGATACTACAACTGTAAATGTGTTTATTGACGGTATTAATAATCTTACAGTTTGTCAGAATCTCCAATAAAAAGTTAGAGAGTTAATAAGAGTTAACACAAGTCTAGTACTGAGACACCAGACAGGAGAGACACCAGCGCTATAAATAGCTGCACAAGGGGACACATTTGTGTCAACCAAGAGGGCAAGAAGTATAAGTGTGCGAGGGCTTCCCCAAGCCATTGGGAAGCTTGGCCTTGCGAGTAACCGTGGTGTGCCCGGTTACTCAAGTTCACGAGCCAGCGTTCTTGGGACTCCATGCACGCAAGACCCGCTAATGCACGGAGGGTACAGCGTCCGTGCTTGACCACGCAATGTGTAGCGTGTGGACAGACCCGACTGGAGACGGATAGAGAGTAGACGTGTTCTTGACAAATGCTATAAGTTGCTAGGCAATAGTTTAATAATAGGCTGTAGAATTAGATTGTGATTACTAGCATCATTTCTCACCACTTCATTGCATTCATATTGTTTAATATCAATGAAGCATACCGCTCGCAGAGCTTGTAAATTGCCAGCTCTAAATAAATTGCATTCCTTTTGCAAATGACACGAGTTGTTATTTCGTGCGGTGCAAAAGTAGGGGAGTCCTAAAGTCCTGTAGCAAGCAAGTTGCTGACAGGCAGGACCCCAATTGGTGTCAGAAACCATTGAACCAACGCCGATTAGCCAAGTGCACGATTCAACATCATTGCTGTGTTAAAATATTTGAAAGTAATGTAAATTTGTTTGCATATAGAGCAGAAATAATTTTCTCTTGTGAATTATTACGATCATACCATTTGTTGAGCTTGAACCACAATGAAGTAGAAGTAAATTATGAATTGTGAAATTCTACGAAAATTAATTTGAAAATATGTTATTCTACGGAAATTAATGATAATGTATACAATCATCAGTGAATATTATCAAGCTAACCATCGTGTACATTTCATTTTGTGTGATACAGCCATCAATGTCACCATTCTTTACATTCAGTAAATAGATTAGCTACTGAACTGAAGCCTAGAACGAAGTTTTACCAAGCTAGTCAGAAAGTGAAGACAAGACGACATCGACTGTCATACGACGAATCATCTTACGTATCATAACAATCATTCAGACGATCATATCATTCATTCGTTAACACCATTTATCATTATCTACCACATTTTTTTCATTCATCATTCGCATAAAAGATAAATTTGTATTTACAACATATGCGCGTGTCTAATTTTTGATGCTCTACCAAACAGAAGCATCCATTGTGTTATCAAGTCAATCATTTTGTGAGTGTGGAAGACAGTGGTGAAACATCCCAAGAACCGTATTTTCCAAAGAATTAGATGAGTATATTTTCATAATATTTTAGTATGCTCTAAATTAATCATGCATCTTCTTTTTCAGTAAAGATGTATATTTACTAACACATTATTACAAACTATTGTGTGAATATTACTGTGATATCATTTTTGAACTAACATAAGCCATAAAATGGCGTCACTAAATCATTGTATCCAGGCAGGCAAGGAAATGGGCCATACTGGTGAAAAGTTAGAGAAATGGGTAGATCAAAAATACAAAGAGGAAACTGCGCGACATAAAGAAGAAACAGAAAGAAAAATTGCTCTACAAAGAGAAGAAACAGAGAGAAAAGCTCCTCCAGAGAGAGACGAAAGAGCACTAGAAAGACAACACCAAAAAGAAATGAAAGCGATCGAAGAGACTACCAAACAAAAGCAGATACAAGTAGACTCAGAGACTAAATTAAAGATGAAGGAAATGGAGGTAGATTCTAACATACAGATAGCCTCTAGCAAACAAAAGAGCCAAGAAGAACAGAACAAGTTTAGTAAATATAAAGGCCTTATCAAACCATACAGTGTAGGGGATTCAATTAGCGCATGGACTGAGAACATAGAATTCCAACTAAAGATGCAGAAAATACCTTTGGATGACTGGGCAATGATCTACATGAGAAACCTCAGTGGGGAGCCGTTAAAAGTAATAGAATCCATACCTACAGAGCTAAGGAACAATTATCAGTACATTCATGGTAGGATAATGCAACACTTTCTTTTAGACGCCACTGGGTACCAAATTCAGTTTTCCCAAATTAAGCCAAAAGCAACTGAAACCTTCTAAGACTACATCGCTAACGTGCAGAGCACATTTAAAAAGTGGACTAGAGCGGCGAAAGTGGGTAATAACTATGAAAAATTTGAAGATCTTATGGTAATGGACAAGGTGATATCTACCGTCCCTACCCCTTTTGCAAAGTTTCTCCAACAGTCTGATATTGAGTCCATTCAGCAATTAGAAAAACGGGGGTCAGAATATTTTTCATCTAATCGGGACATATTTAAAATCTACAACCACATGATACAGAAATCACTGCTTTTGCAAACAAAGTACCTGATAGATCTTACAATCAGAAAGATTACCGTAAGAAGGACAAACCATATCAGAAGCCACCTCGATGTGGATATTGTAGTCTTTTTCATCCTAGCTTCTCTATGTGTGATAGAAACCCAGCATATCCGTCACACTTAGAAGCAGTGTTAAAGAAGCAAGAAAGCAGAAGATCATCATTTAAACGTGCTGTTAAATGTTACTTTTGTTCCAGTTATGGCCATTATAGCAATAAATGTATTGGTAGACAACGTATGAAGGCAAATAATGCAGCACTCATCGATACATCATCTGACGATGAGAGTGACATTGATATGGAACTTGTGAATGTGTTGCCAACGAATGAATGTGAGAGTGTAGCATTAGTAACAGACATATTAGACTTTAAGAAATGTGACGTATGCCACCAGTTTCATGCGGATGGTAAATTGAAATGTGGGCACGTAATACCATGTTCAAATGAAGATACTAATGCAGCAAGTGCCTCAAGAGGTAAACTTAAGTTCTACGATGCACTGGTCAATGATCAACCATGCCAATGTTTAGTTGATAGCGGAAGCACTCTGCTGGGTTTAAGGAAAGAACTTGTTAGACCAGAAGATTACACGGGTGAATTTGTCAAATGCCGTACTTTCTCTGGAACCATTGAGAAATACCCACTGGCAAAAGCGCATATCAATACCCCGTTCCTTACCAGCACATTTACTTGCGCAATCCTGCAAGATCCATGCACGGATCTCATTTTAGGCTGCCTAGATTCATTGAAACAATGTACAGACGACGACATAAGAGCCTGGAAACATACACACATGGCTAACGCTGTAACTACGTCAGATACACAAACAAACTATACTGACTTACAAAATGAAATGCTACAGCTATTAACACCAAGTGGTGCAGATACCAACACTACTCGACAGAAATTTATCGAGGAACAAAGCACCCACCAAACAATCGCACCTTATTTTAAATTGTTGGGTGAACGAGCGAAAGTTACTAAAAATGCATCTTGGTACTTTAGAAAATTTAACGGAATTCTCATGCGTTATTACACAAAATAATAACCATGAAATTCAGCAGACGGTGGTTACCTGTAACATACCGACAAAATGTGCTAAAGATCGCACATGAGTCACCGTTTGCTGGACATTTGGCCTATGATAAAACGCGAGCCAGAGTTTTGTCACACTTTTACTGGCCTAAATTCTGTCCTGACATAAAATTGTTTTGTCGTTCGTGTACTATTTGTCAACATCTTGTACGAAAGGGAAAGCATGTGACAGCCGAAGTTCAACGGTCATTATTAGCATCTAGACCATTTGAGTGTGTAGCGGTCGATATTGTTGGACCCCTAAATCAGGTGTCAAGCAAAGGAAACCGATATATACTTACTCTCGTGGATCTATGCACGAGGTGGATAGAAGCTATTCCTCTAAAATACATCACCTCCAAAGATGTGGCAAATGTATTTTTGCACCTATTTTCTCGCTTTGGCTTCCCACGATATATCTTATCAGATCGGGGAACGCAGTTTATTTCGGCTGCTACGCAAGCCTTAACAAAATTGTTAGGAGTAGAGCAATATTTCTGTACCCCGTACCACCCAATGAGCAATGGGATCATAGAAAAAATTAACGGGGATCTCAAACACATGCTGGCTAAAGTAACAGCGGAGAACCCATCTGATTGGGACACACTATTGCCAGCAGTGCTATTTGCCCATAGAGAAATTCCGCACTCGAGTACGGGTTTCTCACCTTTTGAGTTAGTTTATGGGGCGAACCCTCGAGGACCCCTAACCATTTACCATCAGCTAATTACTAGCTTACCAGACAATTCAACAGCAGTAACACCGTATGAGATGGTAACGGAGACACGCGATAGAATAATGAAAGCGTGCGTTATAGCCAAGGCATCTTTGGAGAGGAAAGGACAGATGTACCGCTACTATGCAAACAAGGGTGCTAAAATTCACCTTGAACCAAATCAGAAGGTTTTGCTTCTACTACCTGATAAACGTAATTTGTTACTAACATCTTGGCAAGGGCCATTCAACGTTGAACGTAAAATATCAGATGTGGATTATGAAATATCGATAAAAGGAAAATTAAAGATATTTCATATCAACATGCTGAAACCATACTTCTCACGACAAGAACAACAGACAGACGAACAGAATGCACCAACACCAAGTAATCGGACGACAGACGTACACAACACAACTTCACTAGGTAGGGCGACACACGACAGCGACAACGCAAACACACTTAGCCAGGAAACAGCACACACAGCTAGTACCACAACAGTATTGAACGAGACAGACGAAGACGAGATGGAATTACCAGTCCCTACTGTAGACACGACTGCGACCATTGACAGCATAAAGATAGAAACTAAACTTACAGACGACCAACGACGACGACAAATAATAGAGCTAGTGACAGAATATAGAGACATTTTCTCCGACATCCCAGGAAAGACAGACAGAATAGAACATTCTATTATTCTGACTGACAACACACCAATCAAGTGTCGACCTTATTCTATCCCTCTAAACTATAGGTCGAACCTCGACAAAGAACTACTATCTCTCGAGTCGAGCGGAATTATTCAGAAATCTCAGTCAGAGTATTCTTTCCCTATTGTCCTTGTCGCCAAAAAGGACTCTACTATTCGACTCTGCGTCGATTATCGCCGTTTAAACAAAATAACCAAAATTGACACTGAACCAATCCCAGCATGCGAGGATTTGATCTTAGACATGTCTACATCTCGCATATTTAGCAAGCTTGACCTCACGAAAGGTTATTGGCAAGTTCCGATGGAAATAAATTCGATTCCTTTAACAGCTTTCTCCACTCCTTTAGGCCTGTATGAGTGGCGCTTTCTTCCTTTTGGCCTTCGTAACGCTCCAGCGACTTTCGTCCGTCTAACTAGGGATCTTCTCCATGGGATGACCAATATTTCTACATATATAGACGACATATGTATCCATACGGAAGACTGGACAACACACTTACTGAAACTACGACAAGTCTTTGACCGGTTGCGAGTATTCGGGCTTACAGTGAAGCCGACCAAAGTAGAGTTGGGCATGGAACAAATTGACTTCCTGGGTCATACCGTCTGCAGGGGCCAATTAAGAACAGATGACAGAATCGTCACCAAGATTCTGAATTTGACAATGCCAACGACAAAGAAACAGTTCCGGAGTTTACTGGGTCTGGTAAACTACTATAGTAAATTTATTCCAAATCTGGCGGAAATCACCAGTGTTTTTCTAACATCTTAAAAGCTTCGGCTAAATTATCTGTACAAGATGCAGGATTAATTAGCGCGTTATCAAAATTGAAATACCTTTTTAGCGTTCCACCTATCCTTCGTATGCCTAATCTAAAACTTACCTATTTTTTACTTACATATGCCAGTGCCATCTCCATATCTGGGATACTAGGGAAGTTCTACGAAGGGAAGTTTCACCCAGTAATGTACGTAAGTCGGAAGATTAGCCCTGCTGAATCTAGATACTCAGCTACAGAATTGGAGGGCCTCAGTTTGATCTATTGTGTTAAGAAATTTCATAGATTTTTGGCAGGAGCACAGTTTGTGATCGAAACCGATAATTCTCCGTTGTCTGTGATGCAATCAGGCGTTCCCCACAACAACAGAGTTTACAGGTGGGCTTTAATTCTCCAAAATTACACAATTACCATTCAGCACTTAAAGGGGAGATTGAACACTGTTGCAGACATTTTGAGTCGACCGTCAACCATTGAAATACCTGATTTGCAGGAAGGGATCGACCACAGATCACCAGAAACAGTGACACTGTGAATGTTAAGTAACTCAGTGCCGTATGTGGTGATTAAGATACATTGTAAGTGCGTTATCATCGCCAAACATGTAAACTGTGTGAAATTAACAGTGCTATAAAGAGATGCAGAAGTAACATGCGCTGACACACACATAAGCTATATTAACGTTAAAGTGCTAGCTATGAACCTACATAACTTAGTAGGGAACTATATTTATACACTATCCACGAAGGAGAGCATAGAATGACTTTGCCGAAATGAACTGTGTTATAATAGTCTACAAAGAACATTGCTCCATCTTCACACCGGAAAGGAGGACTTCAGTTAGTGTAATTAGATATAGAAATGTAACTGTGATATATATATATATATATATATATATATATATATATATATATATATATATATATATATATATATATATATATATATATATATATATTAATTATTTTATTAACAGTACGCATAACTTCATTTTTCTATGAATAATTGAATTGCAAATGTTCAAATGCATATATAACTTTATTTATGTCATGTGGTAGTTAGAAATCACCATCATTTAGTTAATAACCCATTTAATATAACACCAATAATAGAAATACAATTGTTAGATATTACATTAGTTTATCACCCCATAATCATAATCATTTGTAAATTCATTTATCTAAAATATCATTTCTAAACTAACCCAACCATATAGGAATTAACACCATCTTATTTACAAATAACACTTTAAGGTATGTAACTCAATTCTCTTAAATGAAATTAAGTAGTTAGATTATTTCCCTTGGGATAATTTAGGACAGCACACCAAATTTTATTAGTTACTATTACAGGATCGGGGACAAACCATCCTCACAACCGTGTATATTTTGTATAGACATGACACGTGCAAACAAAACGCACAGTCATTTGGCGTGAATACTGTTATAATTCAGCCAATCATTTATTGGAAATATGTAATGTTCATTTATGTGATACTATGAAACATATTTTAATGACGAGTGGATGTTTGAGCAAAAGGAGAGTATGAAAGCGAGTGAAAGATGTATGCAAGAGGAATAAATGAGAAGAGAATGTGAAAATTAGTAAACATGGAAAGAAAGAGAGTGAGAGAGAAAGGTAGCTGCAAAATTTTTCACCGCTGAAAACATCTTATTTTGACTTGTCTGTGTCATCTGTGTAACCAATGTGTTGTCACGTTTTTATGTGTGTTACTGCCATACTTTAATAGATTAGATAGATAATATACTTTGAGAGTCTTAAAGCGGAGTTGTGGTCATAAATAAGAATAACAAACATTTGTAACCACAATAAACCGAGTTACGGCGCTCGAAGGAATACACACATTTAATACACTAACACATTCACAGGTTAACAAATTAAGTACACTGTAGTTTATTAGTAAACACGCAAACAAACAGGAAAACAAACACATAAAAGTTGCACACAATATTTGTTTCAAAGGACAACAACTTAAAATTCAGGGGACAAAATAACTTCTAAAAACCTTAATGTAACATTGAAAATAGCTTTTCACAAGCGGAAGCGAGAAGGTGAAAAGTAGAACTTTATGTATATGAGTTGGAGGGGATATTAATGGGAACATGAACATATTCATGCTTATGTGTTGCACTCATAACAGAGTCAACTTGTATTTGGGTTGTCAATTTGGGCAATATGAGGACAGGTCGAGACAGAAGTCAACGGGTGAAAGTCAAAAGACATAGGGTCTAAGGACGGAAGCCAGGACTAAGTCATAAGACAACGGATCCGATTCAAAACAATTCCCAAAGATATCTATAGAACCAACTATACTGATACATGGGCTACTTAATTAGCCGAGTGAAAAGATAGAACAGTGTGAGTAAAGGAAGAAGAGAGTTGTTCTATCCCGAAACGAGAGATTTATAACTTATTGGATATCTGACAAAATTGGACATCCAATTTTTCTTTGTGATCATACGTGTTACAAACATGAGTTAAAGGGGAGTAACACTTCACAGAGAGGAGGGGAGCCTGTCAGAATCTCCAATAAAAAGTTAGAGAGTTAATAAGAGTTAACACAAGTCTAGTAAGGAGAAACCAGACAGGAGAGACACCAGCGCTATAAATAGCTGCACAAGGGGACAAATTTGTGTCAACCAGAAGGGCAAGAAGTACAAGTGAGCGAGGGTTTCCCCAAGCCATTGGGAAGCTTGGCCTTGCGAGTAACCGTGGTGTGCCCGGTTACTCAAGTTCACGAGCCAGCGTGCTTGGGACTCCATGCACGCAAGACCCGCTAATGCACGGAGGGTACAGCGTCCGTGCTTGACCACGCAATGTGTAGCGTGTGGACAGACCCAACTGGAGACGGATAGAGAGTAGACGTGTTCTTGACAAATGCTATAAGTTGCTAGGCAATAGTTTAATAATAGGCTGTAGAATTAGATTGTGATTACTAGCATCATTTCTCACCACTTCATTGCATTCATGTTGTTTAATATCAATGAAGCAACCGCTCGCAGAGCTTGTAAATTGCCAGCTCTAAATAAATTGCATTCCTTTTGCAAATGACACGAGTTGTTATTTCGTGCGGTGCAAAAGTAGGGGAGTCCTAAAGTCCTGTAGCAAGCAAGTTGCTGACACAGTTATATTATTATTATTATTATTATTATTATTATTATTATTATTATTATTAATACTATTATTATTACTGCTACTATTATTATTAATTTTCCCATTATTATATTTGAATGTGCAACATGAAATATATTGTGGATGGGTGTCTGTGCCGTTGGAAGTAACATATGTATGCGTCTGTGTGTGGATACAGGTGTGTGTGCGTGTGTGTGTTTTGTGCATGAATGTGCACTCGCATGTGTATGAGTGTGTGTATGTGTTTGTGTGTGTGTGTGTGCGCATGCGTGTAGCAGCCTTTAAGCCAAGGCGATATCTCAAGTATTAAAATGATGTTATATGTTAATGGTATGTTTCAAAAGAAAAATATACACCACCATGTATAAACAAATTGAATGAGCCCTTTAAGTACCCAGTAAGCTAAGGTGGCTTTTAGTCTTCCCATTGTATATGAAACGCAGAGACTATCACAACTTTGGACCAATTATATCCCTGGGGACAGGCCATGGACTCTAAATGCTAGTATTAAATCCCTGATTAGTGTCCCCCTAAGAAAAGGTATCATGTACTAGAGCGTCACCCTGTAATTTGTCATCAGGCAACAACACCAACGACCTTCACCTCGGTAGCTAAGTGACCCAGAAATTACAAAGAAGCAGCATTTTAATGGAAATGATAGTTTAAAATTTATTGTCCAAGCGCAGTGCAGTTAATGTACTGCGGTCTCCAGAAAGTACGAGATTGTGTGTGTGTGTGTGTGTGTGTGTGTGTGTGTGTGTGTGTGTGTGTGTGTGTGTGTGTGAGAGAGAGAGAGAGAGAGAGAGAGAGAGAGATAGAGAGAGAGATGGACAGGTGATTCATGCATTCTGCTTGCGAAAGTGGAAGTGAAGCATATGCAAGGAATGTGTATCTACATGCACTTTGCCATAAATGTCATATTATCATAACTGTATATATGTATGTATTTGTTTTATTCACACATGTGACACCTAACACTAACAAACGGCAACGCTCTGTAATATACACAAACAAAAGAAACACACATTACACCTTGTAAATATACATTGCTTTGTATGAAATAAAGGTTTAAAAAAATTCTTTACGGTGGCATGTGGAATATCAATGACAGAGTTGGTCCAGAAACCCAAAGACGGATCTGTGGAGAGTAATAAACGCCTACGCCAGTCGGCACGGCACTTGATGATAATATCTTTTAACGTGGCCGAATATTTCACTAACCTCTTTTTTTATTTATTTCCATCAACTCTCTTTTCATTCACAGTTTTTCTAGAACCTCTGTATGTGGAGCCAGAGAATTACTGAATTTAAGAATCAACATTACTGCATTTGAGACATTCTCACAATGCCCATCCACCCTCTTTTGAAGCCAATATGTCAGTATTACTCCTGTATGATCATGTTCCACACAAGTACACATAGGTCTGCGTATAGCCTCTCAGTACATATGTGTGCAGATTTGCTAAATGGGATCTTTAACTTGAAAATATCTTGCAAAATGTGAAACAAAAACCAGTCCAGAAACAGGGACCTGCTGTCTATTTGTGAAATGTTGGGACTTGGCTGGCTTGCCTTTCTCTCCTGTACTGAATGCGAGTTAGCATTGAATTGCATGATTGTCAGATGAATTTGTTTTGTTAGAAGGACTGCCTGCTATAAGTGACTATAGACCATAGTTTAGTATGATAGTGCGTGCTGTGTAAAGATAGTATTAGAGTAATGGTGGAGGGAAGACAAGAAAGAGATTGAGAAATGCCATGTTGACGTTGTTGTTATATCGTGGAGATTTTTGTAACGCCTGATCAGGGTTGTCAGTGTTGCTGGTTTTGAATTAAACACAATCGGAAACAAAAAAAAAAAAAAAAATTATTACTTATCTGTTGCTGTCTTCGTTCTGGGTAATGCCTTCTAATGGGTAATTTCCTATGTTGTAGATACAAAATATCACAGATATCTCCAGAGTAAACACAAGTACTCTTCTATATGATATACAATTTAGTATACATGAGTGCGAGAAAGAAACAGGAAAAGTGAGTGAATGTTGAATGAATGAATACAAAATCACAGATGGTTACCAATCCAATGAGATTGTAAATATTTGTGTTGATACAAATGCTTGTTTATTTTATTTATTTTTTTTTAAAGGAAAGGGAAAAAATGAATGTACCCTTACATTTAAGATAAAAAATAAAATAAAAAATAAGCAAGGAGAAAAAAGATAACCAACTCCTTTTAACCTACTATATTATTGAACAGTGCAGGTTGAAATTGTGTGTACCTGCTATGCCATGTTAACACCATTCCTAAGATAATTAGTTTAGCAAATGGAATCACATGTTTGAAATATGTGATCATTATCAAACTACTATTATCATTGCTGTTATTATTATTGCTGTTATCACCCTTAGCAGTTTTAATCTTTGTCATTATTATTATTGATGTACTTGGTTTTTATTTGGATTATTATCATTGTAATCATTATTAATATATAACCTCATCTCCCATGAACCCCTCCCCCTTCCCCTTGCTCAAGGCACCCCTATTTTACTCCCCTTCACATGTAAATATGTCCAATGAATAAAATATGCACACGTATCATCCACGCCCACATGCAACGTTCCGTAAACACAAATACTAAATACACAGAACGTATATAACAACACAAACATTATAAATGCAACCACTACCTTTTCTGCTTTGTAAACCCTTATACTGTCACATCCCCCTTTCCCACCCTTTTGTTACTGTGATTGTTGTTTCTGCTGCCGCCCTCACCTGTTGGTTCTTAACTGTTTTGCACCGCCATGTTCATCATCACCAAGGAGTGCTGCTGGTATTTAATAGGAGTCTTGGAGCTGACAGGAGAGCGAGGCGGCAGGGGAAATAATAATGGTGCACTACCATCACGCGTTTGTGTTAAAATATTTCCTTACAACAATGTCAATGAAGAAATGTTCAAATGTATAAAATGTTGGAAAATTTGCGCATATGTCACCTACACGTCCACATGCAACGCTCTGTAAAAACACGAACAATACATTGTGCAACGATTTTAACACTCAATAAAAGTTTAAAAAAAAAAAGAGTAGTATTGCCATATACTTCCTTTGGTGTCAGGCCAGGACCTTGATCATCACTATTCCCATTTCTATGTGAATTTTGATGGCCCTCCTCTGGGGGGGGGGGGCAAAGGCTTATATCGGAGGTAGGGGCCTATTCGCTCGCGCCCTCACATCGGTCTACCCCGCACACACACACACACACACACACACACACACACACACACACACTGAGACTCGAACAAAGGTACCCGGCAACTATTTGGTCTACTTATCTATATAAGTATACCACATGCACGGGGCTTGCCTCCCTGTCTTTGAGTGGTCTCGAAAGCGGTCGGGGGAAGCGGAATCGCCGGCGGAGGTACCTGTTCGCAATACCGGATGTGACAACAGGAAGTGACAACCAGACCCAAGAATATACCCGCCAAGTTCAAATATTGAAGTCAATTGATGTCAGCTTTTGTGACGAAACAAGATGGCGGGATAACCCCGTAAAGAAGGATTTATCGGGGGTTTCAAGCCCCAAAATATAACTAAATTGCGTGTCTCTTACTACTAACTTATCTTTCGGCCACGTCTTAATAAAACACAGAACAACAACTTATCTGTTCGACCACGTCTTTATTATATATAGAACACCAACTTATCTTTCGGCGACATCGTTATTATACATAGAACACCAACTTATATTTGCATCCACGTCTTTATTATATATAACACATCAACTTATCTTTTCATCCACGTCTTTATTATATATAGAACAACAACTTATCCTTCGGACACGTCTTTTTTATACATAGAACAACAACTTATCTTTCGGCAAATTCATTGTTATAACAAAACAACAACTTATCTTTCTCCCACGTCTTTATTATAAATAGAACAACACCTTATCTTTCTGTCACGTCTTTATTACACATAGAACAACAACTTATCTTTCTGCCATATCTTTGCTATACATAGAACAACAACTTATCTTTCTGTCACGTCTTTATTATACATAGAACAACAACTTATCTTTCTGCCACGTCTTTGTTGTACATAGAACAACAACTTATCTTTCGGCCACGTCCTTATTATATATAGAGCAACAAAAACAACAAGAACATCAGCTTATCTTTCGGCCACGTCTTTATTATACATAGAACAAAAACAGCAACAACATCAACAGCATCAGCACATCTTTCGGCCGCATTAAAAAAAAATGTTTTGCATATCCTTTACAGGACATCGCTGTCAACATCAGCATCTTTCAGCTGATTGTTGATTTCTTGGCAAGATTACGCTCAGTAGCTTGCCATTGATTTCTGAGCGGCCGGCTCACATACGTCGTAAGTTACCAACGTGATTCGAACCATTTATTATACATAGAGCAACAACAACAAAAACAACAACAACAACAACAACAACAACAAGGATAACAAGGTGTCCTTGGTGAAGGTATTCTATGGCGATGACAGGTGCAAGGCAGGTGGCCAACGCTTTAATATTGTTTCTCTTTCCTGGTGAACATCACACAGACAGGTCATTTCCTGCCTGTCAGATATACCCGACTTACGTATCCCTGTACACAATCGGGTGCCAGGCCTGCTTGACAGCAAAATGGATCCCACCTGAACCAGGTGAGAGATGAAAGGCGGGTATGGGTAATTTCGGTTCACCAGGCCTCCTGTTGAAGTTATGCTATTTTTATGAAGACTAGTGAATTGGTAAAACTATCTCGGAACTGTCATAACACCTGATAGGGGAGGTACCTTGAAGAGATTAGAGCATGGATCGCTATTTCGAAGATAGCCTTTTTTTTTTGCAAGATGAAAAACATACAAACCAATAAAAAGATATCAACTGCAGCGAGAAAAAGAGTGTTGAGGTGCTGCTACACAGAGCCTTACTTTTGAATGGATGTGAAACGTGGACAATGAGCAGACAAGCTGAAAAATATCTGATGGCTGTAGAAATGTGGTTTCTGAGGAAAATGCAAAGAATACCATGGAAAGACAGAAGGAGCAAAGAGCAGATATTACAAGAAGCAAATGCAAACCGTAAAATTATTAGAGAAATTAGATGTAGACAGTCACAATTGTTTGGAAACATTTTAAGAAGAAATAAACTAGAGAGCTTGGTGACAATTGGCAAGACTGAAGGAGGCGGGGGGGGGGGGGGGGGGGGCAAGGGGAACGCAGAAAGATAAATGTCCTGATGGCCTGGCAACATAACATAATCGAGACAACAATACAGAACTGATTCACGACTCTGGTGATCGCGTGAGATTGCAAAGCATGACCACCCACCCTTATCGGCATGGCACATGATGATGACAATTATGAAGAATCGACACAATGGTCATCATCAAGAGCCTTGCCGACTTCATGCCTCTCCACATCTTGTGAACATCTCCGGCATGGATCAATTACAAAATAGTTTTTAACATAAAGGTGGTTGAATATTTCCTGATTACCTTTGTTGTCTTTTCTGTGGTACTTCAAATCTGGGTTGTGTCTTCGGTTGTGGTGCTATTTTTGTGGTTGTAGTTCTCCTCTTGGTCTTCGTCGCTGTCAGAATCCGCGTTGATGAAAAGTGATCCCTCGTTGTCACTGTTGCTGTCGTCGTTCTGTTTTGTATCTTTCTTGCTTAGTAAGAAGGGGGAAATTTCTCCCTCCTCCTCTTTCATATCTTTGCTGTTGGAAGAGTTTCTTCTCTCCCCCCGGTGTCGTTTTCTGCGGGGGTTGACAGTTTAGAAACCGTCGTCTCCTTTTTTTTTTTTTTAAAATAAGGGCTCACAGTTCCCAGAGGGGCAAGAGCCTCCCCACTAGGTCCTGCGTGCCTGTGTGTCGGTTGTGTTGGGTGATCATCCCGGCCCCTGGCAAGATCAAGTTCAGGAACTACACTTTTACCTTAGCCAACAAAAGGCCGAGACACCTCAACGTCGGTGTAGACCAAAACACTGTTAATTTTTTTTTTTTTTTGCACATACACACATATTAATAGACAACAGCATGAAAATCCCGCTGTCAAGGCATATTATTTTTGTGATAGAGATGAGTTCTGTTTGTATGTTAACAATAATGACAGATGATTGTGAAATTGAAGATACAGTGATCTGAAAGTATGGTTACAAGCGTTTTAATGTTTTCTTTTGATCACGTTTCTTTTTCTCCAAAAGTTTTTTTTATCTCCAGCATGTTTCTTCGCAAGAGAACCCTCTGCTTTTTTTTATCTTCAGAAAAGCAGTTTCCCTCTGTAACTCTTAGAGGCTTGGCGTGAATTTATGTAAACATTTTAGCTCTTAAGGAGTAGTCCTCATACTGTTCCAATAACAACTTTCCCGCTTCTGCATTAAGGGCTGACTCGCGGTTAGGAACAATCAGCAAGCACTTGACAGTCAACAAAATATGTTTAATGCCCAGTTCTGGCTTCCAATCTTTCTTTAACGTGTTGACACAGATTTCTCCATTGCCAGACACATTTGGATGGACAATTTTAGTGAGGAAGAAAGCTTTTGGTGGTTCTGAGGGAAAATTGTTGCCAAGAACCAGTTTCATGCGGAAAGTTCCACCCTCATATGGTGTGCCAGCTGGTCCTTCAATAGTTGCTTGTATGTCTGTCACATCCTCATCATTCATAAACACTTTTATTCCCTCCGGCGGATTTCGATACAAACTACTTATTTCTTTTGTAACTTGTCTAATTATCTGTGGTGACAGATTTTCAACGTTTGATACGTTCGACAGTTTATGAGGAAAGACTCTACTGGTTATGGATACAGCCAACGATCAATGATGAAATTCACTCCCATTAAATATATGAG
This sequence comes from Cepaea nemoralis, assembly GCA_014155875.1. Taxonomy (NCBI): domain Eukaryota; kingdom Metazoa; phylum Mollusca; class Gastropoda; order Stylommatophora; family Helicidae; genus Cepaea; species Cepaea nemoralis. The sequence goes on from JACEFZ010005312.1 coordinate 32,840, forward strand.
GGGTGTTCTGGCGAGATGAGGCCTATCTAAAAATGCCAAGACATTTCAAAGTAGCGTCTAAAGTAAGCGAAAGGTTTATACGTTGTGAAGAGAAACCAGAGTAAACCTAACCTCTGTTTGGACAGACGTGGCCTAGCAGAGAAAGAAAGAAATAATGTACTAAACAATATTTATTACGCAATAAATTAGTGTCTGAAATTTCAAATAATAATCAAAAGTGTGTAAAGCTTTTATAATGGTAATATTCAATTGATATCATCCAAAATAAGAATAAAATGCTTACAGGAATAAACATGTTTTTCTCTTGCAAAATAGCTATCAGTACAAGTATAGTCAAACCTATAATTGTTCCCCTTGATTGCTAAAGCCCAAATATGTTTTCACCAGATGAAATTATTTCCCTTGTAATAAAAAAATAAAAACATAGTAACATATTCTTTATGGGGCGTCGCATCAACACCATTTTTTGCTGTTGTGATCTCTTGGCAAGTTTACGTTCAGGAGTTTTCCATTGCTTTCTGAACGACCGGAATCCATACCATTTCGTAAAAAACTAACATAAGACGGTTTGCTGCCAAATCGTCTGCAGCTGCGTTTCGAAAGCCCTCTTCTTCTTCTTCTTCTTCTTCTTCTTCTTCTTCTTCTTCTTCTTCTTCTTCTTCTTCTTCTTCTTCTTCTTCTTCTTCTTCTTCTCCTGTCGTTTGCTTGAAATTTATTGTCTACATCTGCAATGGTGTCTCTTATCTATATTTTACTGTCTAGTTTAATTCTCAGTGGTCCATAATACATATCTTCTTCTTTCGTTCGCTTGAAATTTATTGTCTAACTCTGCAATGTTGTCTTTTCTATTAATTAAGCTTTTTTCCCCAGCTCACTCAGTGGTCCTTAGAGTATATCTCCCACTGTTGTATTTCTAGTCCAGAACGAACGAACGAACGAACAAACTTTATTTTCAAAGGGTTAAGAATTGGGCACGCAGGCCCGTCTAACATTCTGCCCTTCTATCACTCTCTTTCATACATTATTTCATTCACACATCATTCAAGGCTAACAAAGAACAGCAACAATATAAAAGATATGCATTATAAAGGCATGGGCAAAATGCGCACATCAAAACTACACGACACAGTAAAATTAGATAATGGTCTGACACTTGTTATTAGCCATGTGGAATATACTGGCCTACCAAAAGGGGACTGGCTGTTATACTAGGGTTTTGTTGTTATTATTATTATCTCTATTATTAAGGGGGAAGATAATCCGTACTGAGATAGTGTTGGAATAATTTGCGATTATATGAATAGGGATTGGTGATGTCTTTGATTTCTTGTGGAAGATTGTTCCACAGCTGAGCTGCAGAGTACGTTAAGCTTGTTTTGTATAAGTCAATCCTAGGCTTCGGAATGTGTAGTATATTTAAACGTTTACTGTGTCTAGCATTATATTTAAACAATGGCCAAAGGTAATTTGGGGCATTCCGATGCAGGATTTTGTGAATTAGTTTAGCTTTATTGAAAAGCAGGCGTTTGCGGAATGGTAGTAACTGAAGGCGTTTATACAGGCTAGGATTGTCAGATAAATGTTTGCTATAAATTAGACTCATGGCCCGTTTCTGGAGTGAGTAAAGTCGCTTGGTGTTTGAATTAGAACAACCGTCCCAGATTGTGGAGCAGTAGTCAAAGTGTGTCTGTATATGAGAAGTATAAAATAGTTTCCTTGTGTCCTCATCAAGGAAGTTTTTAATTTTGGCGAGTTGGTAGACTTTTTTCGCTGTTTGTTTAATGAGCGCTTGAACGTGGGAATTAAAGGTTAGGTTTCTATCAATGATTAGGCCTAATGTTTTGTGCTCAATTACACTTTCTACTGGCATGTTATCGATGTGAAGTTGAAGTGATGTGTGTGAGCTTAGAGTTTGAAGTCTTTGTCTGGTTGTTAATAACATTGCTTTTGTTTTAGTGATGTTAATTTGTATACGGTTTGAATAGCTCCACCTAACTACATTATTTAATTCTTGTTGTAAAGACGACTCCAGTAAAATACAGTTGTCAGCGTTTGTGTACACTGTACAGTCATCTGCAAATAGATCGCAGGAGGACGAAAGATGCAAAGGTAGATCGTTAATATATATGGCAAATAATAGATGGCCAAGAATAGAGCCTTGCGGTACTCCAATATTGAAGGTAGTGGTATGAGACAGAGATTTATTATGTGATACTACTTGCTTTCTGTTTGATAGAAAAGATGATATTAGAGTGACTACATTAGGGCCAATTTTCATTGTCTCAAGTTTTTAATTAAAATAACATGGTCTATCATATCAAATGCTTTCTTGAAATCAATAAACACAGTTCCGCATAGACTGTTGCTGTTTATATTCTGGTGCCAATTTTCTATCATGTTTGTTAGGGCCGTATGGCAAGAATATTTTGGTCGAAATCCTGATTGGCTGTCAACAATAAGCTTGTTGCGAACTAAATACTGTAATGTTACTTTATGGATGTGTTTTTCTAGTGGCTTAGATAGTGATGATAATAAGGAAATAGGTCTGTAATTGTTCGGGAGACCATTGTCCAATGAACCAGATTTAAGAAGAGGGTACACTTTAGCGATTTTGAGAGCTGATGGAAAGTGGCCTTTGGTGAGACACTGATTATATACATAGGTTAGTGATGTACAGATCACTGGCGCAGCACAACGGAGAATCCGGTTGCTGATTCCATCTAACGCAGATGAGGTTGTGTTTTTTAGGTTACTGACGTAAGTGAATACTTCAGTGATTGTCATCAGCGGTATGTCGGAAAGAATATCGCGGGCGCATCTATTCTCACAAAACGATGACAATAAAGATAAGTTGCTAGGAGAATTGGGTATTGAAGCCTTCAACTGGTCTATGTCAGTTTGAAAAAAATTACTGAATTGGTCGCATGTAATATGATTTGATGGTAAAGAATTTCGGAAGTTATACTTGTTTGTCAAGGTGTTTGTCACCGCCTCACCGTTAGATATATTATTAGAGGGCTGCAACTCCAGCCCAAGGGACAGCATCGAGTCGCTCAGGACCCGAGTAATCTAGAACCTTCTCGAAAGAGCTGGTCATCAAGTCCATGGTTCCGTGGACACTGATGTGGCCCGCTTAATGCGGGGTCCACGAGGAACTCGGACAGAGTTACCGCCCGTGTCGAAGGTGGACACGAGGAGACCGGCAGAAGACAGACGGACTTGAGAGAGGCAACAAGGCCTGCCTGAGAGGGACTCAATAGATATTCATAGATATATATATACATAGGCTAGATAGTGTGCTAGATTGTTGTATGACAACTATGTGTTTGATGTTTAACTATCTGTGATATGTAAGATAATATAGCGCGGGCTGTTAACCCACTGCGCCAACTGTATATTCAATACAATAAATATTCGATCTCATAGCGAACAGATTTATTGTTGCCTGTATGAACCCATGTTCAGTTACCTAGATAAGAGCAAGATGATGACAGGCTTTTTGGGGGCTAGTTTTCCGGTTTTGGCATAAAATGTTTTGTGAAAGAGCTATTAATTGCCATGTAAAATTACTTATTTAATCATATCACATTGATTTTTGGTAACACATTGATTTGTTTAAATCAACAAAAGAAATTGTTAACTTTACAAGTTTACGTAAAATTAGTAGCTATCTAGCGATAAAATAGAATTAATCTGAGTCCCTCTGCAACGTCTCACCATTGCCTCCGCAGTGTGCCTCATTATTTTGATTCTGTAAACTATTTCTGACATGTTACTATTTTGACATTTTTTTGTGTGACTGTGACTAATGTTTTCTCACTCCACGAGCAGATTGTTCCGCAACTAGTGCCGCGTGCAACCTATGTAACCTTTCCAACAGTGACGAGAGTACAAGACAACATCGAAGAGTTCTGGGATTGAAAGCTAAGTTTCACATCATACCCATTGCAACTCTAAGCTGTACTTCTCACCTTTCATCATTGTATTATTGTGTTTCAGATTGATTTGTTTACATATTCATGACCTTTTCACCAACATAACCTTGCATTTTGATTTACACATTAATAATTAAGGGAGTTAACCAAATTTTCGACTACACAACATTTTTTCTAAGGGATTTAACTTTATAAACATTACAAATAAGTAAAACACAAAATGTCTAGTTTAGATAAGTGCATTGAGCAAGGAATAAAACTAGGTTATAAAGAAGAGAAACTGTCAGAATGGGCACAGAAAGCGCACGCAGAAAACATTGCCCGTGAAGAAAGAGCGATAGAACGAGAGGAAAAACAAAGGCAAATGGAGGCAGAAGAAAAGAAAATGCAAATGCAAATGGAGGCCGAAGAAAAGAAATTGCAAATGCAGGCAGAAGAAAAGAAATTGCAAATGCAGGCAGAAGAAAAGAAATTGCAAATGCAGGCAGAAGAAAAGAAAATGCTAATTGAAGCAGAAGAGAAAAAGATGCAATTGCAAATTGAAGAGAAGAAAATACAATTGCAGGCTCAGGAGAAACAGATGGAGCTGGAGGCGGCGGCGAAGCAGGCCCAATTAAATGCCGAGACACAAATTAAACTAAAACAGATGGAGATTGAGTCCAACACAGAAATATCAGTAAATAAGCTACGAAGCAAAGAAGAAGAACAAAAATATAATAAGTATAAAGGCCTCGTGAAGGCGTTCTGCTCAGGAGATTCCATCAGCGCTACTGAAGTTTACCTCTAGACAAAACAATTTTGAATTAGTGTCTCCACAGGAAACCAATACCAAAAAAACCTTTAAATTTTTTTGA
>JACEFZ010005313.1:0-37540 GCA_014155875.1 Cepaea nemoralis
CTAGTTGGTTGGTACGTAGACATCACAGGTGCATGCTTCCTTCCTCAGCAGGGGCAACTTAATGGTCATGAGTCTTTCGATTATAGCCTTTGGAAATCCAGCTAATTTGCCGACCAGGGCCGATTTAATGGCAAATCCCACACCGGATTGGCGTCTTTCCTCGCTTTACCTTCCACTCCAGAAAAATGTGTAGCCGGCACCTATTTCACAGATTTGGCCTTCTTCTGCAAGTCGTGTCTCGCTCAAGGTTGCAATATCGATGTTGTACCTGCCCAGCTCTCTCCCAATCAGTGCTGTTCGTCTCTCTGGACCCGACGCGCCGTCTCTGTCAAGTAGGGTGCATACATTCCAAGTTCCAATTGTTAAGGGAATATGGTTTCCTCTTTTAGCTTTACTTGTTTTATCTTTATTTATATGTCGATCGCAGTTAGGGTACCCACCAACCGCGGCTAGCTGGTTAGGTAGTGAGGAGCAGACAATGTTTAGGTCACCTTTTCTAGCCCCTTCCTCATGCTATGGACTTGAGCAGTGTGTTCCTATAGAGGGCTGCTCAGTCGCTCAGGGGGCTGCCGAATCCCACTGCTGCTCCGGTCAGTAGAAGACGACCATATGGCCTGAGCCGCCTGTGTGCAGGTCTGCGACTACGGCTGCCAGCGTACCCACGCCTGCCGCCACAGGGCTTGAAGGTGATATATGACGTTGGATGAAGAATGACTTGCGCGATGACTTGGATTAAAGTGAGGGAAGAGTTGCGCAATTCGTCGACCTCACTCTCTCGCCTGAGTCCATCTGAATCCAGTGGCAAGGACAAGTCAAGACGACTGGAGACGAATACAGGTGCTGTGGGTGACCAGGGCGCTCTACGTTCCACAACGCTTTGCAGGTAAACGCCGTCTTGTCCGTTGAATCAGGAATGATTTCTTCTGCGCAGTCTGCCGAATCGTGTCTTCACATGCTGGGTAGGCATACCCTTGTTTACCGCTTAGTTTGACACCAAATCAGCTACCACGCCTGGTTTAGCCAGCCCCTCACAGCTGTTGCCCGGGGGGTGGCCGCTGTCGCATGCTGACAGCTACTAGGAGCCAAAGGCGAGAGCTGGGTCCTGAAAAGGACATGAGAGTCATCTTTACCAAAGGTGCTACCAATGCCTGACACCCCGTACCCACCCACCCAAACACACATCAGCCAACCTACACCCACTCAATATCCGCCACCTCTCAACTACACATCCTCCACCTATACACACATCCCCACCCACAAACACATCTCCCCACCTGCCCACACATATCCCCACCCATAAACACCAAAAATCACACACTTCTCACCCACACATACCCCACCACCAACATATACCCCACCCACACACATCCGGTGCTCACACACATCTTCCCACAAACACACACATCCCCCAACCATACACTCATCTCTCACACACATCCAGTAAACTCACGTACTCATCCATCAACCACTCTCACCCACACATCACCCACCCACCCATCAACACATGCATCTCTCATATACCCTCCCACCCACACACACCCCAACCACCCAGCCAAACACACATCCCCAATCCTCACATACATCCGTCATCCACCTGTACATCCCACACCTCCCCACCTCTCACACATCTCCCTTCCGACACAAAACTCCCCCATAAACACATCCCCCCACACACACATGCATTCCTCATACACATCCCCGCCCACACATCTCTCACCCACCCACACATCCCCCACCTACAAACAACCTCACCACCCACCTACATTTACCCTATCCACACTCACACACTCCCACATAAACAGACATATCCCATTCACAGACACCCCCCCCCCCCCCCAACACTCATCCCCCACACCCATCTCCCAACCCACACAATCTCCTAGATAGACAGACAGACAGACAGACAGACAGACAGACAGACAGACAGACAGACAGACAGACAGACAGACGGAGATAGATAGATAGATAGATAGATAGATAGATAGATAGATAGATAGATAGATAGATAGATAGATAGATAGATAGATAGGGAGAGACGGACGGACAGGCAGATAGATAGATAGATAGATAGATAGATAGATAGATAGACAGACAGACAGACAGACAGACAGACAGACAGACAGACAGACAGACAGACAGACAGACAGACAGACAGACAGACAGATCCCCGCCATCTCTTTCCTACAAGAAACAAATGAGAACCCTAAACTGATTAGAGAAATTAGACGTAGACAGTCACAATTTTTTTGCACACGTTATGAGAAGAAATAAATTGGAGAACTTGGTGACAACTGGTAAAATTGAGGGGAAAAGAACAAGTGAAAGGTTGAGAAGTAAATACCTTGATGGCTTCGCCAAATGATATAACAGACAAAAACACAGATCCACGACTACGGTGATGGAGTGAAAAGGCGAACATGACCACCCACGCTTATCGACATGGCACATAAAGATGGTGATGATGACAATTTCCATATACTATTAACATATTTAAACACAGACGCCATAAACAATATATTGCACGATTTCTTGACTGGCATATTTCGCTGCATCTCGTCAGGTGCATACTACAGAGTTATATATATATATATATATATGTGAAGTGAATACATCAATAATACCTTGGCTGCAATACTAAATACATAGTCGCTGCTCGTAGTTGGAATGTGAAGTACCTTATCTCCATGGAAGTCTAACATTTAAAAGGAAGTCCTTCTGCTTAGATAACCATGGCTGGAATAGTCTAATCGAGAATGCTTCGATAGATTTGACCAATCGATTATTGTTCACCGAATATAGTATATGAAGTGTGTTTTATTTATTAACTTGATTTAGCATATGGAAAAGAGAGTAAATCAATCTTCAGGAATCCCAGTGCAGTCGACAGGTCAGAAAACGTTGAAGTCGGCCGTCACGGAACATTTGCATACGTACTCAAACACGATTGAAGCGTGGGACAAGGGTTCTTAGTTACTTATATTTGAAAACAAATATGGAAATATCTAGACACGTGGATAACATGAGATAGAAGATGTATCACAGATAATGGTGAATACATGGCCAACCTCCGGCTAAGTTGCGTATGGTGGTGTAAGTCCACCTGCCAGAATCGCATTCGCAGCAGAGACGGTGTAAGGGCTGGCGAGTCCAAGCCCACAAGCAAATAGCCCAAATGTAGAACCTGTTGTCCAGGGGGCGAGTACGGGTTCGGCTCCTTCAGCCATGAACAGGGAACAAAGAATGCAACATGGCGGCATCGACGTCTACAGGTGCATAGCTAACCGCCGATGCCGAGCGATGCCATAGCCGAACGGCCGGAGAAGAAGCTGGCTTCTCAGGGCCAAAGGTGCTAGAATATGTGTGAGCACCGGGTGCATGATGTTCTCCTCCCCGAGGGCGTGGTGACTTGGGAGCAGACACAGTATGTATGTGTGGGACAAGTGGGAAACGAATCGAAAGTCTCCAAACAGGGTTCTCATGTACAGCAGGAGAAAGACATCCGGAGTCATGATCCTGATGAGTCCTCCCTCAGCGAGTATCGTGAAGATAAAGGCGAAACATTCGGGGCAGAGGCTGACGATCGGACACCGCCTATCGTGCTTGCCTCGCGTCAGAGTTTTTATCCCCAAATCAGAAATCCAAGTATCTGGGCAAATGGATAACATCAGATGACAAAGGAAAATCACAGATAAAAGAACAGAATAGGACGCAAACACTGCACTGTGTAAAATGGCCATCCTATGTTTTTAAAAAATACCTCTCACTGAAGGCTGGAAAAACCTGTATGTTATATAGATTCAGTTTATTATATGGCTGTGAATCATGATCAATTAGTAAACACGTAGAAAATATTCCGTTAGGCTTTCATAGATAATGACTTGCAGAATAATGCTGAAAACTCGTCGGACAATGACAAGACGTAATGTATATGCTGATCGACAACTTTAGTGGTCGAGTGAGATGGCAGAATATGACCGCCCACGCTTATCTATATTTTTTGGCACATGATGGATGGATGAAATGTATGTTATAAAATATTCTGACACATACAACTTCTCACAAACATCAGACAAAAGCAGTAATTATTTTTTACGACTATCTCGGAACAGTTATAACATCTGATGGAAGAGATTACAACAAGAATCGCTTTGGCCAAAGTTGTCTTTTGCAAGATGGAAAATATACAAGCCATCAAAACGATGTCAACTGCAACGAGAAAGAGAGCGTTGAGACACAGAACGTGTACTGTTGTATGGATGTTAGACGTCGACAATGAGCAGACAAGCTAAACAATAAATAATAATAATGGCAATGGAGATGTGGTTCATGAGGAAATACAAAGAACACCATGGACCAGACAGAAAAACCAATGAGCAGGTCCTACAAGATGCAAATGAGGACCGTAAACTGATTGGAGAAATTAAGACGTAGACAGTCAAAATATTTTGGACATGTTATAAGAAGAAATAAACTAGAGAACTTGGTGATAACTGGCAAGATTGAAGGGAAAGAACAAAGGGACGGCAGAGAAGTAAATATATGGATGGCATGGCCACGTGACATGCTCGAAACAAGAACACAGCTCTGGCGATCGTGTCAGATGGCGAAACATTACAGCCCACGCTTATCTACATAGTATATGATGATGATGAATTACTTTTGGCGCACATTATTAGACAATGAAACTGGAACATGCTGTGATAACTGGGCAGATTTATGGGCAAAAGAGTTAATGACAGCGAGAGAAGATTCAAGACAGCATTGTGTCATGTTATAGAGCGTGTTAGCACTTTAACTGATACTAGCTGTAGAGTCAGTAACCGACATCACTGCACTCGGGGCATTCCCATAAGCGCTCAGTCCTCATCTTCAACAACCAGCAAAGAGTTGCAATACTAATGGTGCTCGTTGCAATCTGATTATCTGTCCGTCTCGCTTTACCTCTGAGTGACAACACCCACTGCTACTGCATTCTCTCTAGACCATGATAGTCTATCTGTGCTTCTGCATTAATCACATGATCCCAGAGGGCCTTCACCACATCTGCCTCACCAAGCATCAAATCACCTCTTAATGATGCGGCACCAGCCTATCTGTCGGTTCATGTCCAACCACATTAGAGTGTCCTGGAGATCCAACGAATATACTGGCTGTTGGGGATAGCCAGGCGTGAATAGGCATGATTGCTCTCGCCATTCGGCAGAGTAATTGATTGATGATGATCATGTTGATGATAGTAGTGATGATGGCGGTGGTGGTGATATAACGGTGATGGAAGTAAATGGTGGAAGCAAAGATAACAGCTGAAATGGTAACACAATAAAACCTATCTGTATACCTAGCACATTTTTGTTGCGATATATTTTATTTGTCATAAATCGTTCATGATGTATTTAATTATGAAATATACACCCAGAAATCATAATCTACTTTAACATAAATTTTGCTAACAATAAAAAAACACTAAAAGTTTTTTGTAATGGTAATGCGATATACATTTGCTTATTTTTATCTCACTTGTTGGGTGTTAGTTGTCTTGTGTTGGTTTTCAGCGAAGCTGCAATATTACTTATTATGGTCTTCGCATTCAGCTATGGCCCTGCGTTTCTGGGTTCATTTTTGCCGTCCCTATTTGATCCTTGCACTGTCAGCCAGTCTCCAATGATACAACATGCTTCCACAATCAACGCAAAGAAGTGGGGTAATCTCGGCCAACCCTCCTTGGCTGAAACTGAAGCGAGTAGTCAAGCTATGAATGACTACATACACTCATTTATTATGTTGCATCATCAGATCGGTAATGGTATGCTGGATCGGTATGCTGTCGTCTATAAACAATCTGTCAGAAGTCAAGTTACAAGGCACTGAGTGGACAGACCAACATGCCAGATATGTAACTGGCTTTCTTCTGATCTGACAAAGGTGCAATCTGTGAAGAAGGTAGCTGGCTACCCCACACCATGCATTACTGAACTAGCATATGTGAACTCCAAAGTAACTTATCATACCCGCAGTGCGCCTTCTGCGATAGGACTATCATTACTTTTTAACATTCAAGTGTTGTAATTAAGAAAATCTTCTTCTTCTACTTTTTTTTACTACTACTACTGCTGCTACTGTTACTACTATGGAATAGAAAGAAAAAGTAGCGGCTGCAGCAGGATATATGAATTGGAAACAAATAGGTATATTAAGCTCCTGCAAGAAGAAACGTACTTAACATCACGTTGTACATACCTTACAAGGGCATCCATCGTATCCCGAAATACAAGTGAAAATCCGAAATCAGAAGCACTCAATAAATATATAAAACTAGCTGACCCGGCCCGGTTTCGCCCAGGCCATGGCGGGGATCTATCTATCTACCTGTCTGCTTGTCTGTCTGACCCGGCTTCGCCCAGCTCCTGGTGGGGAGCATCTCATTTAATTCATATAAGTAGTCATATAAGCTTCCGTTCCCGACTATCTGTCTGTCTGACCCGGCCCGTTGTCAGAGTCTTGCGTAGAGCAAGAAATGTGGCTCGTATCTTGACAAGTGTGATACTAAATATGATTATCAAATAACGCGACGCGAATGCCCGATGATATACTTCGCACTCTTTATTCGCGCACTGCACACATCAGAAACAATACAGGCTTCGCGCAATCACAATTCACACTATCAAATAGATCATAAGTACAAGCAATCAATACATCAATATAATACATCAATGCACTCCACTTACAAGTCAAACACACAGGCGTTTCATCTCCAACGGCCATACAGGCTAGCTATCAATACATGCACAAACTCTCAGGCCGCATTCACACGTCTGTCCAGTACGGCGCCCAAGCCCAGTCTAATTGGCCTTTCAGCACACGCCTCAGTTGTGCTCGAGTCAGCTTGCGTGACCCCCAATGTTCACGCTGTGTTCCAGCGGACCCCCGACTGCTTAGCATCGCTCAGTGTTGATTGCCTGGCGTTGTCGACGACGCTGCGTTATAACTGTAGTGTTTATCATAGTTCAGCCTTGCCTTGACTGGCGTTGGTACAGACAACGCGTTGTAACTCCGGGTGAGACTCTGACATTCTCCCCCCCCCCCTTTTCTCATGAAAGGTTTTCCTTTCATGTACTCTATATAGCTGTTCTTTATCTTGTCAGAATCGAACTTTGCACTTCATCTGACGTAAATCTTTGGTTTTTCTTAATATGTACAGGTGATTAGTAAACAATATGCATACATTCTCCATGCCTACCCATCAAGCATACTTGTCAAGTACAATCAATTCCATGGATTTTACCTCGCTTAGACACAGCCAGTCCGGTAGGTTACGGCTAACTTGCCCCTACCTCTCAACCAAAAACAAAAATTACAAATAATCAGGTTAGCCTGTGAGTATCTACCTATAAGATAACTTGTGGTGTCTATTTCTTATAATATTACATATTTACAATACTAATGGCATTCTTTCACAATTATATGACACATTCCTTCACATAATAATAATAGTATGTACACAATTTATTTACAATGGGAGATTAAATCTTCCCTATCACACCGTTCTTCACAGCGTAACTGACATGAAGTCACAATTGGCTGTGGTGTTGAGCACCATTTAATTTGTAGTTTATACACCATCTGCACTGTGCTCAGGTGTTACCTGACTATTGGGTGAGTCGTATGGACATCTAGATAGAAGATCGGCCAGTGAGTTATGTGAGCCTCTTATATGTCTGATTTCAAAGCTATAATCCTGCAGAAGAAGGGACCATCTTGCCACTCTGTGGTTACTTGGGGTTCCACTGGTGATAAATGTCAACGGACTATTGTCTGTTTCTATAATGAAGTGTTTACCTAAAAGAAATTTTGAAAGTTTAAGTACCGAGAACACAAGAGTGAGGGTTTCAAGTTTTGGCGTGCTGTAATTTCATTCACTGGTGTTCAATTTTCGAGAGACGTAGTATACAGGGTACAATATTTGGTCGTGCTCTTGAAGCAGTACCCCTCCAATGGCTACGGAGCTTGCATCGCATCTTAGCCTGAAAATAGTGCTAAGATCGGGTTATTTTAGAATAGGTTCACTGGAAAAATAAGATAGTACTTTCACAAATGCAGGCCTTAAACATTCGCTATTTACAATGACATTAGGATGTTTGTTTGTTAGTAAATCAGTGAAACATTTGGTCAATTCAGCAAAATGAGGAATAAATTGTCTATAATAATTCAAAAGACCTAACACACTTCGCAACTCTTTCTTGGTTGTCAGAAGCGACAATTTCAAAATTCTAGACATGATGTTATCGTCAGTCGGTATAAAGCCATTTGAGATCTTATAGCCCAAAAATGAAATTTCTTGAAAGGCTATATCAACTTTGGATGGTTTTATTGTCAGTCCATGTTGTCTAATCCTGTCGAATGTCTGTTGTAGTGCTGTTATGTGGTCTGTCATGTTCTTTGTGTGTATGCAAATGTCGCCCATGTACCAAATGATGTTAGAAATGCCTGTCAAAAGTCGTCTTGTCATTCTGACAAATGTTGCTGGAGCATTAACTAGCCCGAATGGCAACTTGCACCATTCGTATAGTCCCCAGGGTGTGGCAAATGCTGTCAGATATATGCTGTCAGCATGTACAGGTATTTGCCAGTAACCTTTTGTCATGTCCAGTTTAGTAAAGTAACGTGAGTCAGTCATTTCAGTTAGTATGTCTTCACAGTTGCTCATTGGTTCTAAATCCAACTGTGTAATGCTGTTGAGTTTCCTATAGTCAACACAGAGTCTTATTGTGTTGTCCTTTTTTCTCACAATGACAGTCGGTGAACAAAAATGTGATTGTGAACGTCGGATATGGTTTGCTTCTAAATCAATAATTTCTTGGTGTAATTTGTCTTTGTAGTGTATAGGAATGGAATATGGTCTGCATTTTATTGGGATGTCAAACGTCAAAATAATATGATGATGCACTAAGTCTGTCTGTCCTGGGTTGTTAGAAAACATTGTAATGTATTCTTGTAACACTTGTCTGCAACTGTCCGTCTGTGTCTGTGTCAGCTTGGGATTTACCTTTATGTCCTGTAGGTTGGTAGTCGTGTCCAGTACTGGTGTTGGTATCTCGTCAGTATCGTTGTCGTCTGTCTAGTCCACTATCGTTGTACTTGCTGTAGTCTCTACTTGGTCGTCGTCCCTGTGATAATATGGTTTAAGCATGTTAATATGAAAAATTTTGTGTTTGTCCCTCATTGCAATATTTCTGCATCTGTTTCTGCTTGCTTAAGTTTTAAAGCAGCTTCTGCCTGTTTCAAAGCAGCATCTGATTCTGCCTGTTTAAGTTTCAAAGCAGTATCTGATTCTGCCTGTTTAAAAGATCTTTCGGCTGTTCTCTCATCACGTTCATTAACCTTATATTCTGCAAACTTTTCCTCACTCCAGGCCCTTAACTCTTCACCAAAAAGGTTCATCTCTAAACCCATTTCGATGTATTCGTTTAAACTAGACATGATGAACAATATGTATGATGAAATAGATAAGACACAAATTAATAACGTTGTTAGTAATTTACATTCAATAGTTTACAGTACTTAATATTACAGCTTATGTTTAGGCCTGATGAACGAAAGTATAAGGAAGAGAAGAAAAATTTTATACTCAAGTACTCCTGAGACAATGGCTGCACAGTACTGCCCGAACCCACACTTGTTTTTAATTCAGGACGACAAAAAATTCGGAGTTTACAAGGGACAGGTGTAGATGACACCAAACAGCCTGTTGTTTTTGGAACAAGAGAAATTAGAACATGTGCAAGTGTGTGGTGTATGTAATGTCACTTAAGTTTTTGTAGGTTTGTATGTCGTCAAGTATTGTTAGTCGTTTCACCACACTGAACAACCCTCTTTTCACACTTTCCAGACCTTCCGCTTACACTACTTCTATTCAATGACATTCAAGGACATGGCCGCCATTTTTGTTTTTATCTACTTCACTAAATCGGTTGAAATTTACTAAGTCCAAAGACTGCACTTATGGTTTCAATAAATCAACCTGACAGATAGTATTTATCTGTTAATTTATTACCTACACGCTCGCATTTGTTCAAAACTTGCACTTTATACAAACAATTGATTTAAAAAAAAACCGACAACAGTCACCACGTTCGCATTTATTTAACACTGTACTTTTCGTATTTAACGGTTCAAATCCAATGAGGACGAAGACCCCACGTTCGCACTTGTCAGAGTCTTGCGTAGAGCAAGAAATGTGGCTCGTATCTTGACAAGTGTGATACTAAATATGATTATCAAATAACGCGACGCGAATACCTGATATACTTCACACTCTTTATTCGCGCACTGCACACATCAGAAACAATACAGGCTTCACGCAATCACAATTTACAATATCAAATAGATCATAAGTACAAGCAATCAATACATCAATATAATAATACATCAACGCACTCCACTTACAAGTCAAACACACAGGCGTTTCATCTCCAACGGTCATACAGGCTAGCTATCAATACATGCACAAACTCTCAGACCGCATTCACACGTCTGTCCAGTACGGCGCCCAAGCCCAGTCTAATTGGACTTTAAGCACACACCTCAGTTGTGCTCGAGTCAGCTTGCGTGACCCCCAATGTTCACGCTGTGTTCCAGCTGACCCCCGACTGCTTAGCATCGCTCAGTGTTGATTGCCTGGCGTTGTCGACGACGCCGCGTTATAACTGTAGTGTTTATCATAGTTCAGCCTTGCCTTGACTGGCGTTGGTACAGACAAAGCGTTGTAACTCCGGGTGAGACTCTGACACCCGTCTTCACCCAGTCCCTGGTGGGGAGCATCTCATTTATTCAATTCATATAAGTATTCATATAAGCTCCCGTTCCCGACTATCTTTCTGTCTGTCTGTCTGTCCGACCCGGCTCCACTTCGCCCAGGCTCTGGTGGGGAGCATCTCATTTAATTCATATAAGTAGTCATATAAGTTCCCGTTCCCGACTATCTATCTATCCATCTATCTATCTATATAGTAAGGGTGATAGTAAGGCTATATAGTAAGAAGTAAGGGTGTGTGTTTAAGGGATGTTTGGTTGGGGGATGGGTGGGTAGAGGATGTATGGGTGGGTAGAAGAAATGAGGGTGGGTAGAGGATATGAGGGTGGGTGAGTGTGTGTAGATTAGGAGATGGTGGGGGATGTTTGTAGGGGTGGGCTTGGGATCTGTGAGTGGGCTGGGGAAGATGGGAGATTATGTGGGTGGGTTTGGAATTTGTGTGTGGGTATGTGCGGAATATGCGAGTTGACGGGGAGATGTGTGTGCGCGTGGGGGATGTGTGGCTAAGGAATGTGTGTTTGGCTGGGTGGTTGGAGGTGTGTGGGTGGAGGAGGATATGTGGGTGAGTGATTGTTAATGGGTAATGGGACAGGTAGAGGATATGTGAGTGGGTGGGGAGATGTGTATAGGTGGGGTGGATGTGTGTGGGTGATGTGTGGGTTGGGGAATGTATGTGTGCTTGGGGTGTGGGTGGATGGGATGTGTGGTGGGTGAGAGGTGTGTGTGGGTGGGGAGATGAACAAACGGACGAACGAACGGACTATATTTAGACTTTATAGACAGATGTGTAGGTGTAGGGATGTGGTGGATGGGCGGGGGCATGTATGTGTATGTGGGTTATATGTGTGGTTGGGTGGAGGAGTTGGAGTGAATGGGGGATGTGTGGGTGGGTGGTGGATGTGTCACATAACATAGTAATATGCATTGTTTATGTTTACAAAATTCATGTGACAATGTTTTTTCCTATGCACTATTGATGAAAGAAAGATGAGTGATTGGAAGGGCCAAATGTAAGATGGGCCTGCGTGCCCAATTAATTACCCTTTGAAAATAAAGTCTGTTCGTTCGTTCATTCGATCGATCTATCATCTATCTATCTATCTATCTATCTATCTATCTATCTATGTTCGGGCCCGTTCCCGTTAAAAATATAGATAGAATAGAAGAATAAAGAGATCTGTCTAAAGTAAACTTACCAAGATATCACGAACAGCCAATAAATGGTGGGCGGTGGGTTGACTGCAGAGTACTGCAAACGATATGCAACTAACTTTCTCTAACAAAAAATTACTTTTTTTTTTTTTTAACGAACGAAAATCTTTCGCAGGCCCGTCTGACATTTTCTGCCCTTCTTCTCTATTTCCTCTCATACATTCTTTCATTCAACATCTCTTATGAAGCAATTCTTTGACAACAAAAGAACAATAATTTTTTTCCAACAGACACAGATCACAGACATGTTACACAGGTGTAGGTACAAGACATCCACAATATTTGGTAGAAGCAGAATAGTCAACACATACATATTACCCAAAATAATATATTTAGCGACAGTACTGGACCCTCCCAAACAGATCGTCACAAACATAAACATACAAATCAGACGCTTCATCTTCACCAACACCATACACAGAATTCAGCACAAAACTCTCATACAAGACAAGGGACAAGGGGGAATTGCACTACAGGACATCCAGAAAAAAATACTGTCACTTAGAATCAGTCACATAGGCAAAATCATCAGACACCCAGAACAGAACAGACTAGCACTATACTACATAGGCCACAACATCAAACATCTCACACCTCTTAACAATGCAACTGCACACTACCAGGGAAAACTGCCAACTTTCTATCCGACATGCATACAGGCAATAAAAGGACATGAACAGTTAATACAGCAAACAACACACACAATATACAAACATTTAGTTAGAGAACAAGCACGATCACTAAGACTTAGGATTAAAAGAGGACACAAATACTTCATGACTGACTTCACATGCACCTTTTCAAATCTACACAACAAACACATAACTCCAAAAGCTAGAGAAATCACATATAGACTGCTATACAATATGACCCCCACAACACAGGTAGAAGCATACATATCCAAACAATGTCAATTATGTAGAAACAACACACAAGAGACAGAGGAACACATTTATTATACATGTCCAACAATTACTGCCACACGTGCAACACTCAAACACCTCATACAAACACACACAGGCAAACAAGCTGACATATATAAAGCAATTTTGCTCAACACTATACCAAAGACAGCTAAGGACATACATACAAAACTACTGGTACTCCCCCGATGTGTCTCCACCTTGACGTGGTGGGGGAGCTTGCGTGTCCCATCGACCCCATTTGCTTGCCGATGGATGAAAAACTACATATCGGACAGCTTATGGGATAGGGACCAGACTAAGAGAGACACAACCTGCTGCTCTGCAGGTATAGACTGAGGATAACAGTCAAAAGTTTAGAAGGTGCACGAAGGCAGACGTTTTTGGTCCGGACAAAACTCTTAAGGCTCCCTGTCGAGGGCTGTGGCTGAACGCCTCTAAGCCACAAACCCTCGGATCTGAGAGCCAGGCCGATACCAGTCTACCGGAAACTCTTAAGGTTCACTGTCGAGGGCTGTGGCTGAACGCCTCTAAGCCACAAACCCTCGGATCTGAGAGCCAAGCCGATACCCGTCTACTGGAAAATAGAAACATGATACTGAGCAAGCTACATGCTCAGGTCTGATACATGTTCGAAGGCTCTCAGCTGGGGGATATGATAGATTCCCGGATGAAGGGGCCTGGCCGTTTCCCGTTCACTGCTGCACGAAGGTAAGGTGCTGAGCCGGCAGCACATGTAGCCTACCTCGTGAGCGAGTACAAAAAAGTCAGAAAAGTGCCCCAGTCGAAGGGTTACGGAAACTGTCTGTATCTAACTCATAGAGAGTGTAGACAAAAGTGGAAGAATGTCTCATCAACGCGAAATGGAACGCACGGCGAGCGAACCTATTGCGTGGTCTGAAGTCACAAGCAAAAGCTTACCGAGTGGATGTCACTCGCAGTCTGACCGCTCCTGGTGTGTGATTGAGCGATCAGTGGCAAGTGGGATGCCCAACACATGGAAGTGAGGAACTAAAGCAGCCATGAGCAGGACGTGGAAACTCCTTGGGTGAGCCCAGTCTCAGAGCAATATGTGCCGGCTCTGCAATTATGGAAGCCTCCTTGGATAGCGAGATAATGCCCATGGTCTGCCCCTGCCTTCCCTTGAGGGCAGACCACGATATCGTTGATCGTTCTATCTTGACCAGCTGAGATGTGGGTGACATTACAACAGTCTAACGTGTCTCGAAACCAGAGGAAGGCTAACCTCACTAAAAAAATGCCCGCCGGAAGTCGGAAGTGTCGTCCTACGGGTGGCAAACTAAAAATTGACACTACGCATTTACGTCCGAGTGAAATGTCTCGTCCGAATGTCTCCCGTGCTAGGAACAGCTCTGACTACCTAGTTTCCGAATGCCGCTTTTGATCGGAACAGCTCTGACTAGGTAGTTTTCCGAATGTCTGTCGTGCCTGGAACAGCTCTGACGGGCGCAACGACAAGCACATGTGCGAAAACTCGCTGAGTGAATACCTTCTGCAGACCTGTCTGGTTTGTGCGGGAATGGCCCGGGGCGAACGAAAAGCCCAATATATTGAAGTGAGGAATTAAAGCAGCCATGAGCATGACGTGACCATTCCCTCGGTGAGCCCAGTATCAGGGCGCTATGTGTCGGCCCTGCAACTATGGAAGCAACCTAGGATGGCGGAAAATGCTATGGATTGTGCCTTCCTTCTCTTGAGGGATGACCGAAGTCCTCGACTGTTCGAACTTGACCAGCTGGGATGTGGACGGTACCACAAAAGTGAGAGTCTCCCAGGATTGCTAACCTGGTCAAAAATGCACGCGAAAGCCGGATGTGTGACCTAAGGGTTTTCAACCCAAGGGTGCCTAACGCACACCGCAATCACATCTGAAAAAACACTCCGGATGAACGAAAAGAAGAAGAAGAAACTACTGGTAGCACTTTCTTACTACAGACAACTTATATGGACCTGCAGAAACTTTGCCAGATACAAACACCACAATATAACACACACTTAATTTCCTTTATGTACACTAACAAAATATCACAACTATTTCCAGAGTAATCTTTATTGTATTACAAATTTGGTATACATGAGTGCGAGAAAGAAAGAAGAAACTGTGAGTGAATGGAGAGTGAATGACTAAAAAGATCACATATGGTCAAAAGACCAATGAAAAATCCCTTAAGTAGTGGAAATATAAATGCTTGTTTTGATTGTTTCAAAATGATGGTTTCAACCCTTATAGATAAGGGGAAAAGAAAAAAGGAGAAAAGAAAATAAACTCCTCCCATTCCAAATTACTATTTATGGAATGTTTGCTTTAAATGCACTTGTTGTGCTATACTACCACCACTACTAAGATTATCACTTTAGTAAAAAGAAACACATATCTATTATACTATTTATTATTATTATTATTATTAGTATTATTATTTTTATTATTATAGTTATGTCTACTATTATTATGATCATTATTATTATTACTATCATTACCTTACCCTTATTATCTTTAGTATCATTAATTTGAAAAGTATTAAGGATATCATCATTATTAATTTACAACTTCATCTCCCATGTTCCCCCTTTGCTTAAGGTTTGTTGCTTTTTCTACTACCCCCACCGGTTTGTTTCAAACATTTGTCCTGCCTGTACCATCATTAGAGTGGTCATGGGGACATTGGTGGAGTGAAATCAATTGGTGGGAGGGTAGCGAGGAAAGAAAAATGTAAATACTTCCCTCTTTTCCTTGTAGTCAGTACTTACCTTATTATCCTTAGTATCTTTAATTTTATAAGTATTACTGATATCATCATTAGTAATTTACAATTTCATCTCCCCTGTGCCCCCCTTGCTTATGGTTTGTTGCTTTTGCTACTACTCCCACTGGTCTGTTTCAAACATTCATCCTGCCTGTACCATCATTAGTGGTCAGGAAAGGCATCGGTGGAGTGGAACCAATTGGTGAGAGTGTAGTGAGGGAAACAAAAATGTAAAGTTTTCCCTTTCTCCTTGTCACCCCCTTTGAATCATATGAGTGAGTGTCGAATGAACGAATACAAAATCACATATGGTTACCAACCAATGATACTGTAAAAACCTGTGTTAATACAAATGCTTGTTAAATTTTTATTAAAAACCAAAAGAAAGAGAGAGCAAAGAGGAAAATATAAATGAACCCCTACATTTAGGGGGGGAAAAAAAACAAGGAGGAAAATAAAACCCACTCCTTTACTCCAAGTAATTATTAAAAACTGCAGTTTTTCATTTGTATGTACCTGCTATGCTATGTTAACACCTTTCTAAAGAAAATCATCCTAGCAAATGGAATCACATGTTGTAAAAATGTTTATCATTTTCATAACAAATATTACCATGGCTGGTTTTTATATTTGCTGTATTTAACCTCAGTATGGTTCTTAGTTGTCATTATTATTATTGCCATCATTAGTAATAAACAAACAAAAAAAACCATTTCCCATGTGCCCCCCACCCCCTCGCTCATGTTTGTTTGCCTTTGCTGATACACACACCGGTTTGGTTCAAATAATTATCCTGCCTTTACCATCATTGCCCAGTGAGTGCTGATGAGTGCATTGGTGGAGTGGAACCAATTGGTGAGAAGGTGGCAAGGGAAACAAAATGTAAAGATTTCCCCTTTTTCTTTGTAAAACCCCATTCACATGTAAATGTGTTCAAGGAATGGAATATGCAGATGGATAAATTTCCTATGTTGTAAACACAAAATATCACAGACATCTCCAGAGCAAACACAGGTACTCTTCTTTATGAGTTTATGGTATACATGAGTGGGAGAAAGAAACAGGAAAATGTGAGTGAATGTTGAATGAATGAATACAAAGCCACACATAGTTGCCAAACCAATGAGACTGTAAACATTTGTGTTGATACAAATGCTTATTTAATTTTAAAAAAAAAAAAATAAATAAGAGGAGGGGGAAAAGGTGAATGAACCCTTACAATTAAGACAAAAGATTAAAAAATAAGCAAGGAGAAAAAAGAAAACCAACTCCTTTTACAAATACTATTATTGAACATGGCAGGTTGCAATTGTTTGTAACTGCTATGCTATGCTAACACCATCCCAAAGTTAATCATTTAGCAAATGGAATCACATGTTTGGAAAATGTGATCATTACCATAACTATTATTATCTTTGCTGTTTATTATCATTGCTGTTATCACCCCTAGTGGTCTGCTTTTTGTCATTATTATTATTGATGTATTTAGTGTTTATTTGCATTAATATTACTGTTATCATTGTTAATATATAACCATCATCTCCCATGTTACCCCCCTTTCACATGTAAATGTGTTCAAGAAATGAAACTTGCAAATGGGTATCTTCCCATGCTATAAACACAAAATATCACAGATATCTCCAGAGTAAACACAAGTACTCTTCTTTAAGATATCAAATTTAGTATACATGAGTGCGAGAAAGAAACAGGAAAAAGTGAGTGAATGTTGAATGAATGAACACAAAATCACAGATGTTTACCAAACCAATGAGATTGTAAATATTTATGTTGATACAAATGCTTGTTTATTTTTTTTTTTTTTAAAAGGGAAAGGGAAAAATGAATGAACCCTTACAATTAAGACCCAAAAAAAAAAAAAAAAATAAGCAAGGAGAAAAAAGATAACCAACTCCTTTTACACCTACTATATTATTGAACAGTGCGGTTTGCAATTGTTATTGTATGTACCTGCCATGTTTTAACACCATCCCTAAGAAAATCCTTTAGCAAATGGAATCACATGTTTGGAAAATGTGATCATTATCATAACTATTTTTATCATTGCGTTTATTAGCATTGCTGTTATCACCCTTAGTAGTTTTATTCTTTGTCATTATTATTATAGATGTATTTCATGTAAACATTGCTGTTATTATCATTGCTGTTATTATCACCCTTATACCCTTAGCAGTTTTATTCTTTGTCATTTTTATTATTTATGTATTTGGTTGTTTATTTGCATTATTATCATTGTAATCATTATTAATATATATGGCTATGTAAACCCTTAAACTGTACATCCCCCTTTCCCACCTTTTTGATACTGGGATTGTTGTTTTCTGCTGCCGCCCTCACCGTTTGTTTCTAAACAGTTTTGCACCGCCATGTTTCATCAACACCGAGGGGTGGTGATGGTACTTGGTAGGAGTTTTGGAGCTGACAGGAGAGCGAGGCGGCAGGGGAAATAACAACGGCGCACTACCATCACGCGTTTTGTTTTGAAATATTTCCTTACAACAATGTCAATGAAGAAATGTTCAAATGTATAAAATGTTGGAAAATGTGCGCATATGTCACCTACACGTCCACATCCAACGCTCTGTAAAAACACGAACAATACAATTCGCAACAATTTTAACACTCAATAAAAGTTTTAAATTTTAAAAAAAAAACAAAGAACAATAAGCATTAAATGCATGAAAAGTAACTTTTAACATGAGCATTATAAATACCCAATGTGGGTGTAATGTTCTGTTGAAGAAAAATAAAAAGATTCGTTAGCAAATTTTCACTATTTAAATAGATGCATTATTTTTATGAAAACTATGAAAATGCCTTAAAGATAATATCATTATTTATTATAACTCATATGCCTGTAAATAACTGTTGACTAAGAGTTTATAAATCTTTGAAAACAATTCAACAATCTATATATAAAATAATAGCAATGTTATTAAAAGTTATGCCCCTTGAAATAACTTTTCTTATGTTAAGTCCCCTCGCTATATTGAAATGATAATGTAAATTTAAATATTACATTTTAGTAACAACAACAACAATAAAACTTTATTTTGAAAGGGTTAAGAATTGGGCACGCAGGCCCGTCTAACATTCTGCCCTTTTGTCACTCTCTTTCATACATTATACCATTCACACATCATTCAAGGCTAACTGAAAACCAACAATATAAAATATATGCATTATAAAGGCATGTGGAAAAATTAAAAATAAATACTACACGACTCAGTAATAGTAATAACTGGTGTGGCATTGATTAGCTATGTGGAATATACTGGCCTACCAAAAGGGGACTGGCTGTTATACTAGGGTTTTATTATATTATTACTTCTATTATTAAGGGGGAAGGTAATCCGTACTGAGATAGTGTTCAAATAATTTGCGATTATATGTATAGGGATTGATGATGTCTTTTATTTCATGTGGAAGATTGTTCCACAGCTGAGCTGCAGAGTACGTTAAGCTTGTTTTGTATAAGTCTATCCTAGGCTTCGGAAGGTGTAATATATTTAATCGTTTACTGTGTCTAGCATTATATTCAAACAATGGCCAAAGGTAGTTTGGGGCATTCCGATGTAGGATTTTGTGAATTAGTTTGGCCTTATTGAAAAGCAGACGTTTGCAGAGTGGTAGTAACTGAAGGCGTTTATGCAGGCTAGGATTGTCAGTTAAATGTTTGCTATAAATTAATCTCATGGCCCGTTTCTGGAGTGAGTAAAGTCGCTTGGTGCTTGAATTGGAACAACCGTCCCAGATTGTAGAGCAGTAGTCAAAATGTGTCTGTATGTGAGACGTATAGAATATTTTCCTTGTGTCCTCATCAAGGAAATTTTTAATTTTGGCGAGTTGGTAGACTTTTTTCGCTGTTTGTTTAGTGAGCGCTTGAACATGAGGATTAAAGGATAGGTTTCTATCAATGATGAGGCCTAATGTTTTGTGCTCAATTACACTTTCTACTGGCATGTTATCGATGTGAAGTTGAAGTGATCTGTGTGAATTTAGAGTCTGAAGTCTTTGTCTGGTTGTTAATAACATAGATTTTGTTTTAGTGATGTTAATTTGCATACGGTTTGCATAGCTCCACCTAACTACATTATTTAATTCTTGTTGCAAAGACGACTCCAGCAAATTACTGCTTTCAGCGTTTGTATACACTGTACAGTCGTCTGCAAATAGATCGCAGGACGACGAAAGATGCAAAGGTAGATCGTTAATATATATGGCGAATAATAGAGGGCCAAGAATAGAGCCTTGCGGTACTCCAGTATTGAAGGTAGTGGTTTGGGACAGAGATTTATTGTATGATACTACTTGATTTCTGTTTGACAGAAAAGATGTTATTAGCGTCACAACACTAGGGCCAATTTTCATTGTCTCTAGTTTTTTAATTAAAATGGCATGGTCTATCATATCAAATGCTTTTCTGAAATCGATAACCACAGCTCCACATAGACTGTTGTTATTTATATTATGGTGCCAATTTTCTATCATGTTTGTTAGGGCCGTATGGCAAGAATATTTTGGTTGAAATCCTGATTGACTGTCAACTATAAGCTTGTTGCGATCTAAATACTGTAATGTTACCTTATGGATGTGTTTTTCTAGTGGTTTAGATATTGATGATAGTAAAGAAATGGGTCTATAATTGTTCGGGAGACCATTGTCCAATGAACCAGATTTAAGGAGAGGATACACTTTAGCGATTTTGAGAGCTGATGGAAAGTGACCTTTGGTGATACACTGATTATATACATAGGTTAGTGATACACAGATCACTGGCGCAGCACAGCGGAGAATCCGACTGCTGATTCCATCTAACCCAGATGAGTTTGTGTTTTTTAGTTTACTGAGGTAAGTGAGTACTTCAATGACTGTCATTAGCGGTATGTCAGAAAGGATATCTCGGGGGCATCTAGTCTGGCAAAACGATGACAGTAAAGATAAGTTGCAAGGAGAATTTGGTATTGTAGCCTTCAACTGATCTATGTCATTCTGAAAAAAGTTACTGAATTGGTCACATGAAATAGGATTTGATGGTAATGAATTTGAGTAGTTATGCTTGTTTGTCAAGGTGTTAATTGCCTTCCATATGTCCTTACTATTTGTTTTATCCATGACTAAGTTCTTAAAGTAATTTTTCTTTTCTTTTCGTATGGTATATTGAACTTTGTTTCTAAGAGTACGGTATGTGCTGAGATCCCGCTTTTTATGTGCCTTATCTCGGTCTCTCATAATTTCAAGAATTTCCTGGGTGATCCAAAGTGGTTTGACGTGATGTTTTACTCGAACTTCCTTGATTGGCACATGTCTATCAAACACATCAATAAAGATCTTCACCCAGGATTCCAGAGCATCATCCGGGTCTGGAAGTTGATAAACATTGTTTAGAGGTGAACTGAGCAAGTCCTGTAAAAATGCGTTTTGGTTGAAATTTTTGTAGCTTCTATATTTTACAGTTATGTGTTTATGTTTAGGAGTTTTAATTCCTTTTTTAGACCATGTGCAGCATATTGGATAGTGATCGCTCATTGCACAATTGGGCACGGTGCATTCTATGATGTTGTCCGAGCAAGTTACATAAATGTGATCTATAAGTGTTGAAGATGAGTTTGTTACTCTAGTATCTTGTTTTACTATTTGTTGGAAGTTGTATGATGCAATTATATTTCCCCAGATTATATGGGATTTGTTGGTGTCAATGTTAAAGTCTCCGAGTAGTATAATTTCCTTCCCGGAAGCGAAAACCACATCCATCATGGTCGTTAAGTTTTCGTACCAAACGTATCCAGCCCTGGGATTTCGATAGAGGTAGCCAATTATCAGGGATGTGATGTTTCGAAGTTTTAACTCCAACCAAATACATTCTATTTCGCAAGTTTCAAAGTCTAGCCTACGGTGAACATTTAGTAGATTAGAAACATAGGCTACTATGCCTGTCTCTTGTTTCCTACAGGGATCTCTTCTAAACACTTTGTACCCTTTAATAGAGATGTCCTCATCTGAAATGTTTTCATTTAGTCTACTTTCACTAAGGCCGAATACATGAAAATTTTGATTAAAAATAGAAGATAACTCTGGCAGCTTGTTTAATAAGTTACATATGTTTAAGTGTCCAAAATGTATTCCTGATTTATTGAGCCAATGTTGCCACTTCTCAGACATTTCACCCAAGAAGTAAGTGTAAATTAGTCAAAATTAGGTAAAAATACAAGATCATAAAAATACACAATTACATTAATTTGCAAAATACCAGTAATAGAAATCAATATGTAAATGACAATATTATAACTAATGAGACCAACAAGTATAGTGCAAATACAGAACAAAAAGAATTAAAGCGTATGAACATACAACAATTACGTAGCTCGAACTACTTCGCAAGCTATGACTATGTAACCAGCTGCTATCCGAAAGAATGAATAAATGACTATACAAGTCAATGTTCCTGTTTAAAGTTGGGTATCCCACACGGGAGATAAAACTCTAAATAGTAAGCAGTTAAAGTTCAAGGAGGAAGCTCTTTTCCTGGTATATTGCGTACAGGGCTCAGTGTTTAATACATATCCTATCTTACAGGTTTGTATTGTAGAGACATCATAAAATCTTGATTCAGTAAGTAAATAGCTGATTGTACACTAAAAAACTATTACAGTTGGTTGCACGGGAATGAAAAGACAACATGTAAAAATGTCATCTCAATCGGATGGACCGTTCGCGAACGCATAAAGAATGGACACACATACATACATTGTGTTTTATAGATATAGATGAATAATAAAATAAAATACACACAAACGCGTACAATACGACACACAGGACGGCCGACGTTTCGATTCTCAGAATCTTTGCCAAGGACAGGACAACACGGATAGATAGGACAACGAAATATAAAAAAGCACATAACTAAAAACCACAAGCTCTACGAATCCATGTGGCAGCAGAAAAGACGGATTTGCCAGGTGTGAAGGCACTCTTTGGCTGCAGAGTTTAAGTATAGTAGGTTGCCAGATAGGATTTAGGTCGCCAAAAATATGTGAACAGTCTGATATGAAAATATAGGGGTGTGGAGACAGTTAGGTATGAATATTGGGGGGGGGGGGGAGAGAGAAGGACAGCATAGTAATAGTCAGTGTAAACAGTTGGAGAAGATGGCACAGTTATACAGTAGCGTCCACAACAGTATTGATACCTGCTGGATGGACGCATCCCAGATTGTTGATTAGCTGGCATTCAATTTTGAGCCTAACAGAGCTGTTGGAGTAGCAGGGTTTCAATGCGGTGATACATACATCGTCGACTCCATTATGGTTGGAGGAATTGAAATGGTTGGGGACAGATTTGTTAGCGCCCTGATTGATGTCTCTGATGTGTTCTCTAAAACGGTCAGCAAGACGTCTGCACGTTTGGCCAATGTATTTCATGTCACATCGTTTGCAGATGATGATATATATCAGATTGCGGGATGTACAAGTGAAAGAATCTTTCAAGGAGAAGGTGTCTAGGGGAAATGCAATCTCTGGTGTCTGAACAACGTATGGGCATGTCAGACAGTTCTTACGATGGCATTCGAATGTGCCCACAGATGAAGTAACCGTGGGGAGGCGACTATGCACAAGGTGGTCTCTGAGGCTCTGGTTACGGCGGAAAATTACCCTAGGGCCATTGGAGAATACCTCACGAGTGGTTGGATCAGACTCCAAGATAGACCAGTGTCGCAGGAAAATGTGCTTGATGGCATAGGCATGTGGATGGAAGGTGAGGATGAGCTTGGGTTCATTGTTAGGAGGTCGCGTTTGTTTGACGAGGGACATTTCCCACGAGACTTGGGTTATGCGACAGAAAGCTGTGAACAAGATGTCCTCTGGATAGGACCATCTGCGGAAAAAGTCAAGCATTTCATGGGCTCTCTCGAGGAAGTCATTATCATCCTGACAGATACAACGAAGGCGGAGTAGCTGGGAATATGGGATGGAATCTTTGCAGCTTTTGGAGTGGGATGAGCTGTACAAGAGGAAACCGTGAGCATCAGTGGGTTTGTAGTACACGAAGGTCGTGAGGCCTGTAGGGTTTAAATTAATAGTGGTGTTAAGGAAATTGACAGAGGTGGTGGAAATTTCAGCAGTGAATTTGATCGATGGATGGAAGTCATTGACATAATTAATGAAGCGGTTCAGTTCCGCCTCTGTCATGTCAGTGAGACCTATGCCGTCATCGATGTAACGTCGGTAAAAAGAAGGGAGAAGACCATCATAGCTGAGTTCAATCTGGTGTTCCAGATGTCCCATACATAAACATGCGTAGCTGAGTCCCATTTTAATGCCCATGGCGACACCGCTGATTTGTTCAAAGTAGTGGCCATTGAACTCAAAGGAATTATTGGTGAGGACCAATTCAGCGAATCTCACAAGTGTGCATGTAGGGATGGCTTGATCTGTGCGTTGATCCAGAAAGAACTGTAGCGCCCTGAGGCCATCAGCATGAGGAATGGAGGTATAGAGGGAACATACATCCATTAGGAATAGTCTGTATGTGTTCCCAGGGGTCAGTTGGAGAGAGTTGAATGAAAGTAAAGCATGTGTTGTAATCCTTGATGTATGACGGGAGATTCGCAACTAGAGGTTGGAAAATCCTGTCAAGAAACGCTGAGATCAGTCAGTCGGGCATGAGCAGGCGGAAACTATCGGACCGTTACTTCTAGTGTTACTACTACTATTACTATTTTTACTACGACTACAATTACTACTACTATTTCTTCTACTTCTGATTTTTCTTCTTCTTCTCCTCCTCCTCCTCCTTCTTCTCCTCCTCCTGCTTCTTCTTCTTTCATTCCTTGTTGTCTAACAGGATCAGAATATGAAAAAGAAATCTCGAACGAGTATTGTCAGGTGATTCTAAATCTCTGCTATTTCTTGCAGCAGTCTTAGAATATTTTAGCCGGACAAAATAGGAGACTTTCAGGGACATAATAGAAGAATTTTCCGGACAACAAATGAGACTTTAACGGGCAAACACAGAAGACTTTTACATCCAAAGCAGGATATACTACCTACTTTAGGATTATCATATAAACTATCAAACTTGATTCGAGGAAAGTTGAGAACACGATACATCTCACCTAATCGCTTATGTTTTCTTTATATCTCTTAATGAAACAAAAAATGCAAAACTGAAAATACAGGACTGGGTGAAAATCATCGAGTTGTGACAATGAGAGTTTATTGTGACATATGGCAGGATAGATTGCTAAAGATACACCTCATGCAATGTGGAAACTATTCTATGTAGTTTGAAGAAGTATAAAAGGCAAGAAGGTCGACTTCATTGCACCGGGTTTATCCCACATGGTTCTCTTTCCGCACGCCGGCCTGCTGAAAGCTTCGCACAAAACACAAACTCCTAGGAGACTGAGAAAACTGTACTCGTGATGTAGGTCGGAATCGAACCCACAACATTCGCAATGCAAAGCATACAGTTTGACCACAGCGACTCCCCATACCTTGCAGTCTAATATTGTAACAGAACAACGATAACAGAACAAGAATTGATACACAGCAGCATAGTAAGTGATGCAGAGATTGATTTTTTTTTTTTTTTTTTAGCATATCCTTTTTACAGGACTTAGCTGTCAACACCAGCATCTTTCAGCTGTATGTTGATCTCTTGGCAAGATTACGCTCAGTAGTTTGCCATTGCTTTCTGAGCGGCCGGCTCAGTATCCCGCAAGTCACGAGCGGGGGTCGAACCGCCTCAGTTCTCGCTCCGCTACGAGACTCTGCGTGATAAACGGGATTACAGAGAGAAAGTGTTGTAACCCCTACAGCCAGAGAGACCGGTTCAGAGATTGATAATCAACTACATAATCAACTACATAATCAGAATGACAATAAATGCGGGGGTTGACTGCTACGTCTTGTAAAGCATATGCAACTAACTTTTATAACCTCTTCATCAAATTCTTCTCCTCATCTCTTTTTTAATTTATAGCCTAGCTAGCGAGACGATTAATATACAGCAGCATAGTAAGTGATGCAGAGGTTGATAATCAACTACACAATCAGCATGGAACGAGTTACAGCACGACGAAAAGGAGGTGCAGTAAGGGAAAACGGTGGGGGAAAAGTACTAGGAGAACAGGAGGAGACGAAGAAAATAGAGGAAGAGGATGTAGTAGGAGGTGGAAGAGAAATACGAAGAGAATGAGAAGGAGGAAATAGGAAGATAAGGAAGTGGAAGGAGAAGGGACGAGAGGGAGGAAGAAAAAGGAGAAGGACGAGAAGCAAGAGGAAGAAGGAGATGGTAGTGGAATGATGAGGAGCAGAAAGAGGACGAAGAGGGAGGAAGTGCAAGGAGGAAGATGAGAAGGAGGAGGAAGATGAGGAGGAGGAGGAGGAGGAGGAGGAGGAGGGAAAAAGAGAAAAGAGAAGGACAAGAAGCAAGAGGAAGAAAAAGCATAAAGAGGAGGAGGAAGGAGGAGAAGGAGGAAGGGGAGGAATAGAAATGAGAAGAATGAGCAGCAAGAGGAAGAAAGAGGAAAAGGATGATGCCAAAACAAAACAAAAAGAAGAGGAAGGAGAAGGAAGAACAGAAGGAGGAAGGGGGAAGAGGAAGGAGAAGGGTGAAGAGGAAGGATGAAGAGAAAGGAGGAGGAAAGAGAAGGGGAAGAGGAATGAGAAGGAAGAAGAAGGAGGAAGAGAAAGGAGAAGAAGGAATAGAAAGGAGGAGGACGGCGATGACAATGAGAGGGTGATGATGATATTTTATGTCTGTACTAGCTATTTCATGTTGGATTGTCTTGACGCCACCTCGTGTAAATTTTCTTTAAATTCTCCAGTGCAGTCTGTAATCTAGCAAGCACCCATTCTTCCCCCCCCCCTCCCCCCCCCCCCCATCCGGTCTTCTTGTCTACACCCTTTGATTCTTCACAGCGTCCAGCCATCACAGCGTTATCTCACTCGCTGTCGGGCTGTCTCTCTATGTCACCTGGTTATGCACCAAATCTAGCCCCTCGTAGTACGAGGTGTCGAAACTCTTGGTGCCCAGGTATTCGTCCAGGGTGTCGTTGAAGATCTTCTCTTCTAGGCAGCCGAGTGCAACTCTGCTTTCGTGAATGAAAAACTTGTTGGCAAACAGCTTTTTGGATGTAAACAACAGGGGAAGGTCACCTGCGAAGAGAAAAGAATGGCGTGATCGTTAGAACACTGTCTGGTTCTCCTTCTTCTTTACTTATTCTTCTTGTTCTTATTCTGTATCTATTACTGCAGCTTCTGCTGCTGCTGCTACAACAACAACAACAACAACAACAACAACAACAACAACAACAACTACTACTACTACTACTACTACTACTACTACTACTACTACTACTACTACAACAGCTGCTGCAGCTGCTGCTGCTACTACTACTACTACTACTACTACTACTACTACTACTTCTTCTTCTTCTTGTTCTCCTCCTTCTTCTCCTTCTGTATTATTTTCCTTCTCTTCTTCTTCCTCCTCATCCGAATCTTCATTTTATTCTTCTTTCTCTACTTCTCCCCTTCATCTTCTTGTTTTTCTACTTCAACCTTTTTACATATTCATTTTCTTCTTCTACCTCTTCTTCGTCTTTTTCTTTTTATTCCTCCGTGGCGAAGGAGTTTCGGACGCAGTTCGTAATCCCGCATACCGCGTTCTTAACACAGCTGCGAGCTTATTTGCCAGCAGACCGCCTTGCGTTGGTTTTTTCATAAAATGGTATGGGTACCTGTCGTTCAGAAAGCAATGGCAAACTGCTAAACGTAAACTTGCCAAAAGATCACACACAGCCAAAAAATGCGGGGGTTGACTGCTACGTCCTGTAAAGCATATGCAACTAACTTTGATAACCTCTTCTTTATCTTCCTCTTCATCAAATTCTTCTCCTCCTCTCATCTTTTAATTTTTAGCCTGGCATTTGCAGGATGTGCAAATAAGCCTGGAACCAGCGCGGGAATATGCCGCATAGACCGTGGTGTTTTTTCTTAAAATCCCATTTATCTTCTTTCTCTTCTTCTTTCTGTTGTTGCTTTCTACCCGTCCAACGGAGCATGGGTCCTCAACCAACTCCCGACAACGAGTCATATCTTTCACAACCTTAGCAGCTCCCGCATTGTCCTCTCAGTATTACTCATCTCTGCCGCTAATTCTATTTTCCCGTCTTGATTTCAGTCCTCCTTCTAATTCTATTTTCCCTTCGTGATTTCGTGTCTCTCTATCTAATTCTACTTTCCTCCTGATTTCAGGTCTGCCTCTAATTCTATTCTCCTCCTGATTTCAGGTCTGCCTCTAATTCGTATAACGCCATTATAAATTGTTTGCAAAGACAAGTCCCCCCCCCCCCCCACCCCCAGTTGCCTTTGTGTATTTGAACTATATTACTCTGTGTATTCGAACTATATTACTTTGTGTATTCAAACTATATTACTTTGTGTATTCGAACTATATTACTCTGTGTATTCGAACCATATTACTTTGTGTATTCGAACTATATTACTTTGAGTATTCGAACCATATTACTCTGTGTATTCGAACCATATTACTCTGTGTATTCGAACTATATTACTTTGTGTATTCGAACTATATTACTTTGTGTATTCGAACTATATTACTTTGTGTATTCGAACTATATTACTCTGTGTATTCGAACTATATTACTCTGTGTATTCGAACTATATTACTCTGTGTATTCGAACTATATTACTTTGTGTATTTGAACTATATTACTTTGTGTATTCGAACTATATTACTTTGTGTATTCGAACTATATTACTCTGTGTATTCAAACTATATTACTCTGTTTATTCGAACTATATTACTTTGTGTATTCGAACTATATTACTTTGTGTATTTGAATTATATTACTTTGTGTATTCGAACTATATTACTTTGTGTATTCGAACTATATTACTTTGTGTATTCGAACTATATTACTTTGTGTATTCGAACTATATTACTTTGTGTATTCGAACTATATTACTTTGTGTATTCGAATTATATTACTTTGTGTATTCGAACTATATTACTTTGTGTATTCGAACTATATTACTTTGTGTATTCGAACTATATTACTTTGTGTATTCCAACTATATTACCTTGTGTATTCGAACTATATTACTCTGTGTATTCCAACTATATTACTCTGTGTATTCGAACTATATTACTTTGTGTATTCGAACTATATTACTTTGTGTATTCGAACTATATTACTTTGTGTATTTGAATTATATTACTTTGTGTATTCGAACTATATTACTTTGTGTATTCGAACTATATTACTTTGTGTATTCGAACTATATTACTTTGTGTATTCGAACTATATTACTTTGTGTATTCGAACTATATTACTTTGTGTATTTGAACTATATTACTTTGTGTATTCAACTATATTACTTTGTGTATTTGAACTATATTACTTTGTGTATTCGAACTATATTACTTTGTGTATTCGAACTATATTACTTTGTGTATTCGAACTATATTACTTTGTGTATTCAAACTATATTACTTTGTGTATTCCAACTATATTACTTTGTGTATTCGAACTATATTACTTTGCCTCTTGCAATGTCCCCAGCTCTGTGGCGAAGGGTAAACAGACGCAATTCATAATCTCGCATACCTAGTTCGAAACACAGCTTCCAGCGATTCAGCAGCAGACCGCCTTGCTTTGATTTTCATAAAATAGTATGTGTGCCAATCGTTCAGAAAGCAAGGGCCAACTACTGAACGTAAACTTGCCAAGAAATCACTTGGCAACCAAAAAATACTGGGGTTGACTGCCACATCCTGTCAAGGACATGCAACTTACTTGCAATGTCTATTATTTGTAGTGAAGCGTAAACATGCAATTTAATTTGATGTCTATTTCATAAATTTTAACACTTGTATTCTCCCCACTTCGCAATCTGAAAGAGATTGGCACCTTGCTGTCTTGACAGACGATAGTTTGTAAAATGGAGTTATACCTCTCCATAACACAAAGCCTGAGCCAAATTTAGAGGCCATGTGTTGCCCATGCAGCAAAATCCCACTATTGGCCTGTCTAGTTTACTCCAGAGGAAAGGTAACACCGATACACCCGGAACAAACCAAGCTGCAGAATCTGCCAGATCAGCTAAGCAATGATCTAACTGTCCGCCTGTCGGAACTTCCGTCCTAGACCAATTGCTGACCAAGGCTTAGGACATGGTCTGCCCTGCCAAGACATTTAGTCTTTAGGTGCATTTCCTCGCACTAGGGTAAGGCTTGTGCTCTCCCAATTGCACTCCTCCGCCCGAAGCCGTTGGCACAATGTGGGGTGTCAGGTATGGTGAGCGTTGCCGAACATTCGGCTCTAATAGAAAGCAGGTAGTACCGTCAACTGTCATATGGTAGCTCAGTCATATCTTCGACCCAACATTCGGCTCTAATAGAAAGCAGGTAGTACCGTCAACTGTCATATGGTAGCTCAGTCATATCTTCGACCCAACATTCGGCGGTAACAGAAAGCAAGTAGTACCGTCAAATGCCTGCCATTCGTTGGTAGCTCAGCCATATCTTAGACCCAACATTCGGCATTAACAGAAAGTAGGTAGTACCGTCTCTGTCATACGGTAGCTCAGTCATATCTGACTAAGACCTAACATCAAATTTTGCAATCACTACAGAAGACTAATGGGGATCTTAAGCTGACATGCTACAGAACAATTCCTAGAATATTGTGAACCAGGAAGGAAAATACTAAGATTCTACCAGATCTGAACATGGCAGAAAATACCAGGCTTATAAACAACACAACGTCTCAGGAACTGGAATACTCTGGCCATATTTAACGTCACCGTGACTTGGAGAGGACAGGGATGGGAGGATTGTCTCCTAGGTAGAAGAGGCAGCGGTCCAACAGCACGAAGATGGACACTCGGTGAGCGTTGTGGTCAGATCCACGCCGGTGGCTTTTATTTCTCACCACATGTATAGGTCCCCATGTTAGGATGGGTCGGTCACGGCTCCACACTGACAGAACGCACTAGCCCCATATTTTTTCATAGACCGTCCAGGGGTGATATTGTTAATACCACATTTGCTGCCTTTATTTCCCAGGATATTTCCTTGTACCAATTTCAAGCCACGTTCATCTGGAAGCTCAGGGAATTCGACCCCCATACCCAATAGTCCCGCAGGCAAGACATACTAACCAAAGCTTACCGAGGTTCCCCTACTTCAAATTACGCATCTTTAGATACGTGAGAATAGAAAGGGAAGAAAATGTACCATACCGGCGGTATTTTCTTTGGGGGGGGGGGGCCCTCGCTTTTAATTCAAGCATAGTCCATGCATATGGTACTGTTTCTAGTGCATTGGGCTGACTTTTGAGCGTGGATTAGCTTTCCCTATTACCAGTGTCCACCGCCATTAGGCGAACCCACTCCGACTATTGAGGTACTTCCAATGGGTTACAGACGCAGTTGGTAATCCCGTATACCGCGTTCGAAACACAGCTGCGTTGTTTTTTTTAAATAATGAAATGGTATGGGTGCCGGTTTTTCAGAAAGCAATGGCAAACTACTGAACGTAAACTTGCCCAAGAATCACGAACAGCCAATAATGCTGGGGTTGACTGCTACGTCCGCAAAGGATATGCAACTAACTTTTTTAAGTCAAGGACGAAAAGTCAACATTTTAGTCCAACTGATCGATGTTGAACCCCTTACCTCAGCATTGGCACACAGAAAGTTTAAGAGCGAGCGCTCATAGCCATTCGGCCGTGCTGAGCTCCGTACAGCAGTACTTGGTTTAGGTAATGCCTCCACTGGGTGGCTCACCTTGAAGGTAACTGGCTTCACCAACCCCTAGCTGTGAGTCGACGGCACAGGGGCCTTCTGAATGAAGTAACTTATCATGACAGACGCCGCCAGACGGCCCGCTAGCGAAGATGACAATTGATAATGCCATGAGAACGATTGGGCGCAGGTTCACGTCAATTGGGCTCGTTGCCTGCGACAGTGAGGAAAAGACTGGCTACCTATTACCCCAAAAGATGAGTGACTGTAAGGGCAGAATGTAAGACAGCCCTGCGTTCCCAATTTGTCACCCTTTGAAAATAAAGTTCGTTCGTTTGTTCCTTCCACGCATTCAGACTTACGAAATGTTATGGCGCTATCACACCATAGATCCATAGCAGGAAAATGCTTCGGGATATTTGTATTTCATCATCAAGTGTCGTGCCGGCTGGTGTAGGCGTTCTTGGCTTTCCACAGATCTCGGTCTTTGGTGTTCTGGATCAACTCTGCTGATGATATTCCTCCATACCACTTTCTCAATCCATCCAGCATCATTTCTCTTGATTTGCCTCTCTTCCCCTCGATCATTCCAGTTGTCATGATGTTCTCCAATGTCTCTCTTCTCATCACATGACCAAAGAAAGCTGTTTGTCATTTTCTTATTGTTGTAAATAATGTTCTAGTTTTATTAGCCTGTTTCAGGCAGTCGATGTTAGTTACTCTGGCAGTCCAAGAAATTTGCAACATTCGTCTTAGGAACCACATCTCTGTTGCTTGTAATTTATTCTTACTTTGTTCATTTACATTCCAAGATCCATGCCCTACAGCAAAACTGGTTCCATATAGCATTTCAGCACTCTCTTTCTTACATTCAGTGATAGTGTCTTATTGCATAAGTTACTACACTTTGATCTTAGCTTGAGCGGCTGGCCGAGTGGCTAGAATGCCGGACTCTCCTTCGGGAGACCCGGATTCGATCCCCCGGTAAGGTGTGGGATTTTTTTCTGTCGGGGGCAAAAAGAAAATCCTAATCTGCACAGTTCGCGGCGACTGCACTAGCCAGGCGGCCTTTATTCCTCAGGCTCAAAGACCCCTCTGCCATACACCGCAAGGTACTATATTGGCAGTAAATGACAGTTTTGACAGCATAAGTACTCTTCATTTTCTTAAATGCGGCTTTTACTAGCCCTATTCTGCTTTTAATCTCTGTTGTACAGCTTCCATCTGATGTTATATATGCACCTAGGTATTTACATTATCCACTTGGTTAAGAATTGTCCTTTCTATTTCTATGTCACATTTCGGTGTCACCATTTTCTTTGTATTTAAGACGTCCACAGCAGGCAAAATCCTTCGGCTGCCCTGGATCCCCCAAAGAAGCAGAGGCTCTCGGCAAACTCAACCCAAACTGTCGTATCTTTTGCTGTCTCGTGCAGCCCCCTCTATATTGCCCCCCCCCCCCCCCCACCCCATATTATTCATCTGCCTTGAAGTCTATTTGTGTGTCATGTTTTAGACCACACGCTATTTGGTTCGCCTTCTGGGTTACAGACAAAACGAGTGTCTAGATATGCTATCCTCCGGTTTTCTCAATGTGTGTCCTATCCATCGCCAGCGTCTTCTGCTCACTTTTTGGTTCACTGGGATGTGTCACGTTCTCTCCATGAGCTCTAAATTGGTGATTGTATCATTCCATTTATTACCACTATTCTACGCAGACAGCACTTAATGAATATGTGCAGTTTATTAGTAATTCTTTCCAGCACTCGAGGCGGACACAATACCTTGAGACCACCACTCAGCTCCAAAAACTAACTAAACAAAACTAAACTAGTAATTCTTTTCAATGTAGGAGTAGGAGATCTCAGGGTCAGCCTCTTCTGCGATACAAAGACGTGTGTAAGCGGGATAGGTATGATTGATACAGGCATTGATAATGCACATTGGGAGCAAGTCGCCGCTGAACGTGTTGCATGGAGGGCAAACATCAGAAATGGAATAAAGACAAAGGAGAAAATGTTTGCAGATAAGTCACACACTGAGCGCGAGAGACGTAAGATGATGAGTGATGGTGAAAATGACGATGTGCTCACATGCATCCACTGTGGACAAACATTTACAGCGCGAATTGGTCTGATCAAGTTACATTCGCCACAGCCATGGGTTGTAGTTATTATGCTTTTTTTTTTTTTTGGTTGAACAATATAACAAACTATCGTATGTCAAGACGGCAAGGTGCAAATGAATCTCCGTGTTTCTAATCAATACCGTAGTGCTGATTTAACTGTCTGTCATCTACTGTCTATCGTACCTTGCGGTGTAGAACATGGTGATCTGGAGTCTGAGGAATTAAGGCCGCCTGGCTATTGCGGTCTCCGCGAATTGTAAACATTCTAAATCTTGTAACAGACAATAACCTACATATTAGTATCAACTTGAAACCATTGCGACTTTCAAGTGTTCTTTGTCTTTGTAAGCCCACAAAACTATTTCACGTGTCCCGAACCCTTTTGATCCACACAAAACTTTTTCACATATCCAGTATCCGTTTGACCCACACAAAACTATTTCACATGCATATTACCCAGTGACACCACACATCACTACTTCATATGTTCATTACTCAACGACAACACACCATACAATTTCACATATCCATTATCCGTTTGATCAACACCCTATTGTTTTTCATGTTAATTTCACGTTGTAATAACATACTACTATTTCACATAATCAACACCCGTTAAACACGCACACATAACTATTGCATATGTCTACCATTCATTGACAACACACATTACTATTTCACATTATCCGTTGAAAACACATATTACTATTTCATATTATCTGTTGACAGCAAATATTACTATTTCATATTATCCGTTGGCAGCACACATTAATATTTCACATATCAACTATCCGTTACCAGTGCACATTACTATTTCACATTATCCCTTGAAAGAATACATTAATTTTCACATATCAACCATCCGTTGACAGACGCATTACTATTTCACATGTCTACCATTCGTTGACAACATACATTACTATTTCACATTATCTGTTGAAAACACATATTACTATTTCACACCATCCGTTGACAGCACACATTACTATTTCACATTATCCGTTAGCAACACACATTAATATTTCACATACCAACCATCCGTTAACAGCACACATCACTATTTCACATTATCCGTTGACAGCACACATTATTGTTTCACATATCAACCTTCCGTTGACAGCACACATTATTGTTTCACATATCAACCTTCCGTTGACAGCACACATTATTGTTTCACATATCAACCACCCGTTGACAGCTCACACAATATTGTTTCACATATCAACCTTCCGTTGACAGCACACATTACTATTTCACATATTAACCATCCATTGACAGCACACATCACTATTTCACATATCAACCATCCGTTGACAGCATACATCACTGTTTCACATATGAACCATCCGTTGACAGCACACATCACTATTTCACATATCAAACATCAGTTGACAGCACACATTATTGTTTCACATATCAACCATCCGTTGACAGCACACATTATTGTTTCACATATCAACCTTCAGTTGACAGCACACATTATTGTTTCACATATCAACCATCCGCTGACAGCACACATTACTATTTCACATATCAACCATCCGTTGACAGCACACATTATTGTTTCACATATCAACCATCTGTTGACAGCACACATTACTATTTCACATATCAACCATCCGTTGACAGCACACATTATTGTTTCACATATCAATCTTCTGTTGACAGCACACATTACTATTTCACATATCAACCATCCGTTGACAGCACACATCACTATTTCACATATTAACCATCCGTTGACAGCATACATCCCTGCTTCACATATGAACCATCCGTTGACAGCATACATCACTATTTCACATATCAACCATCCGTTGACAGCACACATTATTGTTTCACATATCAACCTTCCGTTGACAGCACACATTATTGTTTCACATATCAACCTTCCGTTGACAGCACACATTTTTATTATTGTTTCACAAATCAACCTTCCGTTGACAGCACACATTATTGTTTCACATATCAACCACCCGTTGACAGCACACAATATTGTTTCACATATCAACCTTCCGTTGACAGCACACATTACTATTTCACATATTAACCATCCATTGACAGCACACATCACTATTTCACATATCAACCATCCGTTGACAGCATACATCACTGTTTCACATATGAACCATCCGTTGACAGCACACATCACTATTTCACATATCAACCATCCGTTGACAGCACACATTATTGTTTCACATATCAAACAATCTGTTGACAGCACACATTATTGTTTCACATATCAACCTTCCGTTGACAGCACACATTATTGTTTCACATATCAACCATCCGTTGATAGCACACATTACTATTTCACATATCAACCATCCGTTGACAGCACACATTATTGTTTCACATATCAACCATCCGTTGACAGCACACATTACTATTTCACATATCAACCATCCGTTGACAGCACACATTATTGTTTCACATATCAACCATCCGTTGACAGCACACATTACTATTTCACATATCAACCATCCATTGACAGCACACATCACTATTTCACATATCAACCATCCGTTGACAGCATACATCCCTGCTTCACATATCAACCATCCGTTGACAGCACACATTATTGTTTTACATATCAGATAGATAGATGAGACAGACAGATTAGACAGACAGAAAGACAGAATGAATAGACAGGATAGAAAGAAAGACAGACGAGACAGACTAGATATAAAGATAGTACAGACAGATAAGACAGACAGACAGGATAAACAGACAGACGAGACAGGCAGGATAAACAGGCAGACGAGACAGACAGGTGAAACAGACAGATGAGACAGACTAGATAGAATGACAGACAGATGGGAGACTAGACAGAAAGACACTCTAGACAGAAAGGCAGAAATATAGATTAGACCAGTGGTTCTCAACCTTTTTATTTATTGGCTCATGCACCCCTTCACCATATGTTCAAAATGTCATTCCCTCCTTTCGGGTTTCCTCCCTATAAATCCCCCCCCCCCCTTTTTTGTCCAACGTAGTATACGTAAAAACTGAAGCTAAATTTAATAACAAATACTAGAACAAGCCTAGACGTCTACATAAAACGTGATTTGCAGGTCTATTTAGGTTATAATAGGAATTTCAGAACAGCGAGAAGTACAGAACACTAAAGTATGGAGGGAAAAACAATATCAAGTAATCGGTTCTTGTATTAACGCGATTTTGAAATAATATTAATTACACATATTAACCATCCATTGACAGCACACATCACTATTTCACATATCAACCATCCGTTGACAGCATACATCACTGTTTCACATATGAACCATCCGTTGACAGCACACATCACTATTTCACATATCAACCATCCGTTGACAGCACACATTATTGTTTCACATATCAACCATCGGTTGACAGCACACATTATTGTTTCACATATCAACCTTCCGTTGACAGCACACATTATTGTTTCACATATCAACCATCCGTTGACAGCACACATTATTATTTCACATATCAACCATCCGTTGACAGCACACATTATTGTTTCACATATCAACCATCCGTTGACAGCACACATTACTATTTCACATATCAACCATCCATTGACAGCACACATCACTATTTCACATATCAACCATCCATTGACAGCATACATCCCTGCTTCACATATGAACCATCCGTTGACAGCACACATCACTATTTCACATATCAACCATCCGTTGACAGCACACATTATTGTTTTACATATCAACCATCCGTTGACAGCACACATTACTATTTCACATATCAACCATCCGTTGACAGCACACATTATTTTTTCACATATCAACCATCCGTTGACAGCACACATTACTATTTCACATATCAACCATCCGTTGACAGCACACATTATTGTTTCACATATCAATCTTCTGTTGACAGCACACATCACTATTTCACAT
>JACEFZ010005314.1:0-14183 GCA_014155875.1 Cepaea nemoralis
GCCTCCGACTGTTTCAAGGGCTTAATCTCTTCCTTGTCTTACAGTCACCAAATAATGGTTGGGGGGACCACACAAAACGGCTCACTTTGGGCCTCGTCTATCTGTGGCAACGACAGAAGTGAATACTTTTAGCCACATTCCCGCTTCGTGCCAACTCAATGCGCACTAGAAGCGGTGCTTCTCGAGAAAAGATATTTTCTGGGGAAAAACCCGCATTCCCGCCTGAGTTTCTAGTCTCTCTGCACGAAATTTAGAGCATACCCAGCATCACGGTTACTCAAATTTCGGTTTTTTCGGAATATTTAGTCGAAAGTCCTTCATGGGCTTCCTCATCTATTCTTAGCTGGGAAAGTCCCCGATGACCGCCAAAATGTGCGGAACCCTGAGACCCAAGACAGATAATCGCGTTTTGTCACACTTACCAAGTCTTTATTTTGTTTCCACAGCAGTTAATCCAGTTAAATTTGCTGAATATTGTTACATACGCAACTGTTGTTCAATAATATCACAAGAACTGCACCACAACACCAATAAAACATAATTAAAACATATTATTTCGAAGCACATAATGTTCACACAAAATGGAAAATGTCAGGAACACACCAGGCAGATTACTGAGGAGTAGAGTACTGAGAAACAAAAATAATACTATTTTCTATTTAGTTATAATTATTATTCTTCTAAATTTAATTATTTAAATACTCCTTAAATACTTTGTGAACGGAAAAGTAAATTTAGTGGCACAAGTGTGGCCTATTAGCGCAAGCATAAGTCGGCATTTGCCATCATAATATGGGGCACTTTCACTGTTAGATTTCTTTTGAAATTATTACCGTCTTCTAAATTAACTGACTACTGCATGTGGTATAAGTTTTATAATCGTTCGCAAAGTCCTTTACATCACAATAACTATAATATAAAATTGTTTAAAACAGTAATTTTATTAAAATATATGAGGTCCAGAACCAGAACGTATTGTCACTTCGAATTTCGAATAAAAACAATTATTTCGAATCACACCAAAATCAATTTCTCGTAAACAAGAAATAGGGTCTAGCGGCTCTTTCACACGGGCGGAAGCGAAATCTTTCGTTGTAATGTTTAATACAATGGGACAATAAAAATTGTGGACTAAAAATTAGAAACGGATTAATAAACGTACTTTATATACCGAACCGATAGGTCGGTTCGCGGGTGCCAAAATAGGTCAATGGAACCAACCTATCGGTCTGCTGCATAGAATCTGTTAAGTAAAACATGTTCTAGGCAACATTTCAGTTCTCTCTTTCAGAAATTCAATCATTGTAACTTACTGCATAAGGCATTTTTCTGAAATAAAGCTTTTGATACTGCTCTTAATTTCTACCACGCATGTTCCATTCGATATTATGATTGCCCCTTACCTTTTAAATGTTTCAAAACTCTTAAGCTAATTCTGTTAGACACATAAAACAGTCTCCATATTACATACTCAATTTGTCTCCTTTCACGTCTATAGCACTATTTCCAGATAATAAATCTCTTGGAACAGTATGACATAGCTTTATACCCTGAAGCAGTATAATACAGTTCAGGATTCGTTTTTCGAAGCAAAAGTTATTTGTATGTACAATTTAATATTATACCTATTGGTGTATGCTTATATTTAACACAGTACAAAATTACAGTATTAGAACAAAACACCTGAAGAGACTTGCAGTATATTATAAGTTAAATGTTTGTGCGGTAATTTCGACCAAAGTCTCGCGGGAAGGCTAAGGCTGATGTTTTGCAGACCTCACAGTGGACACCAAATGACTCTTTGCTGATCTCACGAAACGTGCAAACATGCAAGACTCCTCCATACGTTCACATGGATATATGACAGCTATACACACACGATAGAGGACAAAATATCTCTGGATGTGAATGTGACGCTATCATGTTTGTGTGCCTCAGAGACAGACAGACAGACAGACAGACAGACAGACAGACAGACAGACAGACAGACAGACGGACGGACGGACGGACGGACGGACGGACGGACCGACCGACCGACCGACCGGCCGGCCGGCCGACCGACCGACCGACCGACAGACAGACAGACAGACAGACAGACAGACAGACAGACAGAGGTGATCATTTCATCTATTGTCACGAACGTAAACGACTATTGTGCGTCTCAGTGGGTGGATGCGATGCTGCTGTCTTGTTTCAAATCAGTCTCTGTATCGAATACTATTAACTACTCCCCTAACACAATGCTTGAGGGATCAAATTGCTATTATGTATATTATATACATAACAATGTATATTAAATGTTAAGTAAATTCGCCATTGAAGAGAGAAACATGAACGTTAATTTATATTGTAGTAGATTATTTGAAAACGACTAAACCACACTTTAAAGTAAATACATTTGTGAGATACGTGAATTAATGTACCACAGGCTGTAAACGAAAACAACAATTCATTTC
Source organism: Cepaea nemoralis (assembly GCA_014155875.1). NCBI lineage: Eukaryota > Metazoa > Mollusca > Gastropoda > Stylommatophora > Helicidae > Cepaea > Cepaea nemoralis. Next base: position 2,457 of record JACEFZ010005314.1, read on the forward strand.
TTACCACCAAACATCTCAATTTCACACAGTGTCAAGAAGATACCATCGGTATCGTTATGTGTGGCAGTAATGTTGACGCTAGACACTGGTATCAGTGGAGTAGTAGACGGGATACTGTAAATGTCGTGGTTGGTATTAGTGTGATTAGTGTAGGTAAATGCCACGCTGCTGTTCTCCTGATATGCCACCAGAATAAATCCGCGAAGTCTTTCTTGTAGTACTGAAACAATACAATAAATGTATGCATGCATATAATCATGTGTATATGTGTGCGTGTGCGCGAATATGTGTATGGGTATGCGAATGTGCGTGTGTGAGTATTCGCGTAAGTGTATGACGTCGGTGTACGCATTTTTGAAATAGTTAACCATTAAATATTAAATCCACCTGTGAAAAGCATAGGACGTCGAGTTAGCGCAGTGTCTAGCGTCACTGCTTGCCGACCAGGACTTTGTGTGTTCAGTTTCAATTCAAGACAATGGTTAGTGTTCCTGAGTTTATACTATTATTTCTTTGCCCTTTTCATGGTCCATTTCCCACGGGTCCAAGCCTGATAGCCAGCTCACTCATGTGGCTCCTAGCATCTGCCAGCATACAAATCGGCCACCCCCTGTGGCAACAGCTGTGACAGGCTGGCTAAACTATCTGTGGGTAGCCGATTCGGCCTCAAACAATCGGTGAAGTAGGGTATGCCTACCTAGCATGAGAAGACAGAACTCTGCAGACTGCGTGGAAGAAATCAATACGGCGTTTACCTGCAAAGCGTTGTGGGACGTGATGAGCACGGCAAGGCATGTAAAGCGCACTGGTCATCGACTGCACCTGTATTCGTCTCCAGTCTTCTTTCCTTGTCTTGCCACTGGATTCAGGTGGACTCAGGCGAGAGAGTGTGGTCGACGAATTGCGCAAATCTTACTCACTTTAATCCAATTCATCGCGCAAGTAACTCTTCATTCAACTTCATCTATCACCTTCATCCCTGTGGCGATGAGCGAGCGGTGAAGCGGCAGGCGTGGGTACGCTGGCAGTCGTAGTCGCAGACCTTCACACAGGCGGCTCAGGCCATATGGTCGTCTTCTACTGACAAGAGCAGCAGTGGGATTCGGCAGCCCCCTGAGTGACTGAGCAGCCCTCTATAGGAACACACTGCTCACCTCCATAGCATGAGGAAGAAGCTAGAAAAGGTGCCCTACATTTTGTCTGCTCCATCATTACCTAACCATCTAGGCGCGGTTGGTGGGTATCCTATACTGCGGTCGACATACAAGCCATCTTATAACTCACGGCCCCATATCTACAACCCCATTGAATGAAATGAATGGTCATCATCATTCTTGACGGACAAACAACATACTTTTATTTCTACATGCACAGGAACTGTGATCAGAGTTGATTGATATCTGCAGCTGGGTTTGTCTTGACGTTTGTGAAGGTGTTTTTAAATACATATCCAAATAAAAATTTTTGTTTGGCGCTTCCTCGCTTTGAACTCAAGCGTGGTCCATACACACTACTTCTAGTAGTTCTGGAATGAATCTTGCGTGTGAATTAGTTTTACCTATTAATCGTGTTTCTTGCCATCAGAAGAACTCACGTCAACTTCAGAGGTACTTGTAATTAAGGTCCTCATGTCACAGACAATAAGTCAACATTTTAGTCCAAGTGTCCGGTGTAGGAGCTGAACCCCGTACCTCGGTATCAGCACACCGAATGTTTAATAACACGCGTTCTTATCGATTCGGCCATGCTGACCTACCAACAATAATATAATTTCTTCCGTTTCTCTTTCTGCCTTCAGGGTAGTTATACACGCATTATCTATTTGTATGTGGCCAGACTTTTTAGCCGTTCCTTCTCTTGAAATTACAATATATTCTGTGTGTGCGTATATAATTTCCAAGATTAAAAAGGCTTATGATAGTGTACATAGGAATAGTCTATGGAATGCTATGCAGGAATTTGGAATATCAAGGAAGTTAATCAACATGACCAGACTATGCACTGAAGATACTTATAATATAGTAACATATAAAGGCAGGAAATCAGACCCTTTCCAAATACCTCTGACTTGAAACAGGGTGATGCACTATCGCCGCTGCTTTTAAATCTGGCTCTAGAGAAAGCTGTAAAGGAAGGTAAAGGAGGAATGTACTTTTAGAGGAACATCTAGACTGCTTGGTTATGCAGATTATATAGACATTATAGGGGAAACTAAACAAAAGACATAGGAAATATTGACTCACTTAAAGAATATATATATATATATATATATATATATATATATATATATATATATATATATATATATATATATATATATATATAGATATATATATATATATATATATATATATATATATATAAAGGTGGAAATAAAATTGGAATTTGTGCTAAAATATGTTAAGAGACAAGTTAAATATTCTGGGACCACATTACAATACATGCCTCTCATAAAAGCCATCTACTTCTGTTGCCCTTTATAATTCATTGAGACATGGGCCCTCAACCACTCACTACCTCGTCCTCTCATTAGCTATCCAATGTAACTCAATCCATGTCTTGCCAATATTTTTCACGTATGTTTCTGCGTCTCTTCACCGTGTGGCTTTAGGTCTTTCTCTATTTCTATTGCCATGTTGACTGTTGATTGCATTTCTAGTTATACTGTTCTTAGGTTTTCTTAATGGATATCCTATCCAGCGCCACAGCACATTTTGTTTACCTTGTGGTTCACAGTTATTTGATGTGTTCTCTCCATGAGCTTCACATTGGTGATTCTGTCATACAATTGGATCACTTTAATCCATGTGTAGTTTGCAGTTTATTTGTAATCGTTTTCATTGTTATCGGTGTTACTGATACATACAGAAGTACTGAAGTAATGTTGCCCGGCTCCCTGGCCGAGTGTCACGGAATTACTGGAGATGTCGACCAGAATGATGGATTGCCAGAAACAGTCGTCTCTCGGCCGCCGCAACTCTTTGTTGCCGAGGAAGGTTTTCCCTGATCAAACGCCGACCAAAATTCTTTGAGTACAGGGGAAAGATTTCCCTGATCAAAGGAGGACCAGTCGGTATATTGTTTACCCCGGACCGAGAATGAGAGAAAGAGAACCTATCGGCACCTGGTTTCTGGCCAAGTCAGTGACGTCATTCAGACACACAGTTCTCAGCAGTCTGGATAAAAAGTTTGGAATCAGTGGGCCAGATGGATTGAAACGAAATGGAGTGTTATTCTATTCCAGTTCTAATTAGGAAAATAAACTATTGTGTCCAGTGTTGATTAACGTCAACGGACATTTGTCCATAATGTGAATTTGTGGTTTCGATTCTAGAAGGGAATAGATTACATAAGGTATTTAATTGATAGGGATTAGGTAATTAAGGGCAGTGCTTCACAAATTGTCTGCAACGTGCGCCGGAATAATATCACCGGGAAAGGGAACCGAGTGGGGTTTACACAGTTAGGCTAAATTGTGTTGCGTCAGAAATGTGTTCGCGAGGCAAATGTGATCAGCCAGTTCTGTGTTAGAAGAACGGCTGACAGAAAATGGGGGATAGGTCTGTTAACGAAAGGGAAACCAATTGTAGTAGTGACTAATACTAGGCAGGTAATTGAATATGCAAAATTGAGCGTTACTTTGAATCGAGTGTAGTGATGGGGCGTTGTGGGAACCTATTATAGGAGCGTCGGCAGCAGCAGGCTGATGCGTTGCTTAAACTAGGTTGAGTGGTATATCGTTTAACTCAGCAGGTTAAAACCAATGTCGGGGGATGATATTCAGTGAGATTGAGGGTGGTTGGGGGAATAAAGGAAATGTCAATTGTAGAATCTTCCGGTAGGGTGTATACTGGGGTTTCTTCGCTTTTCCTTTAGCCTTTCCTTTTCTTACCACGTCTCAGGCCAATGTGATGAACTCCTCTGCCTTTTGCCAGAGTTTAGTTCTATGTTGATCAGGATATAAATATCTGAGTACGGCCTTCGGCCCACACTCACATATAGTAGGTCTAAATCGGGTTTCTCTCACCGGGTGTTCTCACTTCGACAATTTCTACTGTATCTGAGAACTTAAGGACACCTCAGAGATGTTGACAATGGCAGTAACACCGAGTACAGTTTTGCTAAATGGCCTCTGCAATTGGATCCCGTTCCACAAGGAGGGTCTACAAAATCATAGTCTCGTCTGAGCCAAGATTGTCTCAGGGAAAGAATAGTTTGCCATTGGTTGAGTTCCCAAAACAGCTGAGTTTAATGAACTGTAAATAACTCAATTGACCAGGACTGTATTATGTGGAGAGGTTAGAATAGTGAAGAGAATTAAATTAATTAGCAACATTTTCTAAAGAGACAGGAAGAATTTACTTTAACAGATACCATTACCTTTTTCTTTTTGTTTATCTTGTGAGACATGTGCAAGTGTTCCCAGGTCACAGGATTTTTATGGATGTATCGGGTACATCGTGTGTGCCGAACTCATGGACTTTATTCTACCACATTCAACATTAGTAACCAGGCACCCAGAATATCTACGATCAACTGGAAGAAGTCGACCCCTGGCCTGAGAGACGCTTCATTAGGTGAAGTCCCTCTGAACTTTCTGTGTTGTGATGTGGTATGGCCGGAATACTATGATGAAAGCGGAATTTGATCCTGAGCTGACTGTTCTTATCTCGCATACACAATAGACTATATTACCGACGTTCTATACACAAACATTGCGCACACGTTACACTTTTCTTTATTACATTATTTCATCATTTGTTAGAAGCCAGAGTTGTGTGAGAGATAGTGATCCAGAGACTGAAGGGGTTGTGTAGACAAAGGTCAATTAGATTCCCAAACAGATGATATAGAATTAAAAGGGTGTGCTTGTTGATTCCTCTCACCCCAGGGACAACAGGTAACACCGAGGCGTTAGTAGCTTTCTGCGTAATCCCGAATACTCTCGTGCTTGACGTGAACGCACGAGAATTGGAAGCGGTTCGAGTCGTCGAGCCAGTGACTTATGAGAGTATAGAGCCGATCGCTCAGAAAGCAATGGCAAACTATTGAGCGTAATCTTGCCAAGAAATCAACAATCATCTGAAAGATACTGATGTTGACAGCGATGTCCTGTAAAGGATATGCAAAACATGACTGATGTAATATTAAAATTGATTTAACATTCTAAGTTTGCTGCTTAGTTCAGTTTCTTTTGACTTCAGTGGCATAGTGATGTAACAGCTTCTATTGTCTTCTTTTTTCTCACTCTGATATTTTTATTTGTTCCTCAACTGTGTCTACATGCAGCCTAAGTAGGTGTCACATTTCGTCTCATGAAGTGATATTTCATCAAGGTAGATCATGTTTTCATGTGTTTGATTCACTCTATTATACTAGTTTACACACAAGTATTATACATTTTGCTGCCGTACATGTTATACCTGTTTATGTGTAATTTTGTGTTGATGATTCCAAAAATGTAATAAGATTTTGTTTCTATCAGCTCTAGTTAACTAAGAATGACCTTCTTAGTAGGGAAATTGTTATGTATAAGCATAAAGTTAGGTGCCTTTAATGGCATTATGACTGTAATTGGCATTAATATTATATGTAATTACTGTGCATTTATTACAATCATATAAAACACCAAAAATGTATTTATCTGTATCACTAAAATTTTATTAGCTATAATCAACAAACACAAAACGCGTCTTTTCGAAGGCTTCCTTGAATGTGATATGCCAGAACAGTCTCGCATAAAGGTCCAACGATAATCTGCCATTATGTGGGAATCGCAAAGTCTCTGGTATCTCTCTTCCATTGTTTTTATATCTTGGTGAAATATTTCACCTTGTTCCTCACTAAAGTCGCCAAAATTCTCGGGAAAGCAATGCAAATGGTTATGGGGGTAGTGCAATTGTATATTCATGTTGCATCCAAGCTTACAACGTTTGCAAGACCTCCTACGTTAGTACAAAACACAAGTTTGGTTTTTTTCCAAAAATAATGGAAGAAAACATTACATGTTTTCAACTCATTCAGAATAAGTGTCTCCTTTAATGTAACCCAGAAAGTTTTGCAAAATTAAAACAAATGGTGACCAGGCTGTGGACTCTGTTATGTTCATCAAATCATGAACATTTGGATCGTTTATTAACTTTCTAATTTGAGGTCCATCAAACATTCCAGCTTTAAGTTTGTATTTGCTCAATTCCGGACACTGCCAGCATAATTAATTAAAACAGGTAACACTTTCTTCAGCGCCTTAACAAATTGCTTCATCAATCCAAGCTGTACATGTAATGGTGGCAGTAGAACTCTTTTTCGATCAATGAGAGGCTAGCTGACAATATTTATTTTTCTCCAACTTTAAATTAATTCCTCAACGGCCACTGTTTCTTTGTCCAGTGCGCATCTTTTGCCCGGCTATCCCAAAAACATTTAAAGCATGCATATTTGGTTAATCCCCTTTGCTGGCCGAGCAAGAAGTTAATCATTTTAAGATCTACAGAAACCATCCAGTTATATTCTAACTACTTCAATTTTTTCCCCCCAGAACTGTGCTTATTGTAACATACTCCTCCTTCATTGTATAGAATGAGCAAGAGAAACTGAGCCATATTTGTTACCGTTGAATAAGAGAACACCTTTCATATTTCTTTTAGAGCTATCAATGCTTCTCATATGGTGTATAACTTGCACTCATTTCGTTTACAATACCTCCTGTACATTAGAACAAAACAGTTTTTTTTAAAAGTAAAAGAATGGAAGAAAACCTTGCTTTCTGCTGCGATGAACTGTAACCGTTGTTACATATATATTGTTGATATAGTTCTCGGTTTAGATCATTCAATTCACGCTGGTCGAAGGGGTGAGCAACTGAAAATCATCTTCGAAATCACCATCACTGTCATTTGTCGTTCCACATGCCACTGCTGTCTCATCTTTTGGCAGGAAATACGAAATCTGACTGAAAGTTGGAATTGGTATGTCATCTCCGTGTTGAACAGGTCGTCTAGCAGAATGTGAATCTGGATATTTCCATGTTTTGTGATTTTATCCATCAATTCCCTTAATACTTAACAATACGGAAATAACGGTCATCAAAGTGGTTCTTGGGCTGTCTCCAAACCATTGGACTTCCACATTTTAAACAGTTTCATTTCCTACACGTGCAATGTCGCAGGTGTTCAACGCATGTTTTGCAAACACTATGAGGAGCCACCTATTTGTCCTGGTCACCTAGGTTTACTTTAAAGTACGAAAAGTATGCCCTTTTCATAAAATCAGTAATAAGCTTCCTATATTCTTCTTTCAAAGCGTACTCTCCACAAATATAACAACATAAATCCGGTGAAAGACAACACTTTTCTTGAAGATGATGTCAGTCTGTGTTAGAAGTGTAAGAAAATAACTTGCATACTAACACGCATACAGTGACAATTCTTGAAAGATTATTAGATAACTGAAACTGCAAGTAAACAAGCAATTTCATCTTATAAGGGACTAGATAACAATAAGTTTTCCTGGAGCCTTATGCTGAAAATACTATAATAATATTAATTAAATACACACATGCATGTATCTCAAATACTAGAGCTGCTACAGACAAACAAATGTAATATTTGGATTCAGCAAACCTCATTTATGCAACATCACGTGTGAAATGTATGGTACAAAATAAACATGCTAATTTTGTAGGGCTGGATTAAATTTGTTTTTCCGCTATAAAGTTTTAAAACTAATTGTTACCTCCCAATCAAAGTTGATTATTTTGCATCTAATTTGGTCTGTGAAATAGGAGGACATTGTTGTCATCGAAGCAGATCATCGAGCTGTTTTGTCAGAGAATTCCATTAAATTCTATGTTTAGTAGTGTATATTGTCTTAATAGTCCAATCTATAGTTAGTAAGAACAGTAGAGGTGACAAGTCCCACTACTGTTTTTATTTCAAATGCACCCGGTTAATTTCCCCAATGGAGTACTTTTCATCTTATTCTTCTATATGTTCCCTTTATTAAGTAAATGCTTTTCTGTACAATCCCATAATGCTTCATCAATTGGTAAAATTATTCCATATAAATGCAACGTATTATTTAATGTTAGTGGGAACTTACCCATTTATATTATTGATCAGACAAGTTTAAACACAGAAGCCACAAACAATATGTTGCAGGAGTTATTGCCTTTCATATTTCACTGCATCTTGTCAGGTGTATTCTGCAAACTTATATATATATATATATATATATATATATATATATATATATATATATATATATATATATATATATATATATATATATAATTTGAAGCTAATAGCTGAATAATACTTTAGCTTCAATACTTAAAACACATTGTCACATGGATTGTTCAGAATTGGAACATTTGTTATCCCCATGGTAATTTCAAATTTAAAACAATATCTTTCTGTTTGCATAGTCCATTTGATTGATTATAATGTCCTGTTATCTACCTTGTGGCACTGTAAATATTTGTATGGCTTCTTTTCAGTGCTGCATCTACTGCCGCTCTTGCTGTGTCATCTATATATTGTTGTCTATGTGCTCTTATCCGCTTCTTAACTTCTTTATTTGCTTTTGCGTAGTTTTAAAGACCGACTGCTTTTACTTTCTGATTCAGTTCCTGGTACCAATTTTGGACTGGGTCTACTAGGAGCGAAGGTCCATTTTTTTTAAAATATCGTCCCCAGCGTGAATTTACACCAACAATCACTAGCTTCCAGCCCTTACACTACTGAGGGTGCCTATGATGATTATGAGGAAACTGATAATCATGCAAATGATAATGATGACAATAATGATTATAATGATGATAATAATGATGATGACAATGATAATGGTGACAATGATAATATTGATCATAATATTGATAATACCGATATTGATGAAAATTATAACGATGACATTGACACTGATAAAATTGATAATGATGACATCGATACTGATGACATTGATAATAGTGACAACGATACAAAAGCCAAATATAATATTTTCCTTGTAACAGATGTCTTCAAAGGGTAACCAAGCGTTTGATCTGAATTTAAAAGGCAGCATTCAATTTAAAAGCCAAGTGAAGTTGCGTTTCGTCCATATATCTAACTATTACAATGCTATCATGAAAATTACATAAAACAAAGCCAGTTAGGACGAAAAAATAACAACTTCAATTAGACGATAGTGTTTATTATAATGGTGTATAGGAGGGAAAATCATTAAGTAACATGTATTTTACGATTCACGTTTTTTTTTTACAGTAGTGCGAACAAGCAACTGTGTGTGTGTTTGTGTGTGTGTGTGTGTGTGTGTGTGTGTGTGTGTGTGTGTGTGTTTGTTTGTGTGTGTTATTTCTTAACATAGTTACCCCTTACTGGCAACACACTCGGTCTACCTATCAATTAGCTTGTTGGTGACTTCTAGGAAAAAGTTTTTAGGTGTGACCTTAAACCAGTTTTGCACCGTGGCGTTATCTTGTTGTCATTTGTAAACATCTGACTCCGCAAATATTCTTTCAAGGCTCCAAACAAGTGAAAGTGCGATGGCGCCTAATCTGGACTGTATGATGAATGTTTCAAGACCTCACACTTTAGAGAACATAGAGTTTCCACTCTATGTGCAGTTATATAAAGGCGAATGTTGATGTGCAGCAACAAACTACTTTTGAGAGTAGTCACAGACGTTTCGATCGCATCGCTGACTTCAGTTTGTTCACTATTGTGACACTGTATCGAGCACTAGTCACAGTTTCACCACTTTTCTGGAAATGAAATGCACCAAAACAATGCGCATGATGTCCGAAACAGATGGTCATCGTAACTTTCCCAGTTTATTCCTGCGTCATTTCTTAACAGGAGACAAATGGTATTTCTTTTGAAACATGTCTACTCCTTTCACACACTATCCTCCGAATCAAACAATTGGCTTTATAATGAATTATCATTGTTCTGTATATTTTACAAAGTTTCACACCCACTGATTAAACACTGCACAAATTGCTTGAACGACTCATACGTTGGGTATTGCTTAATAGCCAGTGTGTGTTCTAAAATAAGATTTTCTATTGTTCATACTCTAGGATCCTTTTTATAATAAAATTCCAGTTACTTAATAACTGTCCCTCGTATATTGGTTACGTGCTACTATGAATTTGCTTTTTTATATATTTCTTCACTGAACGAGATTATTAACGTATTGGTACACTCATTTTGAAAGAGTTTACTCACTGTCTCTGTTGTATAGGGTGTATCGGTCTTACATCACCAGGCACAGTTCCCCTCCTCAGTGCAGATGGGGGAACATTTGTCACCGATAAGAAAGAAATCCTTCAGCGCTGGGTAGAACATTTCAGCAACATCTTAAATGCAACTTCCTTCTTCGATGATGAAACCATTAAGTGCCTTCCTCAAGTTCCCATCAATGATACACTTGATGACCTGCCAACCATAGTGGAAGTAAACAAAGCCATCCAGCAACTCTCCAGCGGCAAGGCACCTGGTCCGGACTCCATCCCGGAAGAGATATACAAGGCAGATGGGCCGGTCCTAACAGAGCAGCTTCACAAAGTCTTTACAAACATATGGGTGAACGAGATCATGCCACAAGATTTCAAGGACCATTCAATACCTTTACAAACGAAAAGGAAACCGCCAATCCCATGACAACCACCGAGGCATCTCCTTGCTTTCAGTTTCAGGGAAGATACTCGCCAGAATTCTTCTCAATCGCCTCACGGCCTGTCACGAAGTGTTGTTGACGACTCGTCTAAGGGCATGAGGACTAGTACGTTTCTGTCTATTCAAACATTTCATCGCTCCTTATACTTGAAATATAAAACGACAACCAAGAAACTGCTACTGCAACAAACCTTTACAAGACGATATTATTTTATATCTTGCAGACTTTAATCTGACGACTCCTGTCACATGTCGACAAACCCAATCGCTCCACAACGAAACACTTGAGAATACACACACTACTAAACACAAAGAGCGGCATAACTGACTGTTAGCCATGCTCAAAAGACATGCTGCGTCCGAACAGGACGGCAGCCCAAGTCTAACTCCTAGTGACCTTTTTCGTGACGCTTCCCTAGTTTCCCTGTGCACTCTATAACTGTACATTTCGGTGCATCTTTTAGGGAAGCTCCCTTCAGCCTTTCTCAGTCTGCTATGTGTCAGTGACTGATATGTGGCATTATGCCCCCCCCCCCCCCGCCCTACAAATTAAATGATATTATCATTTAATTCATATACATTCATTACCCATGACAAATAGCATCACTGACAACCTAGTATCAATTGCTGAACATGACATTATGGTCTCCCGTTAATAACCCTAAAAAAAAAAAAAAAATTACTGACGGGCATGCCCTCCTGCTCACAGACCCACGGTGAGAGTCATGTGGCCGGCCTATGGGATTGTCGGACCAACTAATGATACCATTAGTCCCTAATGTCCTCACTCTAGGTCAAACCCCGGAGTTTTGGACGAGAGTATCAATCGGTATCATGCTGTCTGTATCAGTTGCCGATCCTCGGTGTCGCTGAGTTCTAGTATAATATCTTGCATTCTCATTTAATGGCTGTAGGTGAGGTAGAGGCTGTCGCTGATCACATTCTAATTTAAGGGATATTCTAATATTATTAAGTGCCGTACCATAATACAACAATATAATTCAAATTTAACTAGCAATGTCAAAAAATTTTTTTGGGGTTAAACCAACTT
>JACEFZ010005315.1:0-5000 GCA_014155875.1 Cepaea nemoralis
CCCGCTAGGACGGAGAATGACAAGATTATAGTGTCCCTCTAGGACGGAGAATGACAAGATTATAGTTTCACGGTGGGACGGAGAATGGCAAGATTATAATGTCTCGCAAGGACGAAGACACGGTTAGATTATAGTATTACATACAACAATATATTTAGGTTGTGATAAACAAGAAAAAAAATAGAGTATGATAACCGTTTGATGAGGAAACAGCTCAATCAATGTGTGGTTATTCTACTTCCAAAGCTCCCGCAGTTGATTTAGAACCCTCGATTCGGTAAGTCAGTGAATTATGAACCTGCCTGTCACTATTACCAAAGCCACAGTGTGTGCAATCAGTGATCTAAAAATATCTGCTCATACTTAATCAGGCCAGCCGGAATGACGTGACGGTGCACTCAATACCACACCTCAGTAACCGGCGCAGGAAGCGGAATAACACTTGCCGATAATTCCTTAATCGCTCGCATTGTTATCTCTAGCAGACGTTAACTGTACTGCTGCTGTTTCGCGCGTTCCGGTCGCAAGTGGGAAGTTAAAAGTTAATGTTCTCTCATAGCACTGGCGCATTGTTTCACATCGATCTTTAGGACAATGTTGACAGTGTACTGGGTGTATCCCACAATGTTGGTAGTGTACTTGGTGTATCCCACAATGTTGGCAGTGTACTGGGTGTATCCCACAATGTTGGCAGTGTACTGGGTGTATCCCACAATGTTGGCTGTGTACTGAGTGTATCCCACAATGTTGGCTGTGTACTGAGTGTATCCCACAATGTTGGCAATGTACTGGGTGTATCCCACAATGTTGGCTGTGTACTGGGTGTATCCCACAATGTTGGCAGTGTACTGGGTGTATCCCACAATGTTGGCTGTGTACTGAGTGTATCCCACAATGTTGGCAATGTACTGGGTGTATCCCACAATGTTGGCTGTGTACTGAGTGTATCCCACAATGTTGGCAGTGTACTGGGTGTATCCCACAATGTTGGCAATGTACTGGGTGTATCCCACAATGTTGGCTGTGTACTGGGTGTATCCCACAATGTTGGCAATGTACTGGGTGTATCCCACAATGTTGGCAATGTACTGGGTGTATCCCACAATGTTGGCTGTGTACTGAGTGTATCCCACAATGTTGGCAATGTACTGGGTGTATCCCACAATGTTGGCAGTGTACTGGGTGTATCCCACAATGTTGGCTGTGTACTGAGTGTATCCCACAATGTTGGCAATGTACTGGGTGTATCCCACAATTTTGGCTGTGTACTGGGTGTATCCCACAATGTTGGCAGTGTACTGGGTGTATCCCACAATGTTGGCTGTGTACTGAGTGTATCCCACAATGTTGGCAATGTACTGGGTGTATCCCACAATGTTGGCAGTGTACTGGGTGTATCCCACAATGTTGGCTGTGTACTGAGTGTATCCCACAATGTTGGCAATGTACTGGGTGTATCCCACAATGTTGGCTGTGTACTGAGTGTATCCCACAATGTTGGCAATGTACTGGGTGTATCCCACAATGTACCTGGTGTATCCTACAATGTACTGGGTGTATCCGACAATGTTGGCAATGTACTGGGTGTATCCCACAATTTTGGCAATGTACCGGGTGCATCCCACAATGTACCGGGTGTATCCCACAATGTACCGGGTGTATCCCACAATGTACTGGGTGTATGCCACAATCTTGGCAGTGTACTGGGTGTATCACACAATGTACTGGGTGTATCCCACAATGTTGGCAGTGTACTGGGTGTATCCCACAATGTTGGCAGTGTACTGGGTGTATCCCACAATGTACTGGGTGTATCCCACAATGTTGGCAGTGTACTGGGTGTATCCCACAATGTACTGGGTGTATCCCACAATGTTGGCAGTGTACTGTGTGTATCCCACAATGTTGACAGTGTACTGGGTGTATCCCACAATGTTGGCAGTGTATCGGGTGTATCCCACAATGTACTGGGTTATCCGACAATGTTGGCAGTGTACTGGGTGTATCTCACAATGTTGGCAATGTACCGGGTATATCCCACAATGTACCGGGTGTATCCCACAATGTTGGTAGTGTACTTGGTGTATCTCAAAATGTACTGGGTGTATTCCACACTGTTGGCAGTGTACTGGATGTATCCCACAATGTTGGCAGTGTGTTTGGTGTATCCCACAATGTTGGCAGTGTACTGGGTGTATCCCACAATGTTGGCAGTGTATTGGGTGTATCCCACAATGTTGGTAGTGTACTGGGTGTATCCCACAATGTTGGTAGTGTACTGGGTGTATGCCACAATGTTGGCAGTGTACTGGGCGTATCCCACAATGTTGGCAATGTACCGGGTGTATCCCACAATGTAGCGGGTGTATCCCACAATGTACTGGGTGTATCCCACAATGTTGTCAGTGTACTGGGTGTATCTCACAATGTACTGGGTGTATCCCACAAAGTTGGCAGTGTACTGGGTATGTCCCACAATGTACTGGGTGTATCTCACATTGTACTGGGTGTATCCCACTATGATGTCAATGTACTGGGTGTATCCCACAATGTACTGGGTGTATCCCACAATGTATTGGATGTATCCCACAATGTACTAGGTGTATCCCAAATTGTACTGGGTGTATCCCACAATGTACTGGGTGTATCCTAAATGTTGCCAGTGTACTGGGTTTATCCCACAATGTACTGAGTGTACTCCACAATGTACTGTGTGCATCCCACAATGTACTGCGTGTATCCCACAATGTTGGCAGTGTACTGGGTGTATCCCACGATGTAGTGAGTGTATATCACATTGTTGGCAGTGTACTGGGTGTATCCCATAATGTACTGGGTGTACCCCACAATGTTGGCAGTGTACTGGGTATATCCCACAATGTACTGGGTGTATCTTACAATGTACTGGGTGTATTCCACGATGTACTGAGTGTATACCACAATGTTGGCAGTGTACTGGGTGTATCCCACAATGTAGTGGGTGTATCCCATAACTTTGGCAGTGTACTGGGTGTATCCCACAATGTTGGCAGTGTACTGCGTGTATCCCACAATTTACTGGGTGTATCCCACAATGTTGGTAGTGTACTGGGTGTATCCAACAATGTACTGGGTGTATCGCACTATGTACTGGGTGTATCCCACAATGTACTGGGTGTATCACACTATGTACTGGGTGTATCCCACTATGTACTGGGTGTATATCACAATGTTGGAAGTGTACTGTGTGTAACCCACCATGAACTGGGTGTATCTAACAATGTTGGCAGTGTACTGGGTGTATCCAACAATGTATTGGGTGTATCGCAATATGTACTGAGTGTATCCCACAATGTACTGGGTGTATCCCACTATGTACTGGGTGTATATCACAATGTTGGAAGTGTACTGTGTGTAACCCACCATAAACTGGGTGTATCTAATAATGTTGGCAGTGTACTGGGTGTATCCCACTATGTACTGGATGCATCCCACAATGTTGGCAGTGTACTGGGTGTATCAGACTATGTACTAGGTGTATCCTACAATGTTGACAGTGTACTGTGTGTATCCAACAATGTACTGGGTGTATCAAATAATGTACTGGGTGTATCCCACTACGTACTTGGTGTATCCCATAATGTACTTTGTGCATCCCACTATGTACTGGGTGTATCCCATAATGCACTGGGTGTATCCAACAATGTACCGGATGTATCCCACTATGTACTGGGTGTATTCCATAATGTACTGGGTGTATCCCATAATGTACTGGGTGTATCCCACAATGTACTGGGTGTATCCCATAAAACACTGGGTTTATCCCACTATGTACTGCGTGTATCACCCTATGTACTGTGTGCATCACACTATGTACCGGGTACATCCCATAATGTACTGGGTTATATCCTGCAATGTACCAGGTGTATCCCACAGTGTACTCTGTGTATCCCATAATGTACTGGGTGTATCCCTCAATCAAAATCTTATGAACGGTAGAATGGATAACAGAGCTCGTTCTGAAACAATAAGTGTGTTTACGCCAAGGTAGCGGGTTCATCCCCAACACTGTCCCGTTGGATTAACATGTTGACTCCTCGTCCCTGACTTGAGGACTTAAATTATAAAAAAAAGCAAAACCACACGCAAGAACTAGACTTCGTGCATGTCAATAGAACCAATTTTAACACACGGCTGCGAATCCTGGACATTTAGTCTAAACTGTCATTTACTGCCAATATAGTACCTTGCATTCGTATGGCAGAAACAGGCGAAAAAATCCACGGAAGCCTTGGAGATGTGGTTTTATAGAAGAATGCTGAAAAAATAGGTTTTGAACCAGCCAAAAAAAAAACAGTTCGGACATTTTGAGGGAAGCTAAGTCGCTAAGGTAACTTATCACAAACATCAGAAAGAGACAATCATCATGCTTTGGCCACATTACGAGAAGAACAAAACTAGGACATGTTGTGACAACCGAAAAGGTTTGTGGAAAGAGAGATAGAGGAAGACAGAGTGAGAAAATTCTTGATAGTCTTGTGTCATGGCATGGAAAGTAGTCAACACACGAATTGATCCATGACGTCGAAGGTCGGAATTTGTGGAGAGGCAATGATCGCTTACGCCAGCCGGCAAGGCACTAGATGATGAATACATCCAAACGCAAAAAAATCAGTCCAGTGGACTAGAAGAATAGCCCGTTTGTGGACTACGCCTGATTTCAAAGCGAGCAAACGAAAACCAAACAAACAAAAAATCAACATGGCACATGAAAATGGTGATTCTGGGAAATTAAGAACACAACATAAGCGCCTAAAGTAGCTGGTATTGCGTCTCTGTGAAGGTCATAAGCAGAGACCAAACGGAGACCACTCAGAAAGACTGTCTCATTGTCTCCTTTCATGAAGATGTAAATATCCGATATCTGTCAAGACAGACCAGACGAAAAGTGCACCATCCATGTATTACGTGTCTTGCGAAATTCATTCTCTTCCAATCAATAAGGAAGAAGTCACAAGCTG
>JACEFZ010005316.1:0-13683 GCA_014155875.1 Cepaea nemoralis
GAAAGGTAAGAATGACATTGCACGACTTTACTAATTTTATAACGTTGTGGTCCGCTTAACTACAGAAAATAGTAAATATGGACCCTCTGCTTGAAAGGCTTGGGAACCACTGCTCTAACCGGTGTTCACATTGTCTCGTAAATCCAGGCCACTATCAACTAAGCTATTGTTGCTTCTTTACAAATTGGCGAAATTAATACTTATAACTTTAATTTAAGGGTTTATTAAGTAATGATTAAAAAGAAATATCAATGTTCTGTTCAAGCCTGTGTTATATCTAATCATCACCATCATCATCATTCAGTGGCATTTCTGTGCAAAAATGTGTTCCATTAACAATTTTTCGAAATCTCAACTGTATTAGTTAGTTAGTTAGTTAGTTAGTTAGTTAGTTAGTTAGTTAGTTAGTTAGTTAGGTAGTTAGGTAGTTAGTTAGTTAGTTAGTTAGTTAGTTAGTTAGTTAGTTAGTTAGGTAGTTAGGTAGGTAGTTAGTTAGTTAGTTAGTTAGTTAGTTAGTTAGTTAGTTAGTTAGTTAGTTAGTTAGTTAGTTAGTTAGTTAGTTAGTTAGTAGTTAGTTAGTTAGTTAGGTAGTTAGGTAGGTAGTTAGTTAGTTAGTTAGTTAGTTAGTTAGTTAGGTAGTTAGTTAGTTAGTTAGTTAGTTAGATAGTTAGGTAGGTAGGTAGGTATGTAGTTAGTTAGTTAGTTAGTTAGTTAGTTAGTTAGTTAGTTAGTTAGTTAGTTAGTTAGTTAGTTAGTTAGTTAGTTAGTTAGTTAGTTAGTTAGTTAGTTAGTTAGTTAGTTAGTCGACAGATCATCCTCATTGCACATCGAACCATTCATTCCATAAGTGCTCGGATCCCCTCCTCGGCAAATCCTAAGCGTGTAGCGGCTGATGACACCAGTTCTGTGTTGGTTTATCAATCTTCTTTGGCTTCCTGCGTATTGTTCTTGTTTCGCCACACCTCTTTTAATTTGCTGTTCTCGCAGTCTGACCATGGTTGTAGATTCACAGTCATCACTTGGTTCTCGCAGAATGTCAGCCAGGTCCATGGTGCGTCCGCTCTCCACAGTAGCCTTACCTGCGAGCTTGTCAGCCCGCTCATTTCCTTGTACTCCCGCATGCCCTGGCACGAAGATGAAACTAATCTTTATCAGCCGAGACCACCCCAGAGACAGAAAACACTCTCTTCGGATCCACCACATCTCTATCCTCTTGAGCATGCTCATTGAGTCACTAAGGAAACATGCCCTAGGATGGAAAGGATACAGAACGAAGCTATACACATTATTCTTGGATGTACAAGAGATACAGCATACAGGGCGATGCGCTACCTTCTTGATTTTCCAACCATTGAAGACAGAATACAAATTTGCAGAGCACGTGCCGACCTTAGAGTTAACGCAAATACACAACATCCACTGCATAGTGAAATTAGGAAGGCGAAGGGCGGCAGGTTAAAAAGAGGAAGGTCGTGGATGGGTAAAGCCGAAGACATTCTTATACAGGTATGTGCACTTGAGGACTTAGAACCTGGCGAGGAATGGGTACAAGTGCCAACAGA
Source organism: Cepaea nemoralis (assembly GCA_014155875.1). Classification (NCBI taxonomy): domain Eukaryota; kingdom Metazoa; phylum Mollusca; class Gastropoda; order Stylommatophora; family Helicidae; genus Cepaea; species Cepaea nemoralis. Next base: position 1,563 of record JACEFZ010005316.1, read on the forward strand.
TTTCTGTACGTCCTTTTCTGTTTGCATGTCATCTACACAGATGGGTTGGTCGTCCGACATGTGAGAAGCTCATGAGGATAGTGTTGTTGACCTGGTGCTGGCTTCTCCTTCACTCACAACAGATGGGGTGTAGATGGGGTGTCCTAGAGTACCATAGCAGCGACCACCACCCTTGCAGCATATTTGTGCAGAAAGGCAGAACCAGGCAGCACAAGTCAACGGTCAAGATTTTCCAGCATGACAGTACAGGGCAAGATGTGGTGAGCAAAATAAGGCGCGACACGCGCAGAAAGCTTCAGGGCAGGACAAAAAAGCTGGGAGCAGCCACCGTGGTGGAATTTTGAGATGGAAAAGGTCTTGGGTGGATAAGCATAATGCTGTAAGGAAATGGCAAAACGCCAAGAAGAACAAAGTTGCACATCCTAGTCAATGCATGCACCTAGAGAGATGCACCCAAAATTGAGCTATTTAAAAAAAAAATTTTAAAATTTAAAAAAAAAAAAAAGCTGGTTAAGGTGGTTAAAAGTGAAAAATGGGCAGAGGTATGTCAAAGAGTAAGCACTGAAATTGTTCTGGCGACCACATAAAAGCATGAGTAGGTATAACAGAGCATCATCTCTGTTAGGGTTTAATGGGTGGTGTGCAAAGGGGAAAAGACTAGTATACAAGGCACGGCTGAGCATCCCGTTGGGATGTAACTACGGGCGCTCAAGCTGTGACGCGGGGGGTAGGAAATAGTTAGTTACCATCTGTACCTTGGATTAGCAACACCTATTGTAATAAGATCTGTCCAGAAAGTCATTGTATGCTGTTTTATATTCTACGATGTATTCAATTGAATAAACATATGAAATACAGCGAGGACCTTGTCTCTGCTCTATAACATCAGCACTGTTGTATGAGTAGAAATGGTGCCGTGACCAGGGTGACCATTCTCATCATGATATGCCTTTAGAATCTCAATTTCCAAATGTTTCGGAATATATTTTCTCAACTCTTCACTTTTTTCACTCACATAATATAACTGATTGTCATCCTGCAAGACTAAAAAATTCTTCTTATAACTGTTTTCACCCGTTTCTTTTAACTTCTGTTTTATTTCTACTACTTTCGGATCCAATTCTTGTTCTTCTTTCATATCAAACTGCATTAATTGTGGATCTTCCGCTATTGGTTCGGATTCCTGATCTGACAGTGAGCTCCTAAAATTTTCTCTATTTAAGATGGCTGAATCTAGTATATTTACTTGCCAGTTTCGGTCGTCAATCTCCGGTTCACCCTCATCTTCAGTACTTTCTGTCGTTTCTGGATATGGAATTCTGGATAATAAATTGGCACATGTATTATTTTTACCAGATATATAAGCCACTTTTGCGTTATAGCCTTGTAAATTTAGCGCCCATGTTTGTATTTTTCTGTTTTGTACTGGGGCTTCTAACAAAGATTTTAATGGCATGTGATCAGTTCTTATAATGAAATTGGCGTTATGTAAGTAATAATCTAGTTTCTGTAAAGCATAGTGTATAGCGTATGCCTCTTTTTCTATGGTCGGCCATTTTTTCTGAGATTTACTAAGTTTGCGTGACAAAAAGTAGATTGGTCTTTCGTTTTTAACTCCTGGTATTCCTGAATTTTCTCCTTCATATGGTTGCGTTAAACATGCTCCTATGGCGTTATCTGAAGCATCTGTATATAAAATCAATTGTTTGTCTAGATCTGGATGTGCCCCAAATACTTAGTTTCTGTTTTTAGGAATTCACATTTACTGAGTTTCAATTTAACATCGTGTAATCTTACCCTATTAAATACTACTTTTACATGTTTCGGATGGTCTTGTACGTCTCCTGCTATGTAGATTAAAATGTCATTTTCTATATTCTCTATTTCTACTTGTCCTCCTATACTTGTCATTTGGGTAATTGATATATTCACTAATTTTTGGGACCTTTTCGTTTTCCCTCCTACCGCAGGTCCTACTCAGTAAGTGGGACGCCAGTTTTCCTGCGTTCTTGGCCTTGTAAAATTCCTCTGTCTGTCTTCAAAATTTCTATTTGGTCCACTGTTTACAGTTCTATTCTGTGCACTAACCTGAGCACGTCTGTTGCCACAAAATCTAGAAGCGTGTCCCCTCTGACCACAACTCCAACAAACCATATTTGTACTACCTACCGTCTCTCTTATAGGGGTTCTCAATCTTCAATTTTTGTTAATCATAATTTAGATCGATATTTTTTTATTAAAGCGCATTGCTCTGTGACGGGGATTGCAAGAGGAGCTTTTGTAAAATATACTTACGTTATAATAATGAATTGTTGGGATAGAGGGATAGAGAAATAGAGATAGATTTTGCTTGAGACAGGTTTAAATTGTTCAGTGTAAAATATGTAAGCGGATTGCTAATGGTTTGAGGATGAAGTAATTTTGTGAGAGCGTTTAGTTAAGTGTTTTAGAAAGTCATAGAATTTGGAGTAAGACTTTTCGGGGAAAAGTCTTGTTGAGGGTAGAGAGGAATATAACAGAGCATCATCTCTGTTAGGGTTTAATTGGTGGTGTGCAAAGGGGAAAAGACTAGTATACAAGGCACGACTGAGCATCCCGTTATGATGTAACTAGGGACGCTCAAGCTGTGACGCTGGGGGTAGGAAATAGTTAGTTAACATCTGTACCTTGGATTAGAAACACCTATTGTAATAACATCTGTCCAGAAAGTCATTGTATGCTGTTTTATATTCTACGATGTATTCAATTGAATAAACATATGAAATACAGCGAGGACTTTGTCTCTGCTCTATAACATCAGCACTGTTATATAGGGTAGTCAAGAATAAGAGTATTCCTGGCTTCCAAGGTGCTGACCTCATCTGACAGAAGACTGACGAGAATAAGTGCAAAGCCCTCTTCGAATACTGTCTAGAGCAGAGCAACCAGACAGACATGAGAGGCCGAAATCTTGCCACGGAGGTTACCTCAGAGATGTGCAAGACCAAGAACATTTCGGACGAAGATATATTGACAATGAAAGAGATCAGGGCTGTGCTTCGACGATCAAAATCAGCGCTCCAGGGCCAGATGGCATAAGATATGACTACATCAATATATGTACCGACAACGAGCTAGAGAAACTATCAGACATGTACAACAACAGTATAGGGAGTGCTAGCATCAAGGAGGAGTAGTTACACAGGAATCTGATTCCCTTGCCGAAGCATGGCAAAGACCACATAAAAGTTCAGGGATATCGAGTAATAACCATACAGAATCGTTAGTCGTTAGTCGCGGTTCCAACATAACAGCAATGGGTCGTCCCCATTATGCCCCATTCCCGTGCCAGTGAATATCACATAAAATGTTCCCCACTGCCCCATGTGAAAAGTGGAAAAGACAGGAGTATCAACAAACAACGGCCCGCTCAGGCACACTGTGCATAATGTCGCCGCCAGAATGTCACCACAAAAGTCCTCTACGAAACATACAGTTCATCCTTGATGGAATTGGCAGTCACTTTCCCAACCAGATGTTCACCTACAAAGTCTCGATGTTTCTTGATGTTTGTTCCGTTTCTAGATGTTTTCTAGCCAGCCACGCCATTTGCCCTCCGAAATTCAAGTTCACGCAACAAAACAACCTCGGGCAGATGTAAAGAAATATTTCACTGAACATAATGCCGTCGCCAGAATGCCAACACAAAAGTCCTCGAAAACACATTTCATCATCGATGGAAACGGCAGTCACTAGAAAACGAAAAGCCACACATTTCTGAATAAGGCAAGAAAAACCCGTATCTTCTGCGACACACCAGCTGCCATACATGCAGATATTTCTAGATGTTGTTGTTCCGTTTCTAGATGTTATCGAGCCAGCTTCTTGCTTTCAAGTACCTAGGAAGTATAATATTATCAAATGGCAGATTAGAAGACGAGATCGAAAATAGATGCAATAAGGCAAACCAACTCATTGGACAAATGGCACCAATACTAAAGAACAAACATGTATCAATAACTGCTAAGAAAGAACTTTACAATATAATCTTCCTACCAACTCTATCCTACCCATGCCAAACTTGGACAATGACAGAAAAAGAGAAAAGGAAAATCACAATAACAGAAATGAGATTCCTGAGAAGAATACTAACATATCAAGAAGAGATAAGATCAGAAATGAAGAAATCGGGACTAAAGTGGGGGTTATAGCAGCACTAGATTTTATTAGAAAGCAGCAAGTCAATTCGTTTGGCCATGCAAGTAGGTTACCAGTCAACATCATACCACAACAAGCAATGATGTACAGACCAGATGGAAACAGAGGAAGAGGCCGAACACGTAAACGAAGGACGGAGGGAATAGCAGAGTCCATGGGAATATCGATACATGAAGCCCATAATCGGGCACTCTCACGATGTTTTTACTTCACATCGACACCGTAAGGTACAAGGGGAACATGATGAGATGAGATGATCTAGCCAGCTTCACCATTTCCCAGCATGCAGTTCACGCCACACCACCATGCAGAATACAATAGGTAAGCTGCTGGAGAAGTTAATTGCCAGAAAGATATCAAGCCATTTAGAAAGGCAAGGTGTTTTCCCACCTACCCTGGGAGGGTACCGTCCAAAAAGAGAAATCTAGATCAATGCAGCAGTTTTTGCCCATGATGTCTATGAAGGTTTCAACCCAGGCATTGAAACATTTGCTGCAGCGATTGATCTTGAGGACACGTACAACAAAGTACCATTGGATTTTTTAATGCTTCAGCTCCTTGAACTCAAGATAAGTCCTTTAGGCTGGATCGCTGCAGCCCTCTCCCAACGGAAAGTAGTTGTTAGATGTGGCAGTTGGACTTCGGAACCAATAACAATATATCCTGGCCTACCACAAGGATCACCATTATCTCCGGTGCTGTTCAACACCTACACTGTGAGAATTACCCGAGAGCAAATCATAGGACCGGGGAGGACATTATCGTATGCAGACGATGTTTTAGTGTATCGTTAAGGTAAGGATAAAGATCAGGTTTCTGTGGAACTACAAACCGAACTCAGTCGCATAAGCACTTGGTGTGTTGAAGCTGGGGCAATGGTCAACCCAACAAAGGCAACAAGTGACATGGTTCTCTTTGAATAACCATATTGTCAACACCCCACGCCAACTGCAAATCTCGGTTCAGAGACGGTAGAAAGAACGCCTGCCCATCTCAGAGTCAACACAAACACACATCATCCACTGCATAGCGAGATTAAGAAGGTAAAGGGCAACAGGTTAAAAAGAGGAAAGTCGTGGATGGGTCAAACAGAAGCCATTCTTCAGCAGGCGTGTTCACTTGAGGACTTAGAACCTGGCGAGGAGTGGGTACAAATACCAACATAGTTCTGTACATCCTTTCCAGTGTGCACACAACGAGACAGGAAATGCAGACTAGAAAATCTAGCTGCTGTGGAGGCGGAAGTACAGTCTCTGATCTTCGAGAATTCTTTAAAGGATGTGCTGTCATTTACACGACATCGGATGGGTCGGTCGTCCGAGGAGTGAGAAGTTCATGGACCTTTACGGCTCAGGCCGGAGGGAAAATTGTGAAGGAAGAGTCTGGCCCTTTTGCTTTGACCACAAGCAGCCTGACTATGGAAGTCATGGCAGTAAGTAAAGCAATAACATGGCTCGAAACACAGACATTCAATCGGTCATGTGTCCTTAGTGACTACAATGAGTATGCTCAGGAGGATAGAGATGGGGTGGGTCCGAAGAGAGTGGCATCTGTCTCTGGAGCGGTCTCGGCTGGCAAAGATTAGTTTCATCTTCATGCCAGAGCATGTGGGTGTACAAGAGAATGAGCGGGCCGACCGGCTTGCAGGTACGGCTACTATGGAAGGCGGGCGAGCCATGGGCCAGGCAGACATTCTGAATGCTCTACGAGAAATAAGTCGTTTACGAGAACCAAGCGATGACTGGGAATCTACAACAGCAAGTTGAAAGAGGTGTGGCCAAACAAGAACACTACGCAGGAAGCCAAAGAAGAGTAATAAACCAACACAGAACTGGTGTCGCGAGCCGCTACACGCTGCGGGATTTGCTGAGGAGGAATCCGAGCACTTATGGACTGAATGGTTCGATGTGCAATGAGGAATGATCTGTCGACTAACTACCTAACTAACTGTCAGGTTGATGTTAGTCCATCTCTTGTTATCTTCCCACTTGTATCGTTGTCTACCTCTTGCTCGCTTGTCCTCAACCTTGCACTCCAGTATGATTTTTATAAGACTGTGATGTCTTCTAACGTGGCCGAAATATTTAACTTGCCTCTTTTTTTATTTCTTTCATCTACTCTCTTTTCATTCCCAGTTTTTCTAGAACCTCTATATTTGATTGTTTCTATTTCCATGAAATACGACACATTCTTCTGTATACTCACGTCTCCAGGGCCCTATTAGACTTTCTAGCTGATCTTCATGCCGAAACTGTGGCACAGAACATCAACTCTGTAGCTCCTGCGATGACCCACAAAGGTCTGTGAAAAAATTGCACCCGTTAACCGAAACACACACTAACACTTTTCTTGACATACGTTAGTTTTTATATGATTTAGCAGTCTGCCCTCGTCGCTGATCGTCTGAAAATACCGACTGTTTGTAAAGTCTCACTACACTTTGTATGTAGAACAAGTCTGAAACATTATGTCGTAATAAAAAATTGCTAAAAATTCATTAAATTAGTTACGTCTTCTTCTTCTGCGTTTATCAAGAGTCTTTTTTTCGGATGTGATTGTGTTGTTCCTGTTTACAGCGGAGCTGCGATACTGCGCCTGTAGGCCGACACATGCCGACTTCTGCGGGCGTTTGTTGACCGGGTTAACCTTCCCGGGTAAATTAGTTATAATAACCGTTACGGTGTCGAGGTGAAATATAAACATCGTGAGAGTGCCCGATTATGGACTAGTCTCATTTTAAAGAAGAAATGTCATCGCACAAGTTTGTGACTAGTTAGTTTTTTCCCTGGATCCTCGCATTTAAAGAATTTAAAACTAAAAATGCCAGGTCATTAAGCCAGTCATCGTTCAGCAGACATTCCCGTTCTGTAGTGCCATATAGCTATTACAGCAACACAGGATGCGGAGAGAGGATATAGGGATTTTTCCTAAGTATACACCAAAGTGGATAGTGCACAAAGGAACTAAGGGAGACGAGATACGTTACACGACAACAAAGAAACATACGCTGTGGTACCATCTTCAAGACTAGATGTGTTTTTCGATTGTGGAACCAAATTCGTGTGGCCATTGGATATTTGGATGCAAGTGTACTTGATCTTCAAGTGGATAACAACGGGAGGCATTTGTTGAGAAGAAGCTACGGATCTAAGAACAGTGGACCGAAAACTAGATGAATTTATCACGAACGTAACGGCAGGGATCGAAAGAGCAGTGAAATGGAAATAGGCTGGGTGGCAAGGTAAATAATGATGCAGGTATAAACATATTAACTGTGGATACTTTAAATAGATGTTGTCCCGGTGGACGGGAGCAGATCTATAGTGACACCGAAATTATATTGTTGTTATTCTGCAACACCAAATTAAAACGGTGTTAAACTTTTACCGGAGCCACGTCCTTATTTCATTTTCAAGTTCATTGCATGAGACTTTGTTGGTGTTACGGTTAACGAGCTAAACTAAATGTCTGTTGTGGATTCTCAATAAGTTATATTATGGCACAGCCGAAGTGGATCTACAACGAGGCATGTAGGCACTTCATTTATTTCAGACAGAAACAGATATAAACTATTTTTCAGTGCCCAGATACATGACAAAACTTTCCCTTTAGATAGCCATCTGACATCACAGTGTAACGAGTATTCCTCGTTCAGGTCTGGTAGGAACTGTCTGAACTAACGCCTGTTCAGTGCCTTACTTCGAATTTTGTTCACACGTCTCAGAACAACATCCATGACTTGTTTCAGATTTAATGTCTTCCCACACAGAGCTTCTTGATGAATGATGTAATGATATTTTAATATAGTACGGCCAAGAAACTGTTCCAATAATGCTAGACATCCAGACTTTTTACCCGTCAATGCCGGAGCACCGTCGGTGCATACACTGTCCAATTTGGTCCATTCTATGTTGTTTTTCTCTACACACAACTTCAGAGTTTCAAACAGATCAGTCCTTTTAGCAGTCGCATGCATTGATTCAAGCCCTAGAATTTCTTCAATGACTTCAAAATTATCGTTTATTTCTCGAACAGAAACTGCGACTTGAGCTGTGTCAGAAATGTCAGTGGATTCATCCACTGCCAATGAAAAAAATGTACAATTTTTGATATGTACTGCTACTTGTGTTGTTGTTGTTGTTGTTGTTGTTGTTGTTGTTGTTGTTGTTGTTGTTGTTGGTGGTGGTGGTGGTGGTGGTGGTAGTGGTGGATGAAGGATGACTTGCGCGATGAGTTGGATTAAAGTGAGGAAGAGTTGCCTTCTCCCTCTCTCGCCTGAGTCCATTTGAATCCAGTGGCAGGACAGAGCTGCCACTTGTAACTTGACGATGAACATCGTTGGCTAATTCTTCAACTCTCCTGGCCATAGTATTATTAAGCAAAGGAATCTGATCAAATTTTGTTTTACACTTTTTACCGCCAAGCATTCTAGCAGCAATTTTAAGGGAAGGCTTGATTATTGAAGGCTTGAATTCGTACGACGCCAAAGAATTATTGAGAATTATTGAAGGCTTGACTTCGCTACGACGCCAAAAACCGCACTATTGCTCCTGTTCGTTAGCTTTGGTGAAAAATGACTGCTGCCTGGTCAGAGCACTTTCTTGTTTAGCTATGAAATCTTTTCTTAACTCCGAATTGATCGGATATTGAGAATTTATGTCTGAATGTGTGGTCGCGAAGTGTCGTTCCAGATTAAATTGTTTTGTAACAGAAACAGAAAACCCGCAGATTAAGCAAACTGGTTTACCACCACGGGTAGGCTGGATGGAGAACACGATACATACACACATCTTGATTGTAACTAACTCAGAAAGCACGCTGAGGAGGGTGAGGACAGGCAGGCTTCGAGCAGAGTGGCTTACTTCGCTTCGGAGGTCACGGGTGGCAAGCATCATCATGGATCTTTTCTCCGGGACGTGCCGGTGTGCTGGGGAATGAACAGGCGGACAGATTGGCTGGCTCGGCAAAACTTAATGGAGTATTGATGCATGACAAGGTAGACGTGGTTGCGGCCTTGTGGGAGCATGTGTACACCTCGGAGGAGCAAATGGATCACCATAGTCTGGCAAGAATGAGGCAGCGAGGAGTGACGAGAGGATCTGGCGGGCGCTCGACGTTCAGAGGAAGGGCGAGACGGACATATAATCAGATTGCTACCGGAACTATTGTTGTTGGAACTCTTCACTGGCTGCTGAGGATGGGGATGGAGCGCTTATGGGAATGCCCCGAATGCTGTGATGTCGGTTCTTAAATCAATCAATCAATCAATCAATCATAAACATAAATTGCTCCGTTCGGTCTTTGTTGAAATTACGACAAGCAACGTCTTCACATTGTCGCATTTTACCAATGTTTGATTTTAGATTTTCCACACTCATGTTTATAGGCCTTAACGGTAAATTTTTATTTCAAAAAAATCTAATTTCAACACAGTACTACAGACTCTGCTAAACAGTTGTAATAGGCGACAACATGGCGCCTTGCGCACTTGGTCGACAAGGCGTTGCGAACTGAACAGGCGCATTCGATAATATCTTAGCATAACAACCACGAGCAGAGTAAATTATCGTACACTAACTGGGAGCTCCAAGTGCATTTTTGAAATTATTAAAATATATTATATTTAATAACGAGGCCTCGCGTGCCATTTTTTGACATCTGGCGGGCCACAAGTGGCCCGCTGGCCGTGGTTTGAAAACCTCTGGGTTAGAGAGATCAAATCGTGGCTGAAGTATGATTAATATTATTGAAAAGAAGTATTGAAGATTTCAATTCTTCTTCTTCTTCTTCAGCATTCCGAGCCATTGAGGTTCTTTGCTGCAAATACAATCTGTCTCCATTCGTCTCTCTGGTGGACCTTCTCTTGCCAGTCGTTGATTCCAAGTGCTTGTAGGTCTGTATGTATATTATCTCTCCACCGCCTTCTTGGTCTACCTTGGGGTCTACGGTCATTTATTTCCTGAGTGTAAGCGAGTTTTGTTTCCCTATTATCTTCCATTCTTTCTATATGCCCCAGCCATTGTAGTCTATTAGCCTTCATGATACCAGTGATTAGCGGGGACTTAAACAAATCATAAATGTCTTTGTTACTTCTTCTTTTCCACTCTCCACTTTGTGTATCCCTAATGGGTCCAAAGATGCGTCTTAAAATTTTGTTCTCAAAGGTTTGTAACAAGGCTTCGTCTCCTTTCGTTGTACTCCAGGTTTCAGAGCCATACAGCACAACTGGTCTGATCAGTGTTTTGTATATTGTGATTTTGGTGTTACGAGATAGCGCCTTTGATTTTAGTAGATGTTGTAGTGCATAGTATATCTTATTTCCAGAGTTGATTCTAGTTTGTATTTCTTCCCTTATGATGTTGGAGCAGTTGAAGATTGTACCCAGGTATTTGTATGTTTCCGTTCTTTTAATGGTCATATTATCTATTTGTATGTGGCCAGAGTTTTAGCCATTCCGTCTCTTGAAATTACCATATATTCTGTCTTATCTTGGTTGATAACCAGCCCCATCTGTTGGGCTTTTCCCTTTAAGTGAGTCAATATTTCTAATGTCTTTTGTTCACTTTGCCCTATAATATCTATATCATCTGCATAACCAAGCAGCTTGGACGTTCCTCCAATATCACATTCCTCCTTTACCTTCCTTACAACTTTCTCTAGAGCCAGATTGAAGAGTAGCGGCGATAGTGCATCACCCTGTTTCAAGCCAGATGTTATTTGGAAGGGGTCTGATTTCCTGCCTTTATATGTTACTATATTATAAGTATCTTCCATGCATAGTTTGGTCATGTTAATTAACTTCCTTGGTATTCCAAATTCCTGCATAACATTCCATAGACTATTCCTATGGACACTATCATAAGCCTTTTTAAAATCCACAAAAATGTTATGGAGATCTCTTTTATATTCCCAATGTTTCTCGGCTATTTGTCGTAAGATAAATATCTGATCTATTGTTGATCTGTTTTGTCTAAAACCCGCCTGGTAGTCACCTAATATGTCTTCTGAATATGGTTTTAGTCTATTTAGTAATACTGCGGATAGTATCTTATAGCTTGTGGACAGTAGTGATATTCCTCTATAATTTCCACATTGGAACTTGTCTCCTTTCTTAAAGATAGGTATCAATAATGACTCTTTCCAGTCATGGGGTAATTCTTCTGTCCTCCAGATTTTTATTATTAGTTCGTATAGCTTTAGATGTAATGCATGTCCACCTGCCTTTATAAATTCAGCAGCAATTCCATCAGTCCCAGTTGCCTTTCAATTACAAACCGAAAATAATTCTATGAAATAATTAAGAAAGGAAGCGTAAACAAAACACAATGAGATGTAACCTGCAATAATATAGAACAAGAAGGTAAAATGGAATAACCACACACATTTAAGCATAGCACAACACAACAATGCGTTCTTGGAACTAGAAATAAAATATCACTTATATAGGAGACAACGGAGATGAGCTTTTACGGAGACATAGTGGAAGGATATCATAGGAGTGTCACGGAGACAGGTAGTTGTCTCACGGAGAGTCATCATCTATTGATGGAAGGTCTGGTGGGTACTTAAAGTACATCTGAGATATATTCTCAACAGTAAATTTTTGTACAAGTTTATAAGAACGGATGCGTTAGGCTCCAGTGCAATCTCATACATGATTGCTCTACTGCAGTGAGGTAAATGGAAGACGGAAAAGACTAAGATGAAGTTTAGTGGCCGATGTGTAACATGACACTAAAACATTTAATTTACCTTTCATCTCATCTTGCTTCTCTTATACCTTCTTATAGCTTCGAGGTGAAGCACAAACAGCGGTAGAGTGCTCGTTTATGGGCTTCGTGAATCGACATTCCCAGGGTCTCTGCCCATCGTTTACATGGTCGGCCTCTTCCTCTGGTTCCATTTGGAACATCATTGCTTGTTA
>JACEFZ010005317.1:0-152500 GCA_014155875.1 Cepaea nemoralis
GGGCTGGAAGGATACTAACATTTGCAGATGATGTTCTGGGAATATAGGCAGGGGAAGGACAGAAATCAGGGGCTGGGAGGATACTAACATTTGCAGATGATGTTCTGGACTATAGGCAGGGGAAGGACAGAAATCAGGGGCTGGGAGGATACTAACATTTGCAGATGATGTTCTGGACTATAGGCAGGGGAAGGACAGAAATCAGGGGCTTGGAGGATACTAACATTTGCAGATGATGTTCTGGATTATAGGCAGGGGAAGGTCAGAAATCAGGGGCTGGAAGGATACTAACATTTGCAGATGATGTTCTGGAATATAGGCAGGGGAAGGACAGAAATCAGGGGCTGGAAGGATACTAACATTTGCAGATGATGTTCTGGATTATAGGCAGGGGAAGGACAGAAATCAGGGGCTGGAAGGATACTAACATTTGCAGATGATGTTCTGGATTATAGGCAGGGGAATTACAGAAATCAGGGGCTGGGAGGATACTAACATTTGCAGATGATGTTCTGGAATATAGGCAGGGGAAGGACAGAAATCAGGGGCTGGGAGGATATGTGACAGTGCTACACACAAGGTTATAACAGTGATCGTACAGCACCACACAAGTCTTCGCGTTGTTATAAAGATACTTTATTATCTGGATCGTGCTATTCAGCATACATGATGGAGACTCCCTTCTCGGTGGTGTTGACATCTCTTCTCGCTGGCCCCCAAGTGACGTGTGTGTTTTTCCTAGATACCCTTCTTCATTCGTGCACACACGTTCACTATGGTTTTCCCCCTAGTCAAGGAATGCGCAGCATTCCTTAACTCTTTACTCCTAACCTAAATTCCCTCACTGTTACAATACCTCCCCTTCTTCAAAGAGAATTTTTCCTTGAAAAAATCTCAACCCCAACCTTTAATTAGTTAACTTTACATCTCTATTCTACAATAACAACAATTCCATATATTTCCTAAGTCAATTCTCCTATCTCCTCATAGCCAATTTGCTAACTAGAGACAATAATATCGAAACTCCCTACAAAACTCGTCATAAAGTTCTCTAGAAAACTTTCTACAAAACTCTCCATAAAATTCCCCACAATACAAAAGTCTCCATAAGCGATCCGCTTTTAACTTTAAAATGTCCATCTAAATTATGATTGACAAAACTGAAGATAGTTCCCCTTATCCTTTATTTCCCCCTTATTCACATTCTCACACTCTCAGTATTCTAGGATAGACAGAAAAAAATAGCTAGATTAGATTTGTGTAGGTGCGCACCTGAAATTAATAAAAGTAAGGAAAAAGTAAGAAAGTAAGAAGTAATCACCTTTCTCTTCCCATACATTCTCAAAACTTTATCAAAAAATAAAGTTTCAAAATTTATCTTCAGTTTCCGTCAATAATAATTGTTATTATCAAAAAAATATGTTAGCCTTTGTATTATTCAGATCATCAATTTCCCGTTTACCATTCCTTCAACAACAAAAAACTTCCTAACTATTATTATACTGTTAAGTACAGTCTTCTTCTTCCAATATGCCGTTATTTAAATGCCAAATTTCAACCTGGCATTCCCCCCATATTCTCCCATTAAACGCTGTTCAACCCAGCTCCTATTATAAACTGTATATACATTGCATACCCCACATGTAATAACAACATACCCCTCCAATACTACATATAGAGTCACTTCACTAACCACTACTTTAATTCATCTTCTAACTGAACTTCAAAGTAATAATCATTTTAAACACCCTTAAGGTAACTCAATCAACCCAAAACATCGTAAAAATAACCATCTAAGTTAACTTATTTTCACATTTCATAAAACACAATTGAAATCCCAACAATTGAGCAAAGCATTTCAATCCCCTCATCATATTTATCCCCACACATTAATCAATGTACACTATACAAATTTCAATACCATATTCTGAGTACCCAATAATAATTTTCCGCTTTAGCAAAACTCCATCAAGTACCTTTGTAAACACAAAAATATCGTGTCTAACTTCTTCTTCTATCTGCCATCTGCAGAACCTTGTATCACTCTATTCATCTATCACTTCTCCATTTCTTTAATAACCTCAAATTTTTTTCTATAATTGCAATATCTATATCAATGTCGCTATCCTCTCGAGGAGAGCTATCTTCTTTCATATCAGCTTCTTCATCAGTTTCTGACTTTTCATCCATCTCTTGTTCCCCATCTGTATATCCATTACTAGCAACCGCTAATCTCTTCCTTTCTACATCCAATCTAATTTTTCTGTCTTGCCGTCTCAACAAATTTTCAAATAGTGGCATCTCTTCCTCACTCGAAGAATTCGCTCTAAGTTTCCTTTGCCTCTTAATTTCTTTTTCTTTCTGTCTATCCAACTTTCTTGTATTCATAAATGGAGGTTCAATATTTTCCCTAACTGACTCTTCACTCATATAATCGTCATACACGTTATTTTCCTCTGTCATGACTGTTTTTGGTATCGTTTCTTCTTGTTCAGCTGTATTAGATGCTGTTGTTACTTGTTTTCCATTCTCTATAGGCATTGGATAACCCGATTGTCTGACAATCTGTCCACCCGACAATATTTCTTCGGAACAATAATTATTATTATTATTATTCTCTGCAACCCTTTCTTCATTATCCCGCCTTAAGTGTTCTACATGTGAACGTGCAACATGCCCTGAAATTTGATTCTTAATAGTATACGACACTGGACCTTTTTTTTCTAAAATATAGTATCCCGGGACCCAATGAGCATCAAACTTAGAGTTTTTTCTATGTTTTTTATAATATACCCTATCACCTACGTTAAACTCTTGTAAGTGTGCATTTTTATTTGCGTATTTCTTCTGTCTTTCTCTAGCCTTAATTATATTATTTCTTAAACGTACATGTGCTTTATGCATCTCTTGCAACCTTGTTTCTTGAAAATCTTCCCCCAAATATTTTCTCCTAGGTTTTAATAAATTATCAATTGGCAATATCGGTTCTCTTCCATGTACTAAGTAAAATGGTGAGAAACCTGTTCCTTCATTTTCGTGTGTACGTATCGCCGCTAATGCTATCCCCAAATAAAGATCCCAATCCATATCGTGTTCTTCTACATTTTCGCTAGAATATTGTATAGTGTTCTATGTTGTCTCTCATTTTTAGCGTTAGAAGTTGGTCTGTAATATGAAGTCCTAATGTGTTTTATATTCCAATCTTTTACCAATTTCTCAAACTTTTTATTTACAAACTCTTTCCCATTGTCTGTAAGTATTATTTGTGGACACCCAAACCTTGGTATAAATTCTTGTAAAAGCATATTTATAACTGAATCAGCACTCTTGTCTGGAATTGGATATACTTCTGGCCAAAGACTATATGAATCAACTATATGTAGTAAGTATACATTTCCCGATAATGTTTTTGGATGAGGACCTGAAATATCCAAACTTACTTTCTGCATTGGAAATTGAGGAATATCGGTATCTTGTAAAGGACATTTAATTATCTTCATGTTTCTTAACCTACACTTTTCACATGCTTCAACATATTCATATACGCTTTTGAATAAATTCGGCCAATAATATTTACTGCTAATAGCCTTCACTAACTTATCTCGTCCAAAATGACCATTATTATCATGGTATGCCTTTAAGACTTCTTGTTCTAAATGTTTTGGAATATACTTTCTTACTCCTTCACCTTTTTCACTGATATAATATAATTGATTGTCTTCTTGTAACTCTACAAACTTTCTTTTAAAACTATTTTCCCCTGTTTCTTTCAATTTCTTTTTATCTGTACTACTTTTGGATCTAATTCTTGTTCTGTTTTCATATCAAACTGTTCTAAATGTGGGTCTTCTGTTCTAGCTTCCGACTCTTGCTCCGATGGTAAACTCTCAAATTCTTCCCTATTTATTATGGCAGAATCTAATATATTTACTTGCCAGTTTCGATCGTCTACCTCTGGTTCAACTTCATCTTCCGTGTTTCCTGATGACTGTGGGTACGGGATTCTAGACAAAAGATCGGCGCACGTATTATGTTTCCCT
The DNA here is from genome assembly GCA_014155875.1 of Cepaea nemoralis. Classification (NCBI taxonomy): domain Eukaryota; kingdom Metazoa; phylum Mollusca; class Gastropoda; order Stylommatophora; family Helicidae; genus Cepaea; species Cepaea nemoralis. The sequence goes on from JACEFZ010005317.1 coordinate 4,041, forward strand.
GACACATATTCAACCTTAGCATTGTACCCTTGTAAATTCAATGCCCACGTTTGTATTTTCCTATTTTGTATTGGTGCTTCTAATATCGACTTTAATGGCATGTGGTCAGTTCTAATAATGAAATTGGCGTTATGTAAGTAATAATTTAGTTTTTGCAGCGCGTAGTGTATAGCATATGCTTCCTTCTCAATAATCGGCCATTTGCGTTGAGTTTTGCTGAGTTTATGCGACAAGAAATAGATTGGTCTTTCATTTTTAACCCCTGGTATTCCAGATTCTTCTCCTTCATATGGTTGAACTAAACATGCTCCTATTGCGTTGTCTGAAGCATCTGTGTATAGTATTAGCTGTTTATTCAGGTCTGGATGTGTTAATAATGGTACCACTGTTAAGCTATCTTTTAAAAGTTCAAACGCTTTTTGACACTCATCATCCCACTTAAATCTAGCGTATTTTCCCGTTAAATTCGTAATAGGTATTGCTATCCTAGAAAAGGCTGGTACAAACCGCCGATAATATGCACACGTTCCTATAAAAGCCCTCACTTCCTTAACGTTAGTGGGAGGAGGTAACTCTTTAATAACTTTTATTTTTTCCATGTCTGGTTTAATACCTTCCCTATTTATTATATAGCCTAAATATTTTGTTTCTGTCTTTAAAAACTGGCACTTACTAAGCTTTAATTTAACGTCATGCCTTCTTAATCTGTCAAATACTAGTCTAACATGTTTAAATGATTCTCTACATCTCCTTTCGTAAAAATCAATACGTCATCAATATATGCTAGGGCAAAACTTTGCATACCGTCTAGTACTTCATTTATTAAAAACATATAGTGAGACGGTGCATTTTTGAGACCGAATGGCATACGTAAAAATTCGTACGAACCCATATGAGTACAAAAGGCACTTTTATTTTGAGCATCCTTCGACATCGGTATACACCAAAATCCTGACCTAGCGTCTAGTGTTGTGAAATATGTAGAACCATTAAGCAGCCCCAAAATATCATCAATTACTGGCAGTGGGTACGCTACATTCTTAGTAATTTTATTTAACGCCCTGTAGTCACAACAGAACCTGTTCGAACCATCAGACTTGGCCACAATTACCACCGGAGATGACCATTCTGATTTTGATCTTGTTATTATGCCTGCTTTCAACATATCTTCTATTGCCTTTTCTACGACTTCTCTATTTCTTAATGGAGTTCTGTATGGTTTTAAACTAATTGGTGGATGATCTCCCGTGTCTATTTCCATCGTAACTGTTTGTGTCTTACCCAATTCTAAATCATTTATCGCAAACACATCTTGATTTTGCTTTATAAGTTGTTCTAACACTTCCTTATTTTCTGGCGAAGTTTTTAATTGTGCTAACAATTCTTTTTCTCTTGTTACTTTGTCTAGTGAATGTATTTGTGCTGTATTTCTTCTAAATGGATGGATCAATTCATCCATTCTTACGTTCCCTTTCCTTCTGTATCCGCGTCTATTATTACTTCTTTCATTAGAGGTTTCTGAATAACTTATTCCTACCATATTTACTCTATCTGTTGCCAATATGTCACTAACGCTGTCATGTTCTAGCTTAGCTATTACACATCCTCTGTATAATTTAATTTCTCTACCTGTGTTATTAATAACCATTACTGGAAATGTTAAACTTTTATCTAATTCTATTATTCCATCCGGAACTTCTAAACCTGGCTCATCAATTATTTCATTTTGCAATTCTGTGATTCTGACTATGTTTCCTGCTACATAATACGGATTTCTCTTCAGTCTTGCTTGTATCAAATTAACTGACTGTGGTTTTAAATTCATGGTTGTTTTGACTCTAACTAGTGTCGACACATGCATATCTTCTTCTAGATCTACGTAAACATCTTGGAATTTTAATTTATGCAAATCAAATAAAAGTCTCACCCCATTTTTCAATAAAAAATCTCGTCCCAATATCATATTTCTATTTAAATCTTTAACCACATGGAACATATGCCTAACATTTATCCCTCCTAATTTCAATTTTATCATCGTTTGTCCTAACACTTCTAATTTTTGTCCCGTTACCGAATGAAGATTCTCCTGAATTCTAAATATTTTACAATTTTTTAACATTCGATATAAAAATGCTTCTTTAATCACGCTAACTTGTGCTCCCGAATCAACTAATGTTCTAACTTTATATTTTCCTATCTGTACTATACATGAGCTAGGATCTACCATATTTAATGACAATTGTTTTACCTCGGCTTGATTTTTATTTCTAAATGTTCTATTATACTCATCCTTTGGGTTTTTAATATATTGATGCCCTTTTTGGATCTTACTATCTTCCCTCCTACTGCCGATCCTATTCAGTAAGCGGGATGCCAATTTCCCTGATTTCCTGACCTTCTAAAATTTCTCTGTATTTCTCCAGAATTCCAATTTGCTGGTCTGCCATTTGCCATTCTATTCTGTATACTCGTCTGAACACCTCTACTATTTTGCGTAATCGATGGGCCACTTCTGTTACCACAAAAGCGAAAAATGTGCCCACGTTGGTGACATCCCCAACAAACCACATTCGAGTTATTTGTGTTACCTTCCATGTTTCTTACAGTATTTCTCACTTGTCCTCTTCTATCTTGATTATATACATTCTCGTTTCTTTGCACCATCTGTATTTCTCCTCGTCTTCCTCTCCATCCATGTCTATACTGTCCTATTTCCATAGGTTCTTCAATTCTATCTTCTGAACTACTACCTAACTCTCGTCCTACCCTTAGCCTAAACCTCCTCCTCAAGCTTTCCTCTTGTATAGCGATATCTACCGCTTGTGACAATCTTGCAGGATTCTCTCTTAATAATTTAAATTTCAATCCATCTGACCTAATCCCATCAACAAAAATCCCCACCAACATCCGTTCCACTTCTTCTGCTCGTACATTCTGTCCTAAAAATGACTCTTCAGCTAAGTTGATTAACCTGTCACTGTATAGCTGAACACTTTCTGTGCTGTTTTGTCTAGTCTGTCGCAATACTGAGAATGCGTGTTGTGGATCAGTAATTTCAGCATATTTTCTTGCGAGATCATCTTTAAATTCTTCCCAGGTTTCACCTCCTGCTGCTTCTAACTTTCTTCTAATATGGTCAGAAACTGGACTTGTACTTGTTCTGTATGCCAAGTTCTTTTTCTCTCCATCTGTAGCATTTACTAAATATGCATGTTTTTCAATAGAAATAATCCATTTTTTAAACTGATTTGCTTGACCACTAAATCTTTCAACATCAGTGCTTATATTCTGTTGTCTTAACACCGCATCCAACCTTGATATTGCCCCGCCAACTCCAGTGAGTACCTGTGAAAAATCTTGGGATTCCATCCTAAAATTTATAATTATCAAGCAATATACAAATATTTCAACAATATTGATTTCAAACCCAGCAACAATACATAATCTGTTAATTACTCTAATATTATCTAATTATCTTAACTAAATCCTCCAATCGAAGATCCTGACGAAGAAATATTCCTGTTTCAACCCTGAATTCTGACACAAGAATTTAAATGACCTCCTGATTCAGAATTACCTACACCACATAAAAAAGGACTCTAATCAAGCTCGTTAAAATGATCAGAACAACGAAGAGCCTCTGGATTTCTTTCCTTACTAATTTAATCGAAGTCGAATTCAGATCTTTCTAATTATTTCCTGACGTTGATCACGCTCGATATCAGGCTCGCAACAAGACTTTGATTACCTGCTCGATTACTGTAGATTCCCTTCAAATAAGGTCACCTTCACGCAAGCGACAATTGCTCACGACTTCAGCAAAAAAAATTCACTTTCCAGCAGCAATCTGTGATTTTCATATATATATTTCATCGCAAACGTAATCCAGTCAATAACAATTGGACTTAAAGCTGACGCTATCCAGTCTCTTATTTTCATGTGGGACTCTCGCCATGGTCAGTTTAAAATTACTTTATTCCAACCCCGAGTTGAGACAAGTTTCATTTATGCCTTCCTTTACTTGAAGTGACTGTATAAAGTATTGCAGACCTTGATTTCATAATTATGGACTTTGTACCATAACCTTGAGTTCACCTTCAACAATCCCACGGGTTAAAACTCATAATTTGTACTGATTTTTGATGCAGAACGGCATTACTTGATCTCAATATTGCATTTTGCGTTGGTCAATTCTCCAGTTAATTTCATAATTATGCAATAACATCAGTCTTTCAAAAAAATAAGTATCAATCAAACCTTTTCTTTAGCGCTGACCTTGAAAATGGATCTCCTTCTTAATCAGGAATCTAGTGAAAACTCAGAACAGCTACCAACAGTCGGCTTTCATCTGTTTTGTTTCACCATAATTACTTCTCCCGACACGCCAGACATAACCATCTTCTATGGCTGTACTCTCTCTCCGCGACCTCCCATGTTTGATAATTTCACGGCACCAAATCAACCTGTGTGACAGTGCTACACACAAGGTTATAACAGTGATCGTACAGCACCACACAAGTCTTCGCGTTGTTATAAAGATACTTTATTATCTGGATCGTGCTATCTCAGCATACATGATGGAGACTCCCTTCTCGGTGGTGTTGACATCTCTTCTCGCTGGCCCCCAAGTGACGTGTGTGTTTACCTAGATACCCCTTCTTCATTCGTGCACACACGTTCACTATGGTTTTCCCCCTAGTCAAGGAATGCGTAGCATTCCTTAACTCTTTACTCCTAACCTAAATTCCCTCACTGTTACAGATACTAACATTTGCAGATGATGTTCTGGAATATAGGCAGGGGAAGGACAGAAATCAGGAGCTGGGAGGATACTAACATTTGCAGATGATGTTCTGGATTATAGGCAGGGGAAGGACAGAAATCAGGGGCTGGGAGGATACTAACATTTGCAGATGATGTTCTGGAATATAGGCAGGGGAAGGACAGAAATCAGGGGCTGGTAGGATACTAACATTTGCAGATGATGTTCTGGATTATAGGCAGGGGAAGGACAGAAATCAGGGGCTGGGAGGATACTAACATTTGCAGATGATGTTCTGGAATATAGGCAGGGGAAGGACAGAAATCAGGGGCTGGGAGGATACTAACATTTGCAGATGATGTTCTGGATTATAAGCAGGGGAAGGACAATTATCAGGGGCTGGGAGGATACTAACATTTGCAGATGATGTTCTGGAATATAGGCAGGGGAAGGACAGAAATCAGGGGCTGGAGGATACTAACATTTGCAGATGATGTTCTGGAATATAGGCAGGGGAAGGACAGAAATCAGGGGCTGGAAGGATACTAACATTTGCAGATGATGTTCTGGAATATAGGCAGGGGAAGGACAGAAATCAGGGGCTGGGAGGATACTAACATTTGCAGATGATGTTCTGGAATATAGGCAGGGGAAGGACAGAAATCAGGGGCTGGAAGGATACTAACATTTGCAGATGATGTTCTGGAATATAGGCAGGGGAAGGACAGAAATCAGGGCTGGAAGGATACTAACATTTGCAGATGATGTTCTGGAATATAGGCAGGGGAAGGACAGAAATCAGGGGCTGGAAGGATACTAACATTTGCAGATGATGTTCTGGACTATGGGCAGGGGAAGGACAGAAATCAGGGGCTGGGAGGATACTAACATTTGCAGATGATGTTCTGGAATATAGGCAGGGGAAGGACAGAAATCAGGGGCTGGAGGATACTACCATTTGCAGATGATGTTCTGGACTATAGGCAGGGGAAGGACAGAAATCAGGGGCTGGAGGATACTAACATTTGCAGATGATGTTCTGGAATATAGGCAGGGGAAGGACAGAAATCAGGGGCTGGGAGGATACTAACATTTGCAGATGATGTTCTGGAATATAGGCAGGGGAAGGACAGAAATCAGGGGCTGGGAAGGATACTAACATTTGCAGATGATGTTCTGGAATATAGGCAGGGGAAGGACAGAAATCAGGGGCTGGGAGGATACTAACATTTGCAGATGATGTTCTGGAATATAGGCAGGGGAAGGACAGAAATCAGGGGCTGGAAGGATACTAACATTTGCAGATGATGTTCTGGAATATAGGCAGGGGAAGGACAGAAATCAGGGGCTGGGAGGATACTAACATTTGCAGATGATGTTCTGGAATATAGGCAGGGGAAGGACAGAAATCAGGGGCTGGGAGGATACTAACATTTGCAGATGATGTTCTGGAATATAGGCAGGGGAAGGACAGAAATCAGGGGCTGGGAGGATACTAACATTTGCAGATGATGTTCTGGAATATAGGCAGGGGAAGGACAGAAATCAGGGGCTGGGAGGATACTAACATTTGCAGATGATGTTCTGGAATATAGGCAGGGGAAGGACAGAAATCAGGGGCTGGGAGGATACTAACATTTGCAGATGATGTTCTGGAATATAGGCAGGGGAAGGACAGAAATCAGGGGCTGGAAGGATACTAACATTTGCAGATGATGTTCTGGAATATAGGCAGGGGAAGGACAGAAATCAGGGGCTGGGAGGATACTAACATTTGCAGATGATGTTCTGGAATATAGGCAGGGGAAGGACAGAAATCAGGGGCTGGGAGGATACTAACATTTGCAGATGATGTTCTGGAATATAGGCAGGGGAAGGACAGAAATCAGGGGCTGGAAGGATACTAACATTTGCAGATGATGTTCTGGAATATAGGCAGGGGAAGGACAGAAATCAGGGGCTGGGAGGATACTAACATTTGCAGATGATGTTCTGGAATATAGGCAGGGGAAGGACAGAAATCAGGGGCTGGAAGGATACTAACATTTGCAGATGATGTTCTGGAATATAGGCAGGGGAAGGACAGAAATCAGGGGCTGGAAGGATACTAACATTTGCAGATGATGTTCTGGAATATAGGCAGGGGAAGGACAGAAATCAGGGGCTGGGAGGATACTAACATTTGCAGATGATGTTCTGGAATATAGGCAGGGGAAGGACAGAAATCAGGGGCTGGGAGGATACTAACATTTGCAGATGATGTTCTGGAATATAGGCAGGGGAAGGACAGAAATCAGGGGCTGGAAGGATACTAACATTTGCAGATGATGTTCTGGAATATAGGCAGGGGAAGGACAGAAATCAGGGGCTGGAAGGATACTAACATTTGCAGATGATGTTCTGGAATATAGGCAGGGGAAGGACAGAAATCAGGGGCTGGGAGGATACTAACATTTGCAGATGATGTTCTGGAATATAGGCAGGGGAAGGACAGAAATCAGGGGCTGGAAGGATACTCACATTTGCAGATGATGTTCTGGAATATAGGCAGGGGAAGGACAGAAATCAGGGGCTGGAAGGATACTAACATTTGCAGATGATGTTCTGGAATATAGGCAGGGGAAGGACAGAAATCAGGGGCTGGAAGGATACTAACATTTGCAGATGATGTTCTGGATTATAGGCAGGGGAAGGACAGAAATCAGGGGCTGGAAGGATACTAACATTTGCAGATGATGTTCTGGAATATAGGCAGGGGAAGGACAGAAATCAGGGGCTGGAAGGATACTAACATTTGCAGGATGATGTTCTCGAATATAGGCAGGGGAAGGACAGAAATCAAACAGCGCAGGAGCTGCAGGCGATATGGACAAAGTGATGGATTGGTGCACGGAGATGAATGATGTCATTAACCCAGAAAAGGCCTCTGTCTTGTGGTGCTCTCTGGACATTGGTTATGTTAAAGCTGACCTCCCAAGCCTCACAAAAACAATGGTAGAACTGTGAATAGAGAAAGCAGACTGAAGCAGCTGAGAATCACTTTTGATAGAAGCCTGTCCTCTAGGGATCATATTGAAGTGCTGGATATAAGATGTCAGAAGGGGCTCAATGCACTGAAGAGTACGGCAAGAAGTGGCATGGAACAGAAAATGCTATTCATACTTTAGCAGTACTTGATCATTTGATCATTTCAGTGGTAGAGTATGGAATAGGAATTCTCAGTCTCAAGGAGTCAGCTAGTGAAACTAGAGTACATACAGAATGAAGCCATGAGGGTAATTATGTGATGTACAGGGGACACCCCAATAGTGTGTATACATCCTGGCGTTGCCGACCATTGCGTACAAACGCAAGGTGTTGCAGGCAAGGTCATACCTCAAGGCAGACGTGGACAAGGAACACCTCCTGCATGATTCCCGGAATGCATTCAAGGGTCACGGGTTGCTAAGAGGAAGATCATGGATGCTCAGGCAGAAGATACCATCAGAGAAGTGTGCACACTTGAGAAGATTGGAAGAGACAAGGAGTGGGTCAGAGTGCCGAAAAGAAATTCAGACTTGTGTAGGGTTATTATTACATTGAGCCGTGAGTGTAGGGAGTGGCCAGCAGGCCTACGGATGCTGAGATTTAGCAATTAATTCATAACTACTCTCGTCTTGGCGATGTGATTATATATACCGATGGCTCTGTGTTAAGAGGCACAAAAGTGCCTGGGGATACCAAAACCTCAAGTCTGAGAATAGAGATGGAGGTGGGGGCGGTTACAGCAGCTCTACGCTGGTTGGAGAACAAACTATATACACATGTTGTGATTGTAACTGATTCACAAAGCATGCTGGCAAAGGTGACGACATGCACGCATCGTGCAGAATGGCTTGCATCGATTTATAGGTAGCTGGTTGTGAGCATTCGCTGAATCTTTTCTCCAGGACACTATGGTGTTTATTGGAAATGAACAGGCAGACAGATTGGCTGGTGCCGCATCATAAAGCCGTGATTGTATATATGATAAGGCAGATGTGGTGAAGGCCCTCTGGGATAATGTGATTAATGCAGAAGAATAGACAGACTAACATGGTCTAGAGAGAATGCAGCAGCAAGGGGTGGTTAAAGGATCTGGTCCACAGTCGTCACCCAGAGGTAAAGTTATACAGACATATAATCAGATTGTAGCGGGCACCATTAGTATTGGACCTCTACGTTGGCTATTGAAGATGAGTACTTAGCCCTTATGTGAACGCCACAAGTGCAAAGATGTCGGTTCTTGACTCAAATCAACTCAACTCAACTCACCTCAACTCAACTCAACTCAACTCAACTCACTTTCTACTCTGACATTTTTACTTCCTTGTCTTACATTTCCTTGGTAACGTGACATACGCTGTGAGACAATTTGAAACATCAAGATTTATTATCGTTACTTTGTGTTTCCTTATTTCTTGGTATATTCAGTCGGACTGCGGTTCTCTATTTCTTGGCATAGTCAGTCTGATTACGGCTCGCTATTTCTTGGCATATTCAGTCTGATTGCGCTGGCAAAATCTTTCGACAAATCTGCAAAAGAAAACAAGACATAAATGTTTACACACAAAAGTCACAAACAGCAGGCTGCACAATTTATTGCCTGGTATATTTCACAGCATCTCGTCACGTGCATCCATACAATGAATACACGAATCACATTTCGGCTTAAGTACATAACACATATAGTCTCTGATACCGTTAGAATGTGCAACATTTGTTTCCCCCATTGTAATCAGGGTCCTAATAAAGTCTTTCTGTCTGCTTAACACTGGTTTTACATGTATATTTGGGGAGGTTTCGGTGTATTTGAGTACGGTTACCTCAGATAAGTCTCAGAACATTTCAGAAGAAGACAGAGTGACAATGAAAGAGATCAAGACTGCGCTACGGCGAACACAAAACAGTGTATAGGGGCCAGGTGGTATGAGGTATGATTACATTAGTATGTGTACCGACAACGAGTTGGAGGAACTAGCAGATATGTACAACAGTATAATGAGTGCTAACATCAAGGAGGAGAGTTTACACAGCTGTCTTATTGGTGATAACCATATTGTCAACACTCTACCACCAGCTGTAAATCTGTGATCAGAGTTTGTGAGAAAGAGAAAGAACGCAGGCACTGAAATACCCGGTGATATGATCTGATCAAATACTTGCTTATACTGAGCACATAGACCGGGTGATAACAAAGGCCAAGCGGGGTTTGGTTACGATGAGGGTGATGACGGCGTCATCTATGTCTTCTATACGACGGTCTGGCCCTTTCTTATTTTGAGCATTCGATGGCGATCCTGACTCTCAGCCTCAAGCTGATGGAAAGGATGGAAAGAATACAGAACGAAGCTAATTCGTATTATACTTGGATGTTCAAGAGATACAGCATCCAGGGTGATCCATTCTTCTTTTCCAACCATAAGGGAGAGAATACAAATTTTCCGAGCACGCACCTACCTCAGAGTCAACGCAAACACAAAACATAAACTGCATATCGAGATTAAGATGATACATGGCAGCAGGTTAAAAAGAGGAAAGTCATGGATGCGTCAAGCCGAAGACATTCTTCAGCACGTGTGTTCACTTTAGGCCTTAGAACCTGGCGTGGAGTGGATACAAGTGCCAACAGATTTCTTTACGTCCTTGTCAGTTTGCATCCAACTAGACAGAACATGCAGATAATCCGGCGGAAGTACAGGCTCTGATCTTCGAGAATTCTTTAAAGGATGATGCTGTCATTTACACAGAGGGTCAGTCGTTCGATGCATGAGAAGTTCATGGGCTTTTACGGCTCAGGTTGAATGTAGAATTGTGAGGGAAGATTCTGGTGCTTTTGCCTTGACGACAAGTAGCCTGACTATGAAAGTTACGGCAGTAAGTAAAGTAATAACAGGGCTCGAGACACAGACATTCACTTGGTCATGCTTCCTTAGTGACAGAGTGAGTATGTTCAGGGAGATAGAAATGGGTTGGGTCCGACGACAATGGTTGGTGTCACTGGGGCGGACACGGCTGGCAAAGATTAGTTTCATTTTCGTGCCATGGCATGCGGGTGTAGACGGAAATGACTGCATCATCCCCATATCTAAGGTTATTGATGTTATGTCCCCCAATGGTCATTCCTCTCATATCTTCTAAATTTCTACACATATATTCACTGTATAGGGAAAAAAGATCTGGAGACACTTCATACCCCAGTTACTCACCACTTTAATAGGCTGATATAAATCTGCTTCATTATAAATCTTTATGGCAGCTTGTTGTTTCCAATGTATGCTTTTAAAAGGTCTTTCCCATCAATATGTAGTTATTGTAGCATCGTCATTATGTTAACGTGTCTTACTTTATCAAACGCCTTTGTGTAGTCAATGAAGCAAACATGCTGGTTTTTCTTTCCTTATTCGAAATTTAGGGGGATTATTTACGTTCACAACAATGCACACGGGCGTCCGATCACACTACCCAGAGACCGGGGGAAATTTAGTTACTAGAAGTCCACGTGAAAAAATTCCGGCCCTCACCGGGGCTTGAACCCGGGACCTCCAGCACTAGAGGTGGACACCATACCTCGAGACCACTCATCCCCCATACAGTAGAGGTCTTTGTTTGCCTCTACCAATCGCTCACTTAATGTTCTCAGCAAGTATACAGCATTTACTGTACCCATTCTACAAACCCACATTGTTCTATTTTGGATTGTATTTTCTTCCTAACTCGTTGCATGATGATTCTTAGCAAAATCTTCGTGATGTCGTTCATAATGCTAATTGTTCGATATTGATCACATTCCAAGGTTCGTGATTTCTCCGGGATTGCTATGAATATCATCATCATCAAGTCCATACCGGCTGGCGTAGGCATTCATGACTCTCCACAGATGTTGGTCTTTGGTTTTCTGGATCAACTCCTCTGTTGATAATCCTCAATGCCACCATCGCAGGCCATCCAGCATCATTTCTCTTGGTCTGCCTCTGCCTCTCTTCCTCTCGATCTTTCCAGTTGTGTTCTCCAATGCCTTGTCCTATTCTGCTCTTAATCTCTGTTGTGCATCTTCCATCTGATGTTATAAATATCCTTAGATATTTAAAACTATCCACTTGTTGACGAATTTTCCCTTCAATCTCTATTTCACATTTGGGTGTCATCTTTTTCTTTGATATCACCATTGTTGCTGTTTTCTTGATATTCATGGATCCTTTCTTTGCACTCTCTGTTACTACAATATAGATTTACATAATTCAGGAGGTATATCCGTGTTCATCAGTCTGGTGACTTGGTCTATTCCATATTCTTCTAGAATCTAGGGCATTGATCATTTATGTTGTGATTTTGTCTGGACCCAGGATCTTGCCAGTTTTCATACGGTTAAGAGCACTCTGAACCTCCATCTTCAAATTTGATGGTCTTTCTGTTACTGTAAAGCTGGGCAAAGAACAATACAGTGACCCTTACCTCTCAAACGCGTCTGTATCCAAATTTCCATTATTGTTTTCATCAACCACTTTGAATTGTATCTCAAAATCACACCGAGTGAACACTACCGTCTCTATCAAAGTCTTGGAAATCAAATAGCCCTGCTCCAAAGCCTGGAAATTGAAACAGAAATAATTCCAAACATTATGAAGGATGTATCTGTCCATTAGAGACACGTGAGGTCGATAGAAGGTGGAAGAGATATGACGTAGACTTGCACAAACAGAGCTGCTTCAATAATGTAACAATATATTAGTGGATTGTGGATTGTCTTTCTTCATCTTCGTCTACTTCTTCTTCTTCTTCTTCCTCTTCTACTCCTTCTTCTTCTTCTTCTTCTTCTTCTTCTTCTTCTTCTTCTTCTTCTTCTTCTTCTTCTTCTTCTTCTTCTTCTTCTTCTTCTTCTGCTTCTTCTTCTTCTTCTTTTCCTCCTTCTTCTTCTGCATCTCCTTCTTCTTCTTAAAGTAGCATAATACCCATTTCCAATAAGGCGAAAAGGATGTGAACGCAGTTAGACTTACTTTTGGAGCCTGTAGATTTGGCGAAACATACAGGCGCGAGACAAATGTGAAACAAGGAACAAGGACACCCGGAATATTGCGCTCAAATACAATGAGATGGTTTTCAAAGACGTATGCTAAGTTGGACCATGACCTAATTAGTCATCTTGTATTCCAGGTATTAGCCACCAATGAGATCTTCTTTGTGGTATTAGATGAAAGGAAAGTATGTGAAGTCGTTAAGTACAGGGAGTTTAGACAATAAATCTGTATTGATATTTGTTATTACCATTTACCAGAACGCATAGATTAACCAGGCAAATAATGTTAGCAGTGGTAAAACCGACTGCTAGTTTCGAGTGTCATACTTCTTCCTTTTCTGAGTTCATCCGGAGTTTTTTTTTTTTCAGACGTAATTGCGGTGTGCCACGTTATGCGCTTAGGCCAACATTCCGACTATAGCGGGCATTTTTTATCGGGTTTGCCTTCCCGGGAGACTGTCATTGTCGTCATCCAGACACCCAAACAGTGCCGTCCACATCCCAGCTGGTCAAGTAGTAATGATCGAAGACTTCACGGTCAGCCCTAAAGAGAAAGCAGGGTCATTTCATGGGCATTTACCGCCATCCAAGGAGACTTGTGAGACGGTTTGTGGAAATGGCTTTCACAAACCGCCTAAGTTTACCGGAGGACATTGACTGGAATAATTTTGAAACAGAAAGTTCACCGACCAGTATAAGTTCAAAATTAGTGAGTGGCCGGGCACTGACTGGGACACGGACCGCTAACCGTCAGCTTACCTTTCGTTGTTAGTGAAATAAGAAATTCAGGAAACATGAAGCCAAACTTAGCATAGGCTTTGTCGGGAACTGTCAAATCGGCAAGAAATACAAAGGATGCGGCGGATATATGGGGACGGACATACCCCATGACCCAAAACAGGCAACTGTGGAAAGATAAGGTCTTCAACCTCAAGGTGCAACCTAGTATGCTCAAAGGATCTAGACTAAAGCGGATTAAGGCGAATTAATTATGCGGTATGGCTAAAAGCTGATTGGGTAGCCCTTCATGACAAGGAGGAGTGACGTCACGTGATGACAGGAAGAACCGCCAAATTAAGCGGCATATATATACGCAGTGCAGGAAGCAGTTAGAAAGATAAGCAGGTTTGAGACGGCGGCCGAGTGCAGATACTCAAGGGCAGTTGATACCAAGAAGGCTGTAGGAACTCTGGTCAGGCAGATAAACCTAAGGACCAGGGGAAACACGGACTTAAGTGTTGGAAAAAGTGCCGCCAAAAATAATATATTGATTGCTACGAAGGACCAACGTCTAACTAGCTAAAGGAACCGCTCTTTGGTCGTAATGGATGGCTAAAAGTCGCACACGACGTACATTAGCCAGAGAGGAGAAGAGGTAGTCGGAACCACACAGGAGATTTAAAGTCAGTGTAACAGTGTAGGTATAATTGGGGTCTATTGGAAAACTCCGATACAGCACGATTGAGCATTGAGACTGAAAGGGGTGGGAGATGCTCAATCGTGACGTATTATGTTGTTATAGGCAGTGAACATCCGATAGCCCAGCTGAGAAGACGCGGCTTGTCGTCTTAATAATAAAGAATAAAGTTTTGATTACAGATCAAGTCTTATTACTTCCTTTCGACACTGTTATAGGGAGTAATAAATGGTGCCCTCGACCGAGGATCTGAGGTTGATCTAGGCCGGCCAACAACAACAACAAAAAAACTATCCACTGACGGCATGCTGTAAGAAATATTATGAAGATAATAAATCATGGCCTATCACGTGAAGTACTCAAGAATCAGGAGCCGTGGCTGAACTGAATCATTTACAAGGGGCCTAACCTGGCCGTTGCCTGAACCGTGCCACTTTCAAGATTTAATCAGAAGTCAGGGCTCGTTCAAGGTCAAGTCATCACTGGCCGTTGGCAGATCCTGATCCATCCTTGGGCCTTGTCATTCCTATGACCCAAACACACCTGATCCATCCTTGGGCCTTGTCATTCCTATGACCCAAACACACCTGATCCATCCTTGGGCCTCGTTAATCCTATGACCCATTCCATACGACGTTGAAGTACCCACCTGAGAATCAAGGAAGGGACCCAACCAGGGGTCGAAGATTTTCCGGCAGCCCATGAGATGTGACCCAACCAGGGGTTGAAGAATTTTCTGGCAGCCCATGAGAAGGACGAAAGTACCTGAGGGAGGAGAAATGGTATCTGAACTCCACCACTTGAATTCTGAGACTAAGTTTCACCTAATGCGGGATCTGGTTGGTTGAACTGAACTGAAGGTAACAGAGTAATTTAGAAATAGACTCAGAGTTGTATATTTCGAGGTCTCCCGTGAGATTCCGAATTCCTTAATTAGAGTGGAGTACAGAACATTATCTACAAGGAACCTTCTGATTGCCACCAGTTTGAGTTTTTTTTCGAGGACAGGGTTCATTCTTCCTATGCTCAGACAGGACATCGTTGGTGCTTCTTCTGATTAATGTAATATCTTACAATATTATAACCAACTGAATTGTGCTGGTTGGGATTTGGGAAATTATAATTGTGTGATTGGTTGCTTGCTTTGTTTTGCTATTTTTTTCAGCATGGCGGAACAGGACACCTTGGCACAAGTTCTGACAGGCGTAGGAACAGCAGTAGGCCGACTTAATATGGTGATCAAACAACAGGGGATGGCAACAGAAATTGTGAAATTTAGTGGACAGGCTAAGGACTATAAGAAGTGGGTCACCTCTATAGAAAAATATGCCTATTTGATCTCGGCAACAGATGAAGAGAAAATGAGACTAGCGTATCAGACGGCAACAGAACCGGTCTCAGATCATATAAGAAGAAAATTAGAGGCTAGGGTAGATGAGACATGGGAACAATTCAAAGAGGACCTAGCAAGAAAATATGCAGAAATTACGGATCCGCAACATGCATTTTCGGTGTTGAGGCAGGCTAAACAAAATAACGGAGAAACGGTACAGTTGTTTAGCGATAGGTTGATTAACCTGGCTGAAGAGGCATTCTTAGGACAGAATGTGCGAGGGGAGGAGGTGGAAAGGATGTTGGTAGGGATTTTTGTGGATGGCATCAAATCTGATGGTTTGAAACTTAAGCTGATGAGGGATAACCCTGAGAGGTTATCACAAGCGGTGGATATTGCGGTGCAAGAGGAAAATTTGAGACGAAGGTTTAGATTAAGAACAGGACGAGAAGTGGGAAGTAATAGAGACGACAGAATTGAGGAACCCATGGAGATAGGACAAACAAGATTCGGATGGAATAGGAGAGGCGGTATACAAACCTTACAAGGTAGAAATAGGAGCGATTATGTTGAAAGAAGAAATGTGAGATACCCTACAAGTGAGGCAGTAAGAAACACAAATAACACAAACATTGTCTGTTGGGTTTGTGGTCAACGGGGACATGTTTCTCGTTTTTGTAATAACAGGCGTATACAGTCAAATACACAGGGTAGACATGATAATAATAGGGTGAGTAGGAATGTTGTTGATGGACACAGGAACTTTACAGGTACAAGAACACAGGAAAACTGGAGGACCGATGATAGGAGGGTAAATAATAGGGTCCCAAGTGTTAGAGAGTATGTTAATAACAAGTATAATAGGTCGAACAGAGAATATTTTCAACTGGATGAAGTCAAGAAATTTATAGAAGAAAAAACAGATTATAGCTCGTGTATATTAGAAATAGGGAAGTATAGAGTTCGTACATTAATAGATTCGGGAGCTCAAGTTAGTGTAGTAAAAGAAAGTTTTTTATACAAAATAGTAAGAAATTGTAGAGTATTTAAGTGTAGTAATAATTTACACTCTGTTACTGGACAGAATTTACAAGTAGTTGGACAAACAATGATCAATTTTAAATTAGGAGGGATCAACATAAGACACCTTTTTCATGTAGTGAAGGGTTTAAATAGAAATATGTTGATAGGAAGAGATTTTTTGATAAAGAATGGGATAAGACTTTTTTATGATTTACATAAGTTAAAATTCAGAGACGTATATATAGATATGGAAGAGGATATGCATATAGCAGCACTAGTTAGGGTCAAAATGACAACGACATTAAAACCACAGTCGGTTAATTTGATACAAGCGAAGCTGAAGAGAAACCCATATTATGTGGAAGGAAACACAGTCAGAATCACTGAGTTACAAGAAGAAATAATTGATGAGCCTGGTTTGGAGGTTCCAGATGGAGTAATGGAGTTGGATAAACACTTAACCTTTCCAGTAATGGTTATCAACAACACAGGGAGAGAAATCAAGTTATACAGAGGATGTGTGATAGCAAAGTTAGATCATAACATTAGTGAAATATTGGCAACGAATAGAACAGAAGTGTCGGGAACAAGTTATTTGGAAACTTCTAGTGAAAGGAGAAGTGACAGACGCGGATGCGGAAGAAGAGGGAAAATCGGAATGAATGAATTGATCCATCCATTCGGAGAAAATAAAGTCCATATACATTCACTAGACAAAATAACAAGGGAACAAGAATTGCTGTCACAGTTAAAAGCTTCGCCGGAAAATAAGGAAGTGTTAGAACAGTTTATAAAGCAAAATCAAGATGTGTTTGCGGTTAATGATTTGGAATTGGGTAAGACGCGGACAGTTACGATGGAGATAGACACGGGAGATCATCCACCAATAAGTCTAAAACCATACAGAACTCCATTAAGAAACAGAGAAATAATGGAAAAGGCAATAGAGGAGATGCTGAAAGCAGGAATAATAAAAAGGTCGAAGTCAGAATGGTCATCTCCGGTCGTCATAGTGGCCAAGCCCGATGGTTCCAGTCGCTTCTGTTGCGACTACAGGGCGTTGAACAAAATCACCAAGAATGTAGCATACCCACTGCCGGTAATTGATGATATTTTGGGGCTACTTAATGGCTCTACATATTTCACAACGTTAGACGCAAGGTCAGGGTTTTGGTGTATTCCAATGTCAGAAGACGCGCAACGGAAAAGTGCCTTTTGTACCCACATGGGCTCGTACGAATTTTTACGAATGCCTTTTGGAGTCAAGACAGCGCCCTCACACTATATGTTCTTAATAAATGAAGTTCTAGAGGGTATGCAAAGGTTCGCTCTTGCTTATATTGATGATATATTGATCTATACCAAAGGAGATGTAGAAGATCATTTGAAACATATTAGACTAGTGTTTGACAGGTTAAGAAAGCATGATGTGAAGTTGAAGCTTAGTAAGTGCCAATTTTTAAAAACAGAAACAAAATATTTAGGGTATATTATAAATAGAGAGGGTATTAAACCAGACCAGGAAAAAATAAAGATTATTAAAGAGTTACCTGCTCCAACAAACGTTAAGGAAGTACGTGCTTTTATAGGAACGTGTGCGTATTATAGACGGTTTATTCCGGCATTTTCAAGGATAGCTGAACCAATTACAAATTTAACAGCCAAGTACGCCAGGTTTAAGTGGGATGATGAGTGTCAAAAAGCCTTCGACTATTTAAAAAACAGCTTAACACTGGTACCACTATTGACGCATCCAGACTTAAACAAACAGTTAATACTATACACAGATGCTTCAGACAGTGCAGTAGGAGCATGTTTAGTACAACCATATGAAGGAAAAGAATCTGGAATACCAGGGGTTAAAAATGAAAGACCTATCTACTTTTTGTCTCATAAGCTTAGTAAATCACAAAAAAAATGGAGTACTATCGAGAAGGAGGCTTACGCGATTCATTACGCTCTTCAAAAACTTAATTACTATTTACATAACGCAAGTTTTGTTATTAGAACTGACCACATGCCTTTAAAGTCTTTTTTAGAAGCTCCAGTGCAGAACAGGAAAATACAGACATGGGCATTGAATCTACAGGGGTACGACGCGAAAATTGAGTACATACCGGGTAAGATAAACACATGCGCCGATCTTTTGTCTAGAATTCCATATACACAGTCATCAGAGGATACAGAAGAGGAGGCAGCCGAACCAGAGATAGACGACAGGAATTGGCAGGTAAATATTCTGGATTCTGCTATAATAAATAGGGGAGAATTTGATAGCTTACCATCAGATCAAGAGTCTGAACATAGAGAAGAAGATCTACAGTTAGCACAATTCAATATGAAAGAAGAGCAGGATTTGGACCCAAGAATCATACAAATAAAGGAAAAGTTACGAGAAACAGAAGATAACAAATATAAAAGGAATTATTTGCTCTTACAAGAGGATGGACAGTTATATTATATGTGTGAAAAGAACGAACAACTAAGGAAATATATTCCAAAGCATTTGGAAAATGAACTTTTAAAAGCATATCACGATGAAAATGGACATCTCGGTAGAGACAAACTAGTGAAAGCACTTACAAGTAAATATTATTGGCCAAACTTATTTAAATCTGCATGCAAATATGTAGATACGTGTGAAAAGTGCAGATTAAGGAACATGAAAACAATAAAGTCTCCATTACAGGACACAGATATTCCTCACTTCCCAATGCAAAAGATTAGTTTAGACATATCAGGTCCACACCCCAGAACATTGTCAGGAAATGTATATTTAATTCATATAGTAGACATCTACAGTCTTTGGCCAGAGGTTTATGCAATTCCAGATAAGAGCGCGGATACTGTCATTAATATTTTTTTACAGGAGTTCGTACCAAGGTTTAGTTGCCCACAAAGTATACTTACAGATAATGGTAGAGAATTTGTAAATAAAAAATTCGAAAAGTTATTAAAAGATTTAAACATAAGACATATAAAGACCTCATTTTATAGACCTTCGTCAAATGCGAAAAACGAGCGTCAACATCAGACGTTATACAACATTGTGGCAAAGATTATTGATGAACATGAAAAAGATTGGGATCTATTTTTGGGACCTGCTCTTAGCGCTATTCGTACAAATCAAAATGAGAGCACGGGTTTTTCGCCATTTTATTTAATACACGGGAGAGAACCAATATTACCTATAGATAATTTATTAAAACCTAGACGGAAATATATGGGTGAAGATTTTCAAGAGATCATAATACAAGAAATGCATAAAGCACATATGAGATTAAGAAATAATATAATAAAAGCTAGGGAAAGACAGAAAAAGTACAAAAATGTAAATACAAAATTACAGGAGTTTAAAGTAGGTGATAGAGTTTATTACAAAAAGCATAGAAGAAACTCTAAGTTTGATTCTCGTTGGATTCCAGGTTATTACGTTTTGGAAAAACTAGGTAATGTATCGTATGTTATAAAGAACCAGGTCACAGCACACATAGCAAGGGCACATGTTGAACACTTAAGAAGAGATGAAAATGAGATAGAAAATAATAATTATAATAATAATTGTTATTCGGATGCAAAATTTTTGGATGAACAAGTTGTTACAATAACTCCAGATCTTAGAAGAGCTACAATAACTCCAGATCTTAGAAGAGCTACAGTAACCCCAGATCTTAGAAAAGAACCAGAACAAAATCAGTTGTTAGCAAATCCAAGTTACGAAGAACAAGAACAGACAATTCCGAAAAGAATGGAAGAAGAAGGGACAAATGAAACTCATTATGATAGTATGGAAGAAGACACAGGTGCTCCATTTAAAAATACTAGGCAAGCAACAAAAAGAAGAATGGACAGTCAAAGAGATAAAGAAGTAAAAAGACAGAGGAGAATTAGAGATGGTTCAACAAGCGGAGACGATATACCTATACTAGAAAGATCCTTAAGAAAGAGTGATCGACAAATTAGGTGGGATGTTGAACGGAAGAAATTAGCGGCAGCTAAAGAGAGACATACAGACGAAGAAGAAGAAATGGATGAAAAGTCAGAGTCAAGTAGTAGTATGGAGGAGACTAGTAGGTTGTACGAAGAAGAAGATGTTGATATAGAGTTAGCACTTATTCAGAGAAACTTAGAGTTGTTGAGGAAGTGGAAACGTAAGAGATAGATAAATCGAAAGTACTGTAGATAGCAAGATTTAAAATTGTAAGTGATGTTTAAAGAAGTATACGAAACGGTGGAAAAAGTGGTCTTGAGATATTAGTACAGTGGGTGAATGTATTTTTTTATTGATGTTAGAAGTGCCGTGTTTAAAGATAGGGGTTAACAAGTTATAATAATAATAGACAGGACAGATCACAAGTACGTTGATAAGTAGAGGATGGCTACATTGAGTTAATGTTGGATATAGGTTACAGTGTTTACTTAAGAGCTTATTCAGGATACTATGTGCTGTTAAGAGATAATAAATAGATAATTCTGGATTACTGATTTGTTTGTGTAGATAGAACAGATATGTTCATAATTGATCTGTAGTTAACAGATATACAGATAGGATGTTTAGTCTTCTCGGTCATATAAATACTGGATATGCGTCATTTATGAGAGCCTAATACTGGTAGGCCAATGTACGTAGAAATTTTAAGAGAGTTATAATTGTATTGAAGACGGTGTTTATGAAATCTAAGTTTTGTGAATTATGAGTCATATAGGAAATGTTTTTATGCTTGAGTTGCTACTGGAAAATGAGGGATATTGTTTGGTTGTTTTATTGAGCCTAAGTTGTAATGCCTCATTTTGTTTTCTTGATTTGGTCTTGAAAAATGATTGTTATTGTTTGAGTAATTGGTTTAGAGTAGGGTGATTGTGTTCATAGCATTTGAGTTGACAAGAACTATTGGTCCGTAAAAGTGTCCAATAGTGATAGGTAGAATAGGATATTTTATTCTGATTTGATAACATGCATGTTATGTCATTTTAAAAAAAATGTGTTTTTTTTCTTCTAGATTAATTTGGAGGTTGTGTTCATTTTATTTCGATTACATGAATGATTTGGTATATTGAGTTAAATGCTTGTAAAGTTAGTTAAGTAAGTTTAAGTTTCAAATGAAGGAGGTTTTGCTAAAGGTTTTTCGTTAAGAAAAGAGTTGATAAAAACTAATTTGTCCACTGATATAAGGTAAGGGGAAACTATGCATTCATTAACTAGTGGGAAACCATAGTTGGTGAACGTGTGTACACGAATGGATAGACGTATCCAGGACTTGCACACACGTCACTGTATTTATAAAATAGCAGGATGGGATGTACGGGGGCAAGATATAGGTGCTGTGAAATACCAGCTTTAATTATATTAAAGGTGTTCATAAAATATGAACATGGGCTCATGGTAAAAGGTGAGATAACGGAATTCTGGTTGGCAATGTCAATGTGAAATATAGAAGGTTTATGAAAACTTATGCCAAATTGTTTTATAACGAACAATAATATATTTCTTAAGGTGTTTTAAAAAATTATTTTACAAAATTTTTTTATTGGCAAGGGAGGTAAAGGGAGAATGTCTTAAATGTACATTTACTGTATGTCCATGTGGTCATGTCGTATATTCATTCTTTATGTTCTTTATTTGGTGCGCACCACTTCTTTACTTTTTCTAACTACTTTGTTTTTGTACGTCCTGGGGTTTGAAAGAATGAGAAATTATATAAGGTAATAATTTTAGAAAAAGAATTTATGAGTTGTTCTTATAATGTGTATATTTGATACAGGAAACTAGATGAGCCAAGAAAGAACCAAAATAGTGAAGAATGAGAAATTTTATGAGCTGTTCTTATAATATGTATATTTGATATAGGTAACCAGAGAGAACCAGAAATGAAGAATAACAGGGGGAGGTTATGTAGTTGAAGGTAAAATGTTGGGGAAATGAAAAGGAAAGAAGGACTGCTTGGATTAACCGTAGTATTATATAAATAAAAAGCGAAGAAGAAGTATATGGGGAGGTTGTAGACAGACCATAGCACTGGGAGAAGAGTAAAAGATGTATTGGCGAAGGTTAAAAGACAAGTAGGGAATAGAGTATGGGGATTAGGAGTAAAGATTTTTCCTTTAAAAGGAAAATTCTTTAAGTAACATGGGGAGGTGTAACAGTGTAGGTATAATTGGGGTCTATTGGAAAACTCCGATACAGCACGATTGAGCATTGAGACTGAAAGGGGTGGGAGATGCTCAATCTTGACGTATTATGTTGTTATAGGCAGTGAACATCCGATAGCCCAGCTGAGAAGACGCGGCTTGTCGTCTTAATAATAAAGAATAAAGTTTTGATTACAGATCAAGTCTTATTACTTCCTTTCGACACTGTTATATCAGATAGGACGGAAAGGTCAAGTGGGATCCACGGCAAGCGATTGATTGGACAGAGACAAATGAAACACACTGGACAGGACTTTTATGTAAGTTGGTTAAGTTTAATTAGACACCTATTAGTCTGTAGTCGGGCGCGGGTAATGGTACTTAGGTTTAGAAAGCAATGGCAAACTACCGTGGATAAATTTACCGAAGAACCATGAGCAGTCAGTAAAAGCTAGGTTTGACTGCGACGTCCTGTAACGGACCCGTGACTAGCTAGCTAACCATAATAGCAGTCTAAACCAGGAAGCATTGGCAAACTACAATTAACCGATAGCGGAGTTCTCTACGACGTTCTATGAGGAGGTAAAGAATACGTAACTATTCAACCAAAATTCGCAGTGGCTAATTACGAAGTAGAAATATGAGCGCCGAAACCATACTAGTGGTAATTATGTGCGAACGTTATTAGTGGCCTCAAAAGTTCCCGATTTATTTCTTATAGAACTGTAAACACGACAGGACAAGTGTAGTGCGGGTACTAAACTCGGCCACTAGGTCGAACCAAACAATGGAACCAGGTGACAACAGCGGATGAATGCACGGCGTATGGGAGCAGGCCTGCAGATGAAGGGACACGCTTGTATTGTTGTTGACCAGACAGAGTCGAATCGGGGTCAGACTGCGGCGGAGAAAATAGAGCATACAACCGGTTAGCAGTACAACCTAAAAGTCGCGGGTTCGACCTTCATGGAGAATCGGGGTAAAAGGCTTAAATGGCTTTAATACTATAGGCGAGATAGGAGAATAGACAGCGGTGGATACAACTGGACGAGCACTAAGTGAGTTGAAGGGGACAGGAATGCCTTTGGAACCAACACAGAACTGGCACTATTAGCCACCGGACGCTGATGCATATGCTGGGGAGGAAGGATCTGAGCACCTATGGACATGTCCGGAGTGCAATGAAGATACCCCAACTGATAACTGATAAATGAACTGATAACTGGATATAAACGCTACAGACGGATTGTGGCAATATCTTGGGTAGAGAAAAGGAAACGTCCGTCCATACTTCAAGAGCTGAATATGGAAGAAGATTGGCTTATAAAGACGACAAACTATACTGCGGGGATGGATGAAGATGCACGTTTATCAATTATCATGACTAGGGTGTTGTTAGGCGTGATATTAATCTATGTTGTCAACATGGGTTTGTGTTAATAATTGTGTGGGTTTATGTGGCCAATGTAGACGGTCCATAATGATGGTTAATCATGAGTGAACTTATGTACTGCAGGAGATTATAATGATTGTAGAGATTTTAGTGTAAAGAGGCATTTCATATATATGATTTGCGGGCAGTAGCTGTGTCCCATCTTGTTGTCTTATAATTACTGTTGGGGTATCAAGCTGCAAGGCCATTGTTAATTATGTAGAGTTATGTTGTTATGGATGATGGCTATGGTATACACGGTGATAATGAGGCGTAGGGGTTCATGGTTTAGGTTACATATAGACGACGCATTAGGGGAGTTGGAGTCACTAGGGGATATAGGTTACTGGTCAATTGCTATGTTTATGATGTGTTGATTGTTTTGTGATTGATGACAATGGGAATTTATGTTGTTGAGAATATATATATATATATATATATATATATATATATATATATATATATATATATATATATATATATATATATATATATATATATATATATATATATATATATATATATATATATATACATATATGCATGCTATTGAGGACGACTTAGGGTTGCCCCACTGCCGATTTATATGTGTTTGTCCGCTGTGGGAGGACCGCCAGTGTCGGCGTGGGTATTGTATTAATGTCACATGATTATTACACATGGTGAAGTTTTTGGGGGTTTATAGGTTGATGTTGGCATCGGGGAACACTGGGTGATGGGGTACGACCGCCCAGGCCGTGATGGAATATCACTGACCCGATGTCAATACACGTAGCTGAAGACGACGAGGACGAAGGTGGGGTCGATAATACCCGATGATGATGTTCACATAGTCAAGAGTTTCTTCTTGTTTAATTTTCAGGTCATCATCTGAATACCTGTGTAAACTAGTGGGCGGTATTTCACGGTGGCAGTTTGTGTGTGCTTTCAGATTTATATACTTTCTTGTCAGATTTGCGTACTCCCTTATTACATTCCCCTGATTGATATGTGACTAGTTATTGGTTTAATTGCAATTCCTTAGTTTGATGGTCTTGATACTAGTTACCTGACAGCATTTTCCATAATAATTTGAATTGTTTTCGCACGATACTTTGTCTACTTTGTAATGTCTTTTGAGAAGCAAATAAACTTGATTCAGTGTTAGCTTATTCTTTTGAGTGCCTGTACTATTGTCGGTTAGGGTAGTGTTGTATTCGTGTCCTGCATACCTGTATACTTGTGAGGTTGGTAGATAAAACCAAGGGTAATCACATATCAGTGGTTATCTCTACGACCGGAAGACGGACAATCTTTATCTATCAGTTCTTTATTCTTTATCCTTTTCTCTCTCTCTCTCTCTCTCTCTCTCTCTCTCTCTCTCTCTCTCTCTCTCTCTCTCTCTCTCTCTCTCTCTCTCTCTCCTTCATCCCCCTCCTTCTCTCTCTCATCTCTCATCTTCGTGCTATCACACTTCCATAAATGCAGATCCGACACATAGCACTCTGGTGCTGGGCTCACCCAAGGAGTCGCCACGTCCTGCACATGGCTGCTGAGTGTCATACGATAAACGACACAACACACATCTGGTAGATTCAGAAGCGGACACTTAGGCTCTTACAATCAACGTACAGCTGACCATCACAACACATAACGTGGGATTTTTCTGTCTGCTATACACGCCTTTGAATATACATGTTATAGACGGGTTCTACGAATATCTTGGATACAGAAAAGAACAAATGCATTCACTCGACAAGAGCTGAATATTGAAGATGGTCGAGACTTTTCCCCGAAAAGTCTTAACTCAAAACTCACTTAACCTAGATCTACGACCCACGAGTTATGCTTCAAGACCACTATCTGCTAATTCTATATTCGTCCAGGTTTCTCTTTTTGGACGGTACCCACCCAGGGTAGGTGGGAAAACACCTTGCCTGTCAAGCTGGCTTGATATTTTCCTGGCAATTAACTTCTCCAGCAGCTTGCCTATTGTATTCTGCATGGTTATAACTCGATATCCCTGAATTTTTGTGTGGTCTTTGCCAGGCTTCGGCAAGGGAATCAGATAGCTGTGTAACCACTCCTCCTTGATGCTAGCACTCCCTATACTGTTGTTGTACATGTCTGCTAGTTCCTCTAGCTCGTTGTCGGTACACCTATTGATGTCGTCGTGTCTTATGCCATCAGGCCCTGGAGCGCTGTTTTTTATCGTCGAAGCACAGCCTTGATTTCTTTCACTGTCACTGTGTCTTCATCCGAAGTGTTCTGGGCCTTGCACCTGTCTGAGGTGACCTCCTTGGCAAGATTTCGGCCTCCCATGTCTGTCTGGTTGCTCTGCTCTAGATAGCGTTCAAAGAGGGCTTTGCCCTTGTCCTCGTCAGTACTCTGCCAGATGGTGGTTAAAAGTGAAAAATGGGCAGAGGTGTGTCAAAGAGTACGCACAGACAAGTCACTGAAATTGTTCTGGCTACTACATAAAATCATGAGTGGGGTAGTCAAGAATAAGAGCATTTCTGACTTCCAAGGTGCTGACCTCACTGAACCAAGTGTTTACCGCGTTCATTACGCCTGCATCTGTGTGAAATCGTTGCCCCTTGAGAGCTTTTTTTAGAGGTCCGAACAAATGAAAATCACATGGTGACAAATCAGGAATATAGGCTGGATGTTCTTCCAAGCTAATGCTTCCTGCACAATCTTTGCAACATGCGGACGAGCATTATCGTGCAACAAAATTGTTTGCAAATAGTGGGTAGAGTTGATGTTGACACCAGGTTCTTAAAATCGGCCAACAATAGCCCTTCATGGCAAAATAAAATATGCGCTCAGCATAACCTTACCAGCGGAAACCTATAACTTAACTTTTTTGGCTTTTGGTGATCCAGCATACTTTCATTGCATGCTCTCTCTCTCTCTCTCTCTCTCTCTCTCTCTCTCTCTCTCTCTCTCTCTCTCTCTCTCTCTCTCTCTCTCTCTCTCTCTCTCTCTCTCTCTCTCTCTCTCTCTCTCTCTCTCTCTCTCTCATTTGCTGCTCGGCTCAAAGTGGTGACACCATGATTCATCGCCTGCCACTATGCGGAAGAGAAATCCATCAACCTCCACTATGTAACGCAGCAAGTGGTTCAAACACCATACCATGCGTTCCTCTTTTTGGTGGTCGGTCAAAATCCATGGTACCAACTGTGAACACAACTTCCGATAATGCAGTTTCTTACGAACGATCCTTTTCAATTGTCCCAATTGACACATCAAATTCTTTCGCTAGCGAACGTATGCTTCGACAACGGTTCATCTGTACTGCTGTATTAATTTTGTTGATGGTTGTTTTTTTTTCTGTTGCATTAATATGCGCTTGACCCGGCCGTCGAAGATCTGACATGAACTGGCGTCCTTTCCGAAACATTCGTGCCCAGTCTTATCACTGTTATATTCGACACACATTTGTTACCGTACGCTGCCTGCATTCTTCGATGAATGTTCACTGGTCGATATCCTTCAAATGAAAGAAACCGAACCGCCGCTCTTTGAGCTTCTTTGGACGGATTTTGGATCAACCCGGCCATTTTCTCAACGGGCAGAAACAGAACCTATGCATCATGGGGCGATAAGCATTGGAGGTGGTGGATAATTTTGAATATCTTGGGTCATTGATTACAAACAATGGTGACACAATGAAAGAAGTTAAAAGACGAATATCTATTGCTCTTCAAAGACTAAAACAACTGAATAAATTATGGAGAGGGACATCTAGAACTTCAAAAGTTAGATTTTTAAGAGCATGCATCTTTCCCATTGCAACATACGCCTGTGAGACATGGACACTTACTAAACAAGCTGAACAGCGCATAAATGTCTTTGAATATAAATATTATAGACAAGTTCTAACAATATCTAGGATAAAGAAAAGAACAAATGCATCCAAACTTTAAGAGCCGAATATTGAAGAAGGTTGGCAATTAAAGACGACTAAACAAACAATTTAAATACGTTGGTCATTTAACATATATTCTGAAATATTCTCCCACTCTATATATAATCACATATTTTTGGTCACGAAAGTTTGGAGAGAATAATAATGGAGGGGTATGCCTAGGAGGAGAGAAAGAGGAAGGCCAAAGAGAAGATGGGTGCAGGATGTGGCGGATGATATCCAGATGGGTGTATCGGACATCTTGCTTATGAACTAGAGGTTGTTATGGGAGCTAAGTTCTGCAAAGAACATGCTACTGAATGAATAAATAAACTGTTGGGTCACTCCCAATATTTGCGGGGAATCTGAGGCAAGAACGAACGTGCGTGATGTCGATTAAGAGCAGAATAGGAGAAGCCAACCTGTATTTCAGAAGTTGGCAAGTATATTCTATAATAAATCACTTTCACTGAGAGTCAGAAATGAAGTACTGAAATGTTACATCCAACCTGTTCTGTTGTCCTGGCTTCCAGGGGATGTGGCATATCAGCAAGCAGTCACGTAAACATATGAAGCATACATATAAAGTAAACAGTCTAGTAAACATATAAAGTAAACAGTCAAGTAAACATATAAAGTATACCTGTAGAGTAAACAGTCAAGTAAACATATAAAGTATACATATAACGTAAATCGTCAAGTAAACATAGAAAGTAAACAGACAAGTAAACATAGTAAGTAAACAGTAAAGGAAACATACAAAGTAAACAGTCAAGTAAACATATAAATTAAATAAATAAACAGTCAAGTCAATGTATAAAGTAACTAAAGAAACAGTCAAGTAAACATATAAAGAAAATAGTAAACATATAAAGTACATAGTAAACATATAAGTAAACAGCGAAGTAAAGATATAAAACATATAAGTACGCATTCAGGTAAGCATATAAAGTAAATAAATAAACAGCGAAGTAAACAAAGTATAGATATAGAGTAAACAGTCAAGTAAACATATAAAGTATAGATATAGAGTAAACAGTCAAGTAAACATATAAAGTATAGAGTAAATAGTCACGTAAACATATAAAGCAAATCAGTAAACAGTCAAATAAACATATAAAGTAAATCAGTAAGCAGTCAGATAAACACAGACAGTAAGCTTTGAGAGATGCAATGGGTATGAAGTGCCAGCCTTATATCGCTATATATACCAATCTGCACTAGACAGAAGATGTCATCAATACCTCACTACCCGCTTTTACTTTCCAGAACAGTGTCAGGTACCTGGATTAGGATGGACCCAGCTTGTAGCTAGGTCAGTTAGAGAAAACAATGTTCTCCTCAGATTGCTATTTGATCACACGACCTCTTGGCCGTCAGGAAAGAGTCCTAGCTTCTGCGCTCTCTCTCTCTCTCTCTCTCTCTCTCTCTCTCTCTCTCTCTCTCTCTCTCTCTCTCTCTCTCTCTCTCTCTCTCTCTCTCTCTCTCTCTCTCTCTCTCTCTGCGCAGGTTACAGCTGTATATTTCATACAATGTATGCCATCTGTTCACATCAAAGCTGACACTCGGGTATTTGTGAGAACACTGTTCAACGTGTTGAAAACTGGGGGAAGAAACATCAACATTTTGAAAACTGGGGGAAGAAACATCAACATGTTATAAACTGGAGGAAAAAACATCAACATGTTGTAAACTGGGGAAGAAACATCAACACGTGTGTAATACAAAAAATCCACAAAGAGAGAAATGTAAAGTAGAACAGTATGTGGCCACACAAACACTTCACACAAACAGCACACAACAACAATCATGCATGTTTATCTTGTACAGAGTGGAAAGCTCAAGCAAGCAAAATGCCCTAAGCGAAAATAAACCGCGAATCAGGCACGAATGAATGAATATATATTTTGATGTTTGATATCTGAAATCTATCTATCGTCAAGGACACGACAACAACATGGAGTTGTTAATTCGCTAGGCTGCCCCGATGGTGGCGCGCTTCCCGTGGCTAATTGTATCCCTATTAGATATTTCCTTTGATGTTGTATTGAAGTACGTACATTGTATATATTGACGTGTTTAACTATAAGTACAGCAAATGTATTCGTTTTCTTCATTTAACATTCCCTTTGGGCATTAGATTAAGGTCAGTTGAAAATTGTTGTTGTTCTTCAGCCATCAACGTTTGCTATACGTCTGATCCAGCATGGGTCATAAACAATTTCACTTGATGCTTTCGCCGGTCCGCCCAGAGTTTCTCTTGAAGGATCCCTCCCTGTCTGCCTGCTGAATTGAGTTGAGCTAAGAAACAACATCATTGCCCGTCAGGACATTCCCATAAGCGCCCCGCCCCCTCGCTCCGCAGCCAGCGAAGAGTCACACTACTAACTGTTCTCATTTGACAAATTTTTTTTTCCTATGTGAATATAACATGCACAGTTGATGAACAAAAGATTAGTGATTGGAAAGTCCGAATGTAAGACGGGCCTGCCTGCCCAATTTGTGACCCTTTGAACATAAAGTTCGTTCGTTCGTTCGTTCCCACCGCCTTCTGTGACTTCCCGGGTCAGTCACTTCTCATTGCTTTCTGAACAACCGGCACTTGTGCTATTCTGTGATGACAAGCGTCGGGTCATCGACATCCTATCTCCCGCAGCAGTGTTTCGAGCTTGGCATGCGGAATTGTGAACTGCATCCGTTACATCGCAACAGAGTCTGCTACAGTGCTCTGCCTTTCCATATTTTTCCATTTCGCTCTCATTTGCGCACCCCCATTCCCCCCCCCCCCCCCCCCAGCTAGCGGTTCCCTCTCCGTTCGTCTTAGCCAATCCCCGAGCCTAGTGACCTTTAGTCAGTTGACCCTTTAACCACAACATCCGGTTTATTCCATCCACGGATAGCCGCTCAAGCTACTTTCATGTAGCGTCTTTCGTGTATTTGTTTGTCTAGATTTATTTGTTTGTTCTGTTGCTGACGAAGGCTTTGACCGCAACGTCCATTTTGTCTCTTGTAATCGTGCTCTAGTAAAGCTCACAATATCTACTTCTCGTTTTTCGGTGATTCATTCAGTACCGACAGTGCACACCCTGCTGCTTTCTGATCTGGAGAGGGGAAGAGGAACTGTGCCTCACAATCCTTGTAGACATGGTAGTTTTGTGACGGGTCGAGAGACAGGTCTCTACGCCAGTCATACTCCAGGGACGGGTCGAGGGTCAGGTCTCTACGCCAGTCATACTCCAGAGACGGGTCGAGGGTCAGGTCTCTACGCCAGTCATACTCCAGGGACGGGTCGAGGGTCAGGTCTCTACGCCAGTCATACTCCAGAGACGGGTCGAGGGACAGGTCTCTACGCCAGTCATACTCCAGGGACGGGTCGAGGGTCAGGTCTCTACGCCAGTCATACTCCAGAGACGGGTCGAGGGTCAGGTCTCTACGCCAGTCATACTCCAGAGACGGGTCGAGGGACAGGTCTCTACGCCAGTCATACTCCAGGGACGGGTCGAGGGTCAGGTCTCTACGCCAGTCATACTCCAGGGACGGGTCGAGGGTCAGGTCTCTACGCCGGACATACTCCAGAGACGGGTCGAGGGACAGGTCTCTACGCCAGTCATACTCCAGTGAAGGGTCGAGGGACAGGTCTCTACGCCGGTCATACTCCAGTGAAGGGTCGAGAGACAGGTCTCTACGCCGGACATACTCCAGTGAAGGGTCGAGAGACAGGTCTCTACGCCGGACATACTCCAGTGATGGGTCGAGGGTCAGGTCTCTACGCCGGACATACTCCAGAGACGGGTCGAGGGACAGATCTCTACGCACGTCATACTCCAGTGACGGGTCCAGAGACAGGTCTCTACGCCCGTCATACTCCAGTGATGGGTCGAGGGACAGGTCTCTACGCCGGTCATACTCCAGAGACGGGTCGAGGGACAGGTCTCTACGCACGTCATACTCCAGTGATGGGTCCAGAGACAGGTCTTTACGTCATTCATACTCCAGTGGGTGCTCGCCCTTTCCGAGTCCACTGAAATGTCAAGGCCTCTGCGTTAATAGCTAACACTCTGTCTACCATAATAATTCACATCCAGCTAAGTTAGGAATAGACTTATTGTGTGTGTGTGTGTTTTATTTTTATTATTATTATTATTATTATTATTATTATTATTATTATTATTATTATTATTATTACTATTATTATTATTTGAAAACAATACTGCTACTGCTACCTCTCGCTTTGATTCCGAGACCGGTTAAGACCAGAGATGGAGTTATATCTCTCCATAGCACAAATCATGGGCTGAATTGTAGAGACCATGTGTTGCCCATGCAGCATGATCCCTTTCTCGGCCTGCCAAGTTTATTCCAGAGGAAAGATAACACCAATATATCTGAAACAAGAATAGCGGCAGAAGCTGCCGGATCAACCAAGCAATGCTCTAACTGCCCGCCTGTCGGAGTTTCGATCCTAGACCAGTTGCCGACCAAGGCTTAGGGCCTGGTCTGCCCTGCCATGTCATTTAGTCTTTAGGTCGCGTTTCCTTGCCCTATGGTAAGGCTTGTACCCTCCCAATTGTGCTCCTCCGCTGGACAAATAAACAGTTTTGTTTAATTCATAAGTGATTCAGTGGCTTGCTTTTGATAATGCGAAAAATAATTTTAAAACAGTGACACGTGTGTCCCAGTGGCCTACCTTAGACTACACGATTAGAATCTTAACAGATAGGTGCCCCAATGGTCTACCATAGATCACACAAATGTAATCTTACCACATTAACATGTAGGTGCGTCGGTGTACTACCGTAGAGAACACTTATATAATTTTAACACATTAAAGCATTAGTGTCTGTGGTCTTCCATAGATCACGCAAATAGAATCTTAACATCATCATCATTAAGTGCCATGCCAGCTGGCGCAGTCGTTCATGTCTCTCCACAGATCTCTGTCCTTGGTGTTCTGGATCAAATCTGCTGATGATATTCCTCCATACCACCGTCTCAATCCATCCGGAAATATTTCTCTTGGTCTGCCTCTGCCTCTCTTATCACTGAATTTTTCAGTTGTCACAATGTTCTCGAATACCTCTCTTCTCATGACATGACCAAAGAAAGCTATTTCAGGGGCGTCACTAGGGGGGTGCGGGGGGTGCGGGCCTCACCGGGTGACACCATCAAGGGGTGACACCAAAATAAAAATAAAAATTGCAAATTTGACAAAGCAGACATAGCTCTGTCTAGTCGGGTTTCATAACCGTTCATTGTTAAATATATGAGCAGGCACAGGGTGCCACCATGCACAGCGTCTGGTGCTTAAATGAATAAGATTCAGAGCTCAGAGCTGCTCGGAGCCTCGGAGTCGGAGTAGAATCGTGGGTCATTTGCAAACGCGCCAATTAATGACGTGTGGAGTCACGTGGTTGCAGAAAATGACAGACGTTGTTTACAGGTTCGTTTTTTATGTAAATAATTATTTTTTCGAAATTTTATAATTTTATCAATATCACTAAAATATAAATATTTTAAAGTAAATTAATTAGGACAGGGCATAAATTTTAAAGGAGAAAAACAGCGGCAAGCTTCCACTTAAAAAAGTTAGTATTACTATACTACAGTATACTAGTAGTTTACTACTACAATAAATTAATAATTACGGCATACACACGTTTTTCTATCTGTCTGAAAAAATATATATTTTAATTTTTTAATTTAATTTTTTTATTAAAAAGATGGAAATAGAAAAATAAATAACGGTTGTGTAATTTTTCGAACCAACGAGTCACTGTTGAGACTGCCACACGCAGATTCCCCCCAATAATTGATGCGGTTACTGACATTCGCCAGCAATTCGCAATATAAAATAATAAAATATATGTCATGAAATGACAGTCGTGCATTGGCGACAAAACTTCCTGATAAAAGTTAAGAAGAAGTGTTGCAACGAATATTGTTGACCGCCTGTTACATTTGTATATGAATCCATTAATTGTGCCTTGCAGCATTTGCCATCCGCATCGTATGCAGGTTGGTATGTTCAATACTCAATTAGCCAGTAAAAAAGTTACAATCCACTCAAACTTGTTACAATGAAATAAAAAAAGTTGTAAATTCCATGGACAATATTTTAAAATATTTAATATTTTATATGACAAGTTTTCTTTTTTAGACGGTTCTTTTTAGTGTACATAATCATTTTTTAATTACATTTTAATTCTACGGTAAACAACGCAATTTAACCTAAATAACTATATTTATTAAATTATGAATAAATCATAAATGTTTGGATTATAATTATTTATACAGATTTTATATATTTATATTATATCTTTTTGTTTAGTTGTATATTTTTAAGTCCCTAATTTATTATAGATTTATTATTTTAGAATATTCCATCATGCCACATGGAGTGCACAAATCAAAGAGGCCTAGTGGATGCGAGCAGCGAAAAGCAAAGAAGAAAAGATGTGAATCACTAAATTCACTACCTGGATTCATGCTTCAATATGTCAAGAGACCAAGTGATGGACAAGGTTCATCAAAAGACGTTCTTCCTCAATCTACAATTGATAAGGATTCCTCCCATGCTGACAGCATGCATTCTTCAAAAGAGCAACTAGAGCCAGAAATGGAAGAGAATCACGAAATTGATGCAGAAATACATAATGAAATAGCAGTGGATGAAGTTGAAACAGAAATGCATGCTGAAAATGATTCCCGTCATGATACTGTAAATGTGATGAGTCAAGTGGATGAGAAAAATTGGAATATTTTATCTGATGCTTCTTTCTGGAATGCACCAGTTCCAGATCATTTTCGAGTTGAAATTATCAAAAGAGGAAGTTGTTCTTTTCAGAACAAGGATGGAACTTTCAGTACTGTGACAAGGCAAGGTGCAAAGACTAAATGAGATGTGCGCCAGCTGTCAAAAGAATGGTTCTACAAGACGATGCCAAATGGTGAGAAAATACCGCGGTCATGGATGGTTTACTCGCTCGTCAGTGAGAAATTATACTGCTTTTGCTGCAGACTCTTTGCTGTTAATGTAACAGAACAAACATCAAAATTTGTCACTGGGTTTCAGCAGTGGTGGAAGCTGAGCCCAAAATTACATAATCATGAGATATCGGATGACCATCTAGGTTGCCTTGAAAAATGGAAAACATTGGCAGCAGGCCTTAAGCTGCACAAAACAATTGATGCCGACAGTGTTGCTGTAATGGATAGGGATAAAAAAAATGGAGGGATATCTTGCACAGGTTGCTTGATATCACATTGTTTCTTGCTAAGCAAAATCTGGCATTTCGTGGCCATAAGGAAGATGCATCTTAGTTGAATAAAGGAAACTTTCTTGAGATGGTTGAGATGCTTTCTAAATATGACCCTGTGTTGAAAGAGCACCTAATGAGATTAAAGCGAACTACATCTGTAACAGTAAAAGCATCCGTATCTTATCTTTCACCAGAAACTCAGAATGAATTTATAACTGTTCTGGCAAATCATGTGAAGGAAATTCTTGTAAATGATATAAAGGCTGCAAGGTATTTTGGAATTATGTTCGACAGCACACCTGACATATCACACACTGACCAGATGTCTGAGGTGATCAGATATATGAAAATCCACAATGGGGAAGTTGAAGTGAGAGAAGTGTTTCTAGGATTTTTCCCTTTAAAGGGGAAAAAAGCTGATGACCTCAGTTCAGACATTTTAAAAAATCTAGAAAGTGATGGACATGACATAATGATGTGCAGAGCTCAAGGTTATGATAATGCTGCCACAATGTCTGGAATTCATGGAGGTGTTCAAGCCATTCTGAAAAGAAAGAATAAGAAAGCTATTTTTAACGGATGCGTGGACCGTTCGCTTAACTTGTGTGGTCAACACTCTTTTGCTGAAAATGCTTTATGTGTAACATTTTTTGGAACTCTTGAGAGAATGTATTCCTTCTTTGCTGCTTCCACCCATCGATGGGATGTTTTAATTGAACACACTGCAATGTCGATTAAAAGGCTATCAACAACACGCTGGAGTGCACATCATGCTGCTGTTAAACCGGTGAAAGATAAGTTTGATGAATGTGTGGCGGCGATTGAAGCTCTATGTGATCCTCGTGAAAATGTGGAAACAAGAGGTGCAGCACAAGGTCTTTTACCTGCTGTCTGTGATTTCACGTTTCTGTGCTACCTTTACTTTTGGGCTGCTGTACTTGAGGAAGTTAATTTGACACAGCAGTATCTGCAGACTAAAGGCTTAACTCTTGACAAAGTAGTGACCAAGTTAGAGGCATTAAGACTTTTTCTGCAGGAGAAGCGCAGTCACTTAGTGGAGCATGCAATTGTACAGGCACTTTTAAAAGCAGACCAATTTGGAATAACAGTAGAGAGAAGGTTAAGGTTCAAGAAGAGAATGGCAGGGGAACAACTCAGAGATGCTTCAGATGCTGGACTCACTATGCAAGAAGAAAACAATAGGGCGATGCTGGAGTGTATTGATCGTTTTCATTCTGAACTCAAGACCAGATCAACAGCGATCAAGGAAGTAGCAAATATGTTTGAGGCTGTTCAAGCCAAGAGTCTTCTATCAGCAACTGAAGAAGAGTTTCTGGTGTCAGTTCTAAAATTGACCACTTTCTATGATGAGCCATCCGAAGTAGAGCTTTTAAAAGAAATACCAAGGCTGAGAAGACACCTGAAGGCAGCAGATATTGATATCCACAAAGCCAAAGACTGGTCAATATTTGATATTTTAAAATTCATAGTTGACTGGGATTTCCTCGAATCTCTCCCAATACTCTCACTAAGCCTACAACTATTTCTTACGATCTGTAGTGTCTGTGGCTTAATGTGAGAGGAGCTTTTCAAAACTGAATCTTATAAAGAACTATTTGCGATCAACCATGGGACAGTCAAGACTTTCTGATCTATATTATCAATTGAAAGTGATATGGTGAAAGATATTGATTTTGATGATGTGATTGACAGGTTTGCAGCTTTGAAGACCAGGATGGGAAACTTTTAATTTTAAATAACAGAAATTTTAATGTTAAATAACAAAAATTTAACTTTGTCCGAGTTTGTCGAAGTTCTTTATTTATGTTTTACCTGAAGTATTGAAGTTATTTTGTTCAATTTGTTTTCTTTCTTATATCCTTATTAACTTTTTGACTTATTTTACAAACATTACTATATGCGATTATATATGGTACAGGAACACTCGGAAGAAGACCATGGTGAAAGTCTAGAGGGGTGACACCAAGAGTTTACCGCACTGGGTGACACCAACCCCAGTGACGCCACTGAGCTATTTGTCTCTTTCTTATTGTTATACATAGTGCTCTAGTTTCGATAGCCCTTGCAGGCAATCGTTGTTAGTTACTCCTGCAGTCCAAGGAATTCGCAATCTTAAAATAATAACACACAAATGTCTCAGTGGCCCTCCATAGATCATATACATATAATCTTACTACAGTAACACATAAGTGTCTCAGTGGCCTACCATCATCATTATCATCAAGTACCCTGCCGGCTGGCGTAGTCGTTCATGGCTCTCAACAGATCTCGGTCTTTGGTGTTCTGGATCAACTCTGCTGCTGATATTCCTCCTTGCCACCGTCTCAATCCATCCAACATCATTTCTCTTGGTCTGCCTCTGCCTCTCTTCCCCTCGATCTTTCCAGTTGTCACGATGTTCTCCAATGCCTCTCTTCTCATCATATGACCAAAGAAAGATGTTTGTCTCTTTCTTATTGTTGTATATAGTGTTCTAGTTTCATTAGCCTCTTTCAGGCAATCGTTGTTAGTTACTCTGATAGTTCAAGGAATTCGCAACATTCGTCTTAAAAACCACATTTCTGTTGCTTCTAAGTTCTTCCTAATTTGTTCATTTACATTCCAAGATCGCTGCCATACAGCAAAACTGGTTCTATATAGCATTTTAGCACTCTCTTTCTTACGTTCATTGATAGCGACTTACCATAGATTATATAAATATAATCTTATATAAATATAATCTTACTACAGTAACACATAAGTGTCTCACGGTATACGAACTCCGCTGCACCGGGGACAAGTATGACTCTATATAAAGGGCATTTCATGTGTTTATTCATTCTCAATATAGCCATCACTTGAATTAACACTTCTGTCTTCATTGCTTCAACTTGAAAAGACCATGGAACCCCCACCCCACCCCCACCTTTTTTTTTTTACCTAAAGTGGTTATAACTTGACTTCTTCATCACATTTGAAACTATTTCGTTTGAGTCGTTTTTGCTTCAGATAAGGGATAAGAAAGTAGTCAAATGTATAGAACAGGGTAGGTGTGGAAGAATCTCTGTTTTCACATCCTTAGCTGCTAGCTGCACAAACTATGTCTTGAGAGAGACGAGTTGTCTTGGGGCAAAGAAAGATTGTGAGTGCGTGTCGTCCCTGGTAGCTTACGGGGGGTATGTGAGCCGGTCATTCAGAAAGCAATGGCAAACTACTGAACGTAAAAACTTGCCTAGTACATCAACAGCAACTGAAAATGCTGGTGTTGACCGCAACGTCCTGTAAGGGATATGCAACATTAAAAAACAGAAGTAGCCCGCTCCGTGGCGAAGGAGTTATGGGTACGGTTCGTGATCCCGCATACCCGCGTTCGAAACATAGCTGCGCGCTATTTGGCTGCAGACGGCGTTCCCTTGTTTTTTTTACGAAATGGTATTGGTGCTGTCAAGGTCTCACATTAGTACCCAAAGGGATACAACAGAGGAAAGAAACCAAGCACAAAGAAGGGAGACAAGTACAGCAACCCGAATGTTCGGGGTTTCGAACATTCGAGAGAAAAGGGGTCGAATCGCCTTACTGCAGGCGCAACCCGCCTGAAGCGTGAAAGAGTAACCTCCACGGGCTGCTCGAGAGAGCTAGCCCCACGTGTTCACCCGACGCAAGTCGAGAAGCAGACGGCTACTGGACACTGGACAGGAAGGAGGGTCTAGCTTCTAAGGGACACACATTTAGAGATTATTAGAGATTACTTTAGATTACTATAAGTTGTTTATGATAGACAGATACTGTGATGTATGGCTTGTATGATGCTTTGTCTATGTGTATGTAATATGTGATGAAAGAAGAGCGAAACGACTGTTCGCCAGATCGACATTACATTAAACTAGATTGATAATGTTCGAAAGTGGAGTTATGTTTGTTCTGTGAGTGCACTCCACTGCCTGTCTGAACCTGAGTCTATTATATCCCTAGTTTTGAGACGCCGACAGGTGCCTTCCTTTCAGAAAGCAATGGCAAACTACTGAACGTAAACTTACTAAGACATCACAACAGTAAAACATGTTGGTGTTGACTCAACGTCCTGTAAAGGATATGCAGCTAACCTTTAAGAAGAAGTAAACATCTGGATGGCTTGGCCACTTTGCATGGTCGAGATAGGAACACGGAGCTGATCACGACTCTGGTGATCGATAGATGGCGAAACATGACAGCCCACGCTTATCGGCTTGACACGTGATGATGATGATGATGATGATGATGATGATGATGATGATGATGATGATGATGATGATGATGATGATGATGATGATGATGATGATGATGATGATGATGATGATGATGATGATGATGATGATGATTGCCAAGAAGTGTCCTCCCTTTAATGGCACTAGTTTGGCTCTGTTCGTCTAGATTTAAGTATTGAATTAACTCATTGCAAATCAACAAGAGAACTGTAAGGACGCTGACAGAATTCCTCAATTTCATGTATATTTATTTCAGGTAGTATCCCATGAATTGTATGACATGCAGGTCATCAACGTGATGTAACCCTCTCGCATTCCGTCATACCTGCTCACGCTAACCCTACTTAAATATGACTATAATTAAGGTCAAACATGTCACTTGCCCTATCTCATGTACCTACAGTGCTCAGAGTTCACAGAATTATTGTTACTTAATTTACTCACATCACACTATGTCTTCCAGGTGTTATCATTTAATATTTAGTCTTTCATCTTAGTTTTATGCCGTCCTTCCTTTCTCGATCATCTTCGCCATCCGTGTTACTCTGTGGCGTTTTTCCTATCACCAAGTGTGCCATGTGTCGCAGAATGCAATAATCGGAAATTAAGAATACAATACTGGGAACGCACCAGACTTGACTTGGTGATAGGAAAAACGTCACAGAGTAACACGGATGGCGAAGATGATCGAGAAAGGAAGGACGGCATAAAACTAAGATAAAAGACTAAATATTAAATGATAACACCTGGAAGACATAGTGTGATGTGAGTAAATTAAGTAACAATAATTCTGTGAACTCTGAACACTGTAGGTACATGAGATAGGGCAAGTGACATGTTTGACCTTACACATTGGCACCTTGCCGTCTTGACAGACGATAGTTTGTGCTCTAAAAAGGCATAATAACTGTTAACTATGGCGGTAGCGAGTGTGACTGATAAGGCCAATTTGCGCTGTAAATGTCCGTTCACAGTGGGTGCATGTGAACACGTGGTTATTTCTACCATCATGCACCATCTTACGTCTCAAACGCTTGGTGTGTGACTTTTCTGCAATAATTTTCTCCTTTGACTTTATTCCATTTCTGATATTTGCTCTCCATGCAACACGTTCAGCGGCGACTTGCTCCCAATGTGCATTATCAATGCCTGTATCAATCATGTCCCGCTTACACACATCTTTGTATCGTAGTAGAGGCCGACCCTGAGATCTCTTACCCATCTGTAATTCACCAAAAAAGATATCCTTTGGTATTCTACCATCATCCATCCTCCTAAGATGTCCTATCCATCTAAGTCTACGAAGACTGAGCATGGAATAAACTGTCACACAACCTGATCTTTCCAATACTTCAGTATTTGTGATTTTGTCTTGCCACTTAATACCAAGAATTCTTTGCAGACACCGCATATGAAAGCTGTTTAAATTGTTCTCTTGG
Source organism: Cepaea nemoralis (assembly GCA_014155875.1). Taxonomy (NCBI): domain Eukaryota; kingdom Metazoa; phylum Mollusca; class Gastropoda; order Stylommatophora; family Helicidae; genus Cepaea; species Cepaea nemoralis. The sequence continues at coordinate 45,003 of JACEFZ010005317.1, forward strand.
TGTGAGTAAGTTGTCCAGGTTTCACTGCCATAGAGAAGAGTACTAAGGACACAGGCTTGATAGACAAGGACTTTTGTTTTGGCAGTAAGCTTCCTGTTCTCCCAGACTCTTTTTCTTAACCTGTTCATTGTTGTTGCTGCCTTACCAATCCGGATGTTGATTTCCTGATCTAGGGATAATTTGCTATTTACCACTGATCCTAGATATGTAAAATGGTCTACTATCTCTAGTTCAGCGTCGTCAATAAAGATTGATGGTACCCCATGTGCACCTTGTGACATAATCTGTGTCTTCTTTTTGCTAATTGTTAAACCAAACTCAGAACAAGCATTGGAGAATGCAGATAGTAGACATTGCAATTCTTCCTCAGAGTGGGTCGTAACTGCAGCATCATCTGCAAAAAGCAACTCTCTGATCAGTACCCTCCTAATTTTGGTCTTAGCCTTCAATCTCTGAGCATTGTAGAGGCCGCCATCTGAGCGTGAGTGAATGTATATACCACCATCCTGATCACGAAATGCATATTTCAGTAGAAGTGAAAAGTATATTCCAAAGAGGGTGGGAGCTAGTACACAACCTTGCTTAACTCCACTCTTGATTTCAAATTCTTCAGAAGTTGCACCATCAAACTTGATTATACCCTTCATGCCTGTGTGGAACGATTCCACAATGGACAGAAGAGTTGGTGGGCAGCCAATCTTCTTTAGTGCCTTGAACAGACCCTCACGACTGACCAAATCAAATGCCTTTGTGAGGTCGATGAAGGCAATAAACAGTGGTTGATTCTGTTCACGGCATTTTTCTTGCATTTGTCGCAATGAGAATATAATATCAGTGGTAGACCGGTTCTGTCGAAAGCCACACTGTGATTCGGGGTAGACTTGATCTCCTAGGACTTGAAGTCTGCGCAGAACAATTCTGGCAAATACTTTTCCAACAATACACAGAAGTGAGATACCCCTATAGTTGTTACAGTCGCTCCGATCACCCTTGTTCTTGTACAGCGTTATGATGTTTGAATCTTTGAAATCCTGTGGGACTTGTCCTTCACGCCAGCATAGCTCTATTAGCTGGTGGATCTGTAGAGTGAGTGTGTCTTGCCCACTCCTGATAACCTCTATTGGAATCCCATCCTTACCTGGAGCCTTGCCAGATGCAAGTTCATTTATAGCACACTTAACTTCTGTTATGGTGGGAAGTGTGTCCAGGTGGTCAAGAGCTTGGTAGAGCCTCGATGGCGTTGAGGGCATCATCCGCTAGTTTGGTCTCACTTGAGTAAAGCTCTAAATAGTGCTCTACCCATCTGTCCATCTGCTGTTTCTTATCAGTGATGACTTCTCCAGTCAAGGTTTTCAGCGGTGCACTTCTTTTGATCACTGGACCACAGGCTTTCTTTATTCCTTCATACATGCTTCTTATGTCTCCCTTATCACTTGCGATTTGAATGGACTCACATAACTTGATCCAATAATCATTTGCACACTGCCTGGCAGCCTTTTGCACATCCTTCCTAGCTTGCCTTAGCTCACTCAGAGTGTTACGCGTTGGTCTTTCCTTGTTTCTTAAGAGAGCATTCTTCTTCTTATCAATCAAGGGCTGTAGAGTCTCGCTGTTGGCCGCAAACCAGTCCTGCCTCTTATGATCCACAGTGCCGTAAACCCCTACGGCAGTTTTATAAAGAGTTTCCTTAATTTGACCCCACTTTTCATTTACTGTACAATTTTCTGGTGTATCAGTGAAAGCGTCTTCAAGTTGCTGTTGAAACTGAAAGCACTTTTCAGGATCATGAGTGTTAATAATATTAATCCTGGGGCTAGATTTGTGTTTAGCTGTGTAGATTCTCTTTGGTCTCAGTCTAACTCTTGCAACAACCAAAGAATGATCTGTATCACAGTCAGCACTGTGGTAACTACGAGTCAATGATATATGGTTCAGATGTTGTCTCCGTGTGATGATGAAGTCCAGCTGGTGCCAATGGCCGGATCTTGGATGTTTCCATGTGACCTTATGCATCTCTTTTGTTTTAAAAAAAGAGTTTGTAATACATAGGTCATTACTGGTGCAATGCTCCAGCAGCCTTTGCCCATTTTCATTCATGCGACCGATGTTGTATTTTCCAAGGGACACTGGCCATGAACTCGAGTCCTTGCCCACACGAGCATTGAAATCACCGAGCATATAAATGTAGTCAGATTTTGGAACTGCCTTGATCACGGAGTCTAACTCCTCATAGAACAAATCCTTCACATCATCAGAGGAATCGAGTGTCGGTGCATATGCAGTAATAATGGTGGCAAACCCACAAGAGGTTTGCCAAGCGCAGGGATAATAGTCTTTCATTTCCTCCTGCTGGAATTTCAATCATTCTCAGTAGCGAATTCTTCACTGCAAAGCCCACACCGTGTTGCCTTTTTTCTGCCTGCCCTCTACCCTTCCAGAAAAAGGTGTAGTTGTTTTCCCTGAGTGACCCTTCCTCAGCGAGGCGAGTCTCCTGCAGGCCAGCAATATCAATGTTAAGACGATTGAGTTCGGCATCAATCACAGCCGTTTTTCTCACATCGTCAATATTGGTCAAGTCAGTGGAAAATCCTGGACACATGGTTCTCACGTTCCAGGTTGCAAGCCGTAGCTTGAGGTTTCTATTTTTATTTTTGTTTGTACCTGGTGCATTGGTTTTACAGCCTGCGATTCAGATTTTGTCCTAGCCCCAAGCACCCATTGAAGCAGGCAGGCTGTGGCGAATCAGCACCCAATTGGCTGGGGGCTGCCCAGCTTGAGGCGGGCGGTAGCTGATCAGTGACACCTATAGGTGTCTCCCACCGTCAGAGGCAACGCGTGGCGCCCCATGTCTACGCCAACTGACAAGGACTTATAACCCGTAACAGTTGCCTCTCGCTTTGATTCCGAGACCAGTTAAGACCAGGGATGGAGTTATTGCCTCTCCATAGCACAAAGCCTGGGCTAAAATATAGAGATCATGTGTTGCCCATGCAGCATGATCCCTCTCTCGGCCTGCCTAGTTTACTCCAGAGGAAAGGTAACACCCCTACATCTGGAACAAGACAAGCTGCAGAAGCTGCCGGATCAGCAAAGCAATGCTCTAACTGTCAGCCTGTCGGAGCTTCGATCCTAGACCAGTCGCCAACCAAGGCTTAGGGCCTGGTCTGCCCTGCCATGACATTTTGTCTTTAGCTTGCATTTCCTCGCACCAGGGTAAGGCTTGTACCCTCCCAATTGCGCTCTTCCGCCCGAAGCCGTTGGCACAATGTGGGGTGTCGGGTTTGGTAAGCGCCGCCCAACGTTCAGCGCTAACAGAAACCAGGTAGTACCGTCTACTGTTATACGGTAGCTCAGTCATATCTGACTAAGACCTGACCTGATGGTTTGCATGGTTTGACCTTAATTATAGTCATATTTAAGTAGGGTTAGCGTGAGCAGGTATGACGGAATGCGAGAGGGTTACATCACGTTGATGACCTGCAGGTCATACAATTCATGGGATACTACCTGAAATAAATATACATGAAATTGAGGAATTCTGTCAGCGTCCTTACAGTTCTCTTGTTGATTTGCAATGAGTTAATTCAATACTTAAATCTAGACGAACAGAGCCAAACTAGTGCCATTAAAGGGAGGACACTTCTTGGCAGACATGGGGGATCTTTCCGGTAGATACTAGACCCAGAGGATAAAACGAACACCCGTTCAGGCAGAGACTAAGCTCGAAAGATAAATAGTGAAGCTTGTGACAGTGTACGAAAATTACAGTCGTTCCATAGGAAAACTTACTCAGAGCCACAAGAAATATGATATGTACATCACGCTGAATAAAAATATTTTCCATCTTTGGAAGATTTTTATGGACCTCATTGGACTACATTGTTTTGGATGAATAATTATACAACATTTTAATCTGTACATCATGTTCGTAACATACACACACAGCGGTCATTTTTAATTCTGAGGACACGAGACATTTGATAGGCAGGCATTAATACGTGGATGTAACCTACAGTCGCCAATACACAACGTCAATTTACGGCGACCATTGATAAAGTAACGCTATAACGAACACTATTTATAGGGTGTCAGACATTTTGCATTCCAGAAAGCAGATTACAGCGGTGATCAGCAGTTTCGGGATTTACCAGCTGACCTACAGACGAGTGAACCTGACAGCAGCCGGTACCTGAGGAGGCTGTTCATCCTGTCTGAAGAACGACATCATGGTGATAGAGGACAGTAGCTGAAAGAGCAAGTACTAACATCTGCAGATCACTACGAACAAGGACAGGAGCAGATACATAAGGTGCTAATCTTTTTAGATTGTCGGTGTAATTTGATCTGTATCACGCATATTTATTATATTATTTTATATATATATTGATAATAATATTGTTGTAAGTTAGTACACAACGATTTAATTTAGTGTACATTAAGTATGTCCACGTTAGGGGAGTTCATTGCCTTAGGGGAAAAGTGCGGCTTAACTGGACCCGAACTAATGGCTTGGGCTGAGGCCAAGTTGTCCGATTTTCAAATACAGAAGAGGGATGAGAGAGCAGCAGCTAGGGAGGCCAGTGAAGCACAAGAAGCAGCAGCTAAAGAAGCCAGAATTGCACAAAGAAAGGATAGTTGACTCTAGCCAAGGAAGCTAAAGAAGCCAGAGAATTGGAAAAACAGAAAATAGAAAAAGAAATGGAATTACAGAAACAAAAGATGGAGAGAGAAATAGAACTTGAAAAACAAAAACTAGCTCTCCAAGAGAAAACACTTCAGTTTGAGCGGGACAAGTTAGCGGCCGAACAAATATTAAAAGACAAAGAGGTTAAAGGAAATATTAAGGTAAAGATGTTGGAGATGGAGAAAGAGGCAGAAATATCCAAGAATAAGTTGGCATGCAAAGCGCTGGATCCTGCCAAAAGATATCAAGGGATTATTAGAAATTTTTCCCAAGGAGATTCAATTTCTGCATGGCTGACTAATTGTGAAGTCCTCTTGACTCATTACGAGGTACCGTCTGACCAGTGGGGAGTATTACTTCATAGGCACTTATCTGGGGAGCCTTTAAAGGTAATCGAGCTCATACCTGAACAACGACGCACAGATTACCAATACATGAAACAAAGATTATTAGCACATTTCTCATTGGACACTGCAGGTTTACGTACAGCATACAAGACACTTGGACCTAAATCCAATCAAACGTTTTTAGATTTCGTGTCTGAAACGACATTACTGTTTGACAGGTGGCTGAAATCGGCTGAGGTAGGTAGGGAATTTGACAAAATTAGAGACCTGATGCTCAGGGATAAACTTATCTCCGCAGTACCACAAACAATGTCAACATTCCTTATAGAACAGAAGTGTGATTCAGTAGCAGAACTGGAAGCCAGGGGGGAGTCATTGTTCAACGCCCATAAGGACATTTTCGCAGAGACTACTCAGCCAGAACTGATCATTGGAGCATCCGCCAGAGTTTCTAGTCACAGATATGACAATTCGCATAACAAATTTCAACGTCAGGACTGATGATACAGTAATCGGGAAGTAGAAAAGGATAGTGCACATTGAACGCACAAAAGCTGACTTGGTGATGGAAAGCGTCACAAAGAAACAGACGGGGACCAGCGATGATGACAAGAAGTTAGACCATCCATGTAGAAGACATTGAAGGATAACGTTTGGGATGTGTCCCAGTAAACTACAGATAGGAAAACAGGTATCAGGGTGATCATGTGTAATGGAAAACGATAGTTAAATCTCACCCTAGGCCGAAGTAGAAATCTCGACAGGGACCAGTAGTTAGTGGCTATACTATCCAAATACTGTGAGTATTTTGTGCGAGAGTTATTGACAGTTGTTGCCTATAATGATACATGCTTGTGTATGATGACAGTAGGAAAACTGAGAAATGTTTGAACGATACCAGACATCAGCAACGTACATGGGAAGGTGGATACGGCAGATAGCCGGCCTAGTGTAGAGCTAATGTGTAGGGCGATTCAGTAATAGACATTAGGTTTGACTGGAACACACATGAGTTCATGTTATCTATTGTGCACAGCGTCAATGAACAGCTACGTACTTATTGTTCAACAAAGTGTTGTTGGTATTATTTAAGATGCCATGATAGTCGACTCAGAACCGAGCCAAATGAAGAGAGGACCCAATACTTGTGTGAGAAGGGTAGTGCTAATAAATAGAGTACTAAGAGGAGGGTCAGCGGAGTTACTACGTGGCAATTATGGATGATGATGATGATGATGATGATGATGATGATGATGATGATGATGATGATGATGATGATGATGATGATGATGATGATGATGACGATGATGATGATGAAGGAGAACTGCATAATATTGTCTTTTAACAGTGTTGCAGAGGAAAATACCTGGATGACTTGGCCACATGGCATGGACCAGACAGGAACACTGAGCTGATCCACGACGCTGGTGATCGAGTGAAATGGCGAGTCATGACCGCCCACGCTTTACGGCATGGCACATGATTGATTGATTGCCATGAGGCAGGAAATATGTCACTATGACACTTTTAGCGTCCCCAAAGGATAGCAAACACAGTGCGATCACTCTACCTGCAGATGCGTGTGTTCTAGGACTGACAGGTATTTGAGTGCCCACGGTTTGCCATTGTATGCTGAAAATGTTGGACTGGAAGTCATAATGGTGAACCCGAATCTCATCTACTGTCACCATGGTCATGAACACACTGTCTGACTGGAACTTTTTGGGCAACCTGTCGACAGTAATTTTCCCGCCGTTTGTTTCTTCTCTTCATGTGTTAACAGGCATGGAAACTAGCTGGCAGATCAACAATATTTGAGCGGTGAAACTTGAAACCGACTACGAATGTCTTTTAACAAAGCATACGACGGGCTGGAGTCATGTTACACTGGAATTTATCTCCCTGTGATTTTCCTGTAACGGCGAGAATGTTATCACATCCCCGGCCTCCGACTTCTCCATTGTTCTGACAAATCGTCAGTGTAGCAGTTCGGGTTAATAAGGTATGTTGCACCGTGCACCATAGCGCAAGAAGCCATTCATTCATTCATTCATTCATTCATTCATTCATTCATTCATTCATTGAGTAGCATGTCCTTTGCAGAACCTCGCTGCCATAACAACCGTCCGGAAAATCTCTCGATCACAAGCAAGATGTCCCGCGTCTGATACACCCATCTGGAGATCATCCGCCACATCTTGCACCCATTACTAAAACAAATGCATGCTTCACAAGAAGACCGCGAATATCAGGTGCTTCCAATGTCAAATAAAGGAACTTTCACACTTAAGTCATTGTGGGTATATGCTGCTAGGCCTTAATAGTGATAGACTAGTTAGTAGACGGAGGGTGAATTATCTCTTCGGTCGTCTTTATTTTCTAAGACATTTTCTGATACCCATGTGTATGTGTGTGTATGTCAGTCTGTCTGCCGCTCTCATTACATGGTAAAAAAAAATATTATTGTTTATATTTACAGCACTCATTTAACAATGTTTTCCCTATGTTTTGTAACATGAACAATAGATCATTATTAATGTACGAAAGATGACTGGTTGGAAGGACCGACTGTAAGACAGGCCTGCTGCCCAATTTGTAACCCTTTGAAAATAAAGTTCGTTTGCTTGTTTGTTTGTTCGTTCGTTCGTTCCTACTACCGAGTGATTTTGAGCGTGCTCGTGGGTCCTTGTAGTTTTCACCCTTATCCGAGATCGCCAGATCTGAGATCCAGTACCACACTTTCTCTGCTATAACATATATCTGAGAAGTTCAGATTCTGTCCATTTGTTTTTTATTTCAGTTTTACAAACTAACAAGAATGGTGGCGTATATATTGTGATTACATATTCACCATTAGAGTTTAATGAGTGAGAATCGTTAACAAATACTGACTAATAGAAGGACGTCAACTGCACAGAGAAAAAGATTGTTGAAGTGCTACGTAGAACCTATACTTTTGTAATGTAAGCAAGGCAATGGAGAGACAGAAAAATCAATGAGCAAGTCCTACAAGAAACAAATGAAACAGCAAACTGATTAGAGACATTAGACGTGGACAGTAAAATCTTTTCTTTTTTTTCGCACGCTGGGAGGATAAATAAACTTGAGAACTTGGTGATAGCTGGCAAGATTGAGGAGAAAAGAACATGGGGAAGACAGAGAAGTAAATACCTGGATGGTTTGACTACGTGGCATTGTCGGGACAAGAAGATTTAGCTGATTTACGACTCTGGTGATCGTGTGAGGTGGCGACATATGACCGCCCACGCTTATCGGAATGGCACATAATGAATGAAGATTAGAGAAATCACGGCAGGATCAGCGGGGTCTTACCATTGTCACGAAACCACTGGAGTTAACGATCAGATGATAGATTGACAGAGAAAGTCGGTATAGACCGCTGCAACATTTTGTTGTTAGTGGGGGAAAAACTTTCATCGGATCAAACACAACCAGAAGTCTTTCAGATTTCCCCAAGATCACAGGTTCAACTTGTCGGCATGTTGTTTTGCCGGATCTCAAGATGAAAGAAAATGCGCCGCCTTGACTTGGCTGCCGCCAAGCCAATGATGTAACTCGGGCAAAATTCTAGGCTGTCTGGAAGAATAACTTGATTGCGATCAGTGTGTGGGATGGAATACTAATGAAGGGAGTGTTTGTTTGTTTGTTTGTTCCAAGTTCTAATGGAGAAGAGGATTCACAGTGTCTCATGTGGTTTGAAAACGACGGACATTTATTCATGTTGTGAATTGTGAATTCCAACTCGGAACAGGAGTGACTAGCATAAGGTAGTCTAGTGATAGAGTTTAGGACTTGAGCGTAGTGTTACTGTGTTGTGTGAAAGTTCTAGGAGCGTCTGCCGCAGCGGGCTGATGTGTAGCGTAGGATAGGTTAAGTGACATATCATTTCACTCGGCATGTTGAGGCCAGTGCCGTGGGAGGATATTTGGCACGATTGAGACTGGTTGGGGGGATATAGGAAATGGCAAGGGTAGGATTTTCCGGTGGGGTGTCTACTGGTGTGTCTTTGCTTTTCCTTTAGTATTTTATTTTCCTTACCACGTCTCAGGCAAATGTGAACTACTCTGCCTTATGCCAGAGTGTAGTTCTGGGTTAACCGGGATAAATATCTGAGTATGTCCTTTTGGCCTGCACTCACATATATTGGGTCTGATTCGGGTTGCTATCATCTGGTGTTCTCTCTTCGACAGGTTCCACGGAAATATAGAACCCACCTACACTCAGAGATGAGGACCATGGCTGTAACCTGGTGCAGTGCTAACTGACCTTGACAATTGGACCGTTTCCCACAAGGAAGGTCCAACACCTCATACTTTCAGCAAAGTGCAGTGCCGTATCAGTTCAGTGCATTATCAGTACAGTGCCTTAACAGGGGATTAATTCCCAGGAAAACCCCTCAGTTAATCACATTGACAGTTATACGAAGAGTTATAAGAGGGTGAATAGAATCCATGAGTAACATTGTCAGTAAGGACAGGAAACATTTATTGACAATAGTGTGTTATAGAGATGTAACTAGATCAGTGCTTGTGTTCGTACGTCACTGGATTTTATTGGACATATGTTTCACTGTGTGTTTGGGACTAATAGACAGTAGTTCATGAATTCACGCGCTGGTGACCATGCATCTAAACTTTCCACGACTGACGGGAGGAGATCGACATCTGACCGGAGAGACGCTTCATCGGGTGAGCTCCCTCTGATTCTATGACTTTGTGCAGTTGCATGGCCATAGCACGATGATGAATGGACTCTGATCCTAATCTGACTGATCTTCTCGCATACACCATAGACAATACTACAGACGTTTCATACACATACATTGCACACACCTGACATTTTTCTTCATTAAATAATGTTATTATTTGTTAGAAGACGCTGTTGTGTGGGTATGTTCTGGAGGAATATGAAGAGGGGGTATTGTCTTGTGGTAAGAGAGAGAGAGAGAAAGAGAGAGAGAGAGAGAGAGAGAGAGAGAGAGAGAGAGAGAGAGAGAGAGAGAGAGAGAGAGAGAGAGAGAGAGAGAGAGAGAGAGAGAGAGAGAGAGAGAGAGAGATTCCAAGACTGACAGGGGGTGTGAGGTCAAAGGTCCGGCAGAAGACCAAAACTGAGAAAAGGGAATTTAAACAGTGTGCTTGTTGATTCCACTTCCCCCCAGGGACGACAGGCTACAACCATCCAGTACTCGACTGTTTTATCTACACGTGTAATTCATACAGGGTGGTTTGATTCATTTTCCTGACCAACTGGTTCATATATCTGATGCCATCTTCGTTTGTAATTATGTTTGTGTTTATTATGTTAGACAACATGGTATATTTTTAATGACTGTGGGGTATTTGAGTCCGCAAAAAGTACTGATGAGTTTTGGTCATAGACCATAACTTTAGGAGGGGAAAATCCCAACTGCACCTCTACGTGGTAGTGGATGGAAACACGCCAAGGTGTGGCTAACACATCTCTGGGGAAAGAGTATCCACCGGAATAAGTGGACAACTCTGCAGCTGAGCAGAGCAGGGCACTCACTTGTCCTGACAGTCGGAAATGGCTGTCAAAGGCAGAGTTAAAAGACCACCATGTGAATGTGGAAGGCAAGGGGAAATCACCACATTATGTTCCCAAGATTTCATGGGGACACACATTTCAGAAATAGTGAACGACGTTAATGCTGTCTTAGGACATCCTGGTCCGGTAGTGAGAGTCATGAGCCACAGGTGACACCAGAACGTCATCCACCTACTGATCGCAAAATTAAAACTATAACTAAACTAAATAAGTTTAGAGTAGGAACATGGAATGTTAGGACATTAAATGAGCTAGGAAAGTTGACCACTGTTCTAAGAGAAATGGAAAGCATGAAAATGAATATACTAGGCATAAGTGAGATGAGATGAAAGGGATCTGGCAAAATTATAACCGACAAACACACAATACTTTATTCTGGAGGGGACACACATGAAAAAGGTGTAGGAATAATATTTGATGAAAAAACAGCCAAATCTATGAATGGATACTGGTGTATTTCAGATAGAGTTATAATGGTCAACATCAAAGGCAAACCAATAGATATAAATAATATAAAAGTATATGCACCAACAACAAGCAGTAGTGATGAAGAAATACAACACTTCTACGATGAAGTAGAAATGGCTATAGCTCAAATTGGATCACAAGAAATAAAAATAATACTGGGAGATTTTAATGCAAAAGTAGGAAAGGGACAAATAGAAGATATAGTAGGGAATTACGGGTTAGGTACACGAAATGAAAGAGGAGAGAAACAAATAGAATGGGCAAATATTAATTACTAGCTGACCCGGCCCGGCTTCGCCCGGTCCCTGGAGGGGATCTATCTATCAATCTATCAGTCTGTCTGTCTGTCTGCTTGTTTGTCTGTCTGTCTGGCTGACCCGCCCCGGCGTCACCCAGTCCCTGGTGGGGAGCATCTCATTTAATTCATATAAGTAGTCATATAAGCTCCCGTTCCCGACTATCTGTCTGTCTGTCTGTCTGACCCGGCCCGGCTTCACCCAGTCCCTGGTGGGGAGCATCTCATTTAATTCATATACGTAGTCATATAAGCTCCCGTTCCTGACTATCTGTCTGTCTGTCTGTCTGTCTGTCTGTCTGAGCCGGCCCGGCTTCACCCAGTCCCTGGTGGGGAGCATCTCATTTAATTCATATACGTAGTCATATAAGCTCCCGTTCCTGACTATCTGTCTGTCTGTCTGTCTGTCTGAGCCGGCCCGGCTTCACCCAGTCCCTGGTGGGGAGCATCTCATTTAATTCATATAAGTAGTCATATAAGCTCCCGTTCCCGACTATCTGTCTGTCTGTCTGTCTATCTATCTGACCCGGCGTGGCTTCGCCCAGCTCCTGGCGGGGAGCGTCTCATTAAATTCACACAGTAACTTAAAAGAATGTCCTTCCACACACCATCCATTATTTTTAATGAAAACTTTTTCTAATCACCTACATGACTGTAGATAACTTCTTTAAGCATAAAAAGATGAGTTACAATGTTATGCATTATGCATTATTTTTATGAAAACTTTGAAAATGCCTTAAAGATTATATCATTATTTATTATAACTCATATGCCTGAAAATAACTATAGACAAAGAGTTTATAAATCTTTGAAAGCGATGCAACAATATGACTATAAAGTATATAGAAATGTTATTAAAAGTTATGCCCCTTGAAACAACTTTTCTAGAGTTAAGTCCCCTTGCTATATAGAAATATATAATTAAAAATGAAATATTAAATTTTAGTAAGTAAGTAGCCGAAAAAAAACTAAAAAACTATGACAGTAAGTTGCACAGGAATGAAAGGAAAACGTGTAGAAAATTTCATCTCAATCGGATGGACCGTTCGCGAACGCATAAAGGACGGACGGAAATACACACATTGTGTTTTATATATATATAGATATAATAATTGGAAACAAATGGTTTAAACACCATAAAAGACGACTATATACATCGAAAAGCCCTGATATGAAAATACGCACCCAAATTGACTACATACTTATTAATAAAAGATTTAGAAATGCATTAATTAATGTAAAGACAATGCCTGTTGCTGACGGTAATAGTGATCATGTACCACTATGTGGACAAATAAAAGTAAGATTAAAGAGAGAGGTAAAAATGGTTAAGAACTTGAGACTTAATAAAGAGGTTCTGAAAGTAGATAAAGAAATTCAAGAACAATACAGAGTGATTGTGAAAAATAGGTACGATGCAATAGCTAAAATACAGAGTATAAATTAACAATGTGAATTGTTAAAGGACTCCATTCATCAAACTAGCAAAGAAATATTACCGGAGAGAAGCCAAAAAGCTAAGAAAACATGGATGCATAAAGAAATCTTAATGCTGATGGACAAAAGGAAACAGAATAAAAATGACAAACAAGATTATGCTAAGATAAATAAAGAAATAAGAGATAATTGTGTGAAGGCAAAAGAAAGTTGGTTAAACGAGCAATGCAAAAAAAAATTGAATTAAATTCCGTTAAAGACCGAAAAAGTATGCAAAGACAAATCAGTTAGCTCACAGGAAGAAAAATAAGAATAAATACAGGGTGTTTGAAATAAAAAATAAAAAGGAAAGATATTATTGGAGGAAGGTGCTATAATGAAGAGGTGGAATGAGTATATAAGAGAATTATATAATGGAGAAAGGGAAGAATTAACAGAAGAAAGTAACTTAGAAGGTCCACCTATTCTAAAAGAAGAAGTCGCTGACGCTATGAAACATGAAGAAAGGAAAAACAGCTGGGCCAGATGAAATCACAGTAGAAGAATTAGAAGTATTGGGAGAATTTGGGGTAGATATATTAACCAAAATGCTGAATGATATTTACAACAGTGGATATTTACCGAACGATATGCCGACGTCTGTATTTATGGCAATACGAAAGAGACCAGGAGCAATTGAATGCGAAGATTTTCGTACAATTAACCTCATAAACCATGTCACTAAGCTTCTACTCAGAATAATAATGAGAAGAACAAGAAAGAAAATAAAAATGGAAATTAGTGAAGAACAGTACGGTTTTATGGAAGGAAAGGGTAGAAACAGTGTAATATATATATATATATATATATATATATATATATTATATATATATATATATATATATATATATATATATATATATATATATATATATATATATAAACACTAATAGAAAGGTCAATAGAGAAACAGAAAGGAACGAAGCAATATGGGGATGACCCGTTGCCGTGAAGTTGGAACCGCGACTAACTAACTAACAGAAAGACATATATTTATGCTTCATAGATTATACTAAGGCATTTGATAAAGTAAAACATGACCAACTGATTAAAATGTTGGAAGATATCAATATTGATGGGAAAGATTTAAGAATAATAAAGAATATATACTGGAACCAAGTAGTAGCAATTAAAATGGGAAATAAAGAGTATAGTTACGAACAGATAAAGTTAGGAGTACGACAGTGGTGTGTCTTGTCACCCGATCTCTTCTCCCTATATAGCGAAGTAACAATGAGAGAGATCAAAGAGAAGTCGGGAATACTAATCGGAGGATATAACATAAACAATATACGCTATGCAGATGACACAGTATTGGTGGCGGATAATGCAACAGACCTACAACAATTGTTGGACATTGTAGTAACAGAGGGTGCACAGAACGGACTCTCCTTGAATATCAAGAAAACAGTAACAATGGTGAAATCAAAGAAAATGGGGACACCAAAATGTGCCATAGAAATAGAAGGAGAAATTCTCAACCAAGTGGATAATTTTAAACACCTAGGGGCACTTATAACATCAGATGGAACATGTACAACAGAGATTAATAGCAGAATGGGGCAAGCAAAAGCCGCATTTCAGAAAATGAAGAGTGTCTTACGCAATAAGTCGCTATCAATGATTGTAAGAAAGAGAGTGCTAAAATGCTATATAGAACCAGTTTTGCTGTATGGCAGCGAATCTTGGAATGTAAGTGAATAAATTAGGAAGAACTTAGAAGCAACACAGATGTGGTTTTTAGACGAATGTTGCGAATTCCTTGGACTGCCAGAGTAACTAACAACGATTGCCTGAAAGAGGCTAATGAAACTAGAACACTATATACAACAATCAGAAAGAGACAAACAGCTTTCTTTGGTCATGTGATGAGAAGAGAGGCATTGGAGAATATCGTGACAACTGGAAAGATCGAGGGGAAGAGAGGCAGAGGCAGACCAAGAGAATTGATGCTGGACGGACTGATACGATGGCATGGAAGAATATCATCAGAGTTGATCCAGAACACCAAAGACCGAGATCTGTGGCAAGCCATGAACGCCTACGCCAGCCGACAGGGCACTTGATGATGATGATGGGGTATTTGAAAATATGGCCGTTAAAAGTTTTGTATTTACCTTTTATGTTGCATGAACACCACAGAGGGTGAATACAAAACTTGGACCAGCAATATTTTCAAAAGCCCCACAGTCATTACAAATACACCCTACATAAATTGAGTTTGTAAGCGAAACATAAAGTAAAGGACTCTTTCTTTATACATTCATGGTTCTAAACAAACATTTTTTAGATACCAATTTTCTCCATTATCCTCTTTTCTTCTTCTTCTTCTTCTTCTTCTTCTTCTTCTTCTTCTTCTTCTTCTTCTTCTTCTTCTTCTTCTTCTTCTTCTTCGTCTTCTTCTTCTTCGTCTTCTTCTTCTTCTCCTCTTCTTCTTCTCCTCTTCTTCTTCTTCTTCTTCTTCTTCTTCTTCTTCTTCTTCGTCTTCTTCTTCTTCTTCTCCTCTTCTTCTTCTTCTTCTTCTTCTTCTTCTTCTTCTTCTTCTTCTTCTTCTTCTTCTTCTTCTTCTTCTCCCTTTTCTTCTTTTACTTCCTCTTTTTCTTCTTCTTCATCTTTTGCTTCTTCGTCTCCTACTTCTTCTTCTTCTTCTTCTTCTTCTTCTTCTTCTTCTTCTTCTTCTTCTTCTTCTTCTTCCACTCCTCTTCTTCTTCTTCTTCGTCTTCTTCTTCTTCTTTGGCTTTGGTTGAGGGCATGGAAGTACAAGGGGAAAGAAAGAAAGAAAGAAAGAAAGAAAGAAAGAAAGAAAGAAAGAAAGAAAGAAAGAAAGAAAGAAAGAAAGAATAGAAATGCCAAACGAAATACAGAAACAAAATCATTAGCAACATAACGGAGGAAAGAAGAAATGAGAGACATAAAACAAAGAAAGCACAAAACAAACAAACTCAAACGCTGAAAATAGTCTTGATAACTGTTCACTGTATTGTATTTATAATCACAAAATTGGTTCATTGAATGAGAATGGAACATTATAACGCCATTATTACAACATAAACATAATATTCACATAATTAGTTGCAGAGTTTTCTGGCTTGATTTGTCAATCGATATGCGTCGATCACGTTGAAGCAGCAGCATGATAGTGATGCCATTATGAAAGCCATATTGCTCAGATCGCATCAATAATCTGTGTCTCTGCTTTATTTCTTGCGACAAGTTATCGACAAATTTATCAATGACAAAGATTTGAGGAGAGTTAGAGACATTTTAGAAGAATTATTCTCAAAAACATAAAACATTCTATGATTAAACAAACAATTAGACATAAATTTACATTATGGCAGTCAATAGAAAGTTCCATGCATAGTATATATTTTTTGTAACTGACCAATTTCATACGCCATAACTTGGTATTTCCAGTTACACAAAAATAACACACGCTTGGGCCAATGTATGTCATAAATGTATAAACATAACGTGTTACTACAAATAATATAATCATCATGCTTTAGACCTATATGTACACGGATTGGGCATTAAACATTCAAATTGTTATATTCAATACATAATGCAGCCATTTTAAAATACACAAATATGGTATTCAGTGCTTTCCATATCATATTCACAAAATATGGCGTTCATTTGACATCGAGGAAAACAAAAATGGCTGAACTTAACATGGATATAACAGAAACATCTTGCAGCCCAATTTTTTACAGATCGGAAAACTGCAGCTTAAACACATATTTTTGTTTTCAAGTATGTTATCTAACTTGTTGCTCGTTAATTATTTTTGCAAATCATTAAATTGCCGTTAAATGATCCGAAAGTAAATCGGTTAAAACTTCGAAGAAGTTTCTGTGGTTTCATGATATTCGTTGATTAAATATTGCTGGTAATTCGTGAGTGGATTCTGTGCCCCACTACTGTTTCCTTGAAATGAATGCGCTTTTGCTGCTGCTGTGAGTTGCGATATATTTGCTCTCTGACGAGGAGGAGACATCCTGTGGAAGAAGAAAAACGACGTGAGGTGACTAAAGGGTGAATTATTTCTGGTATGGTAAAGGCAGTCTGTCATGAGATGATTGTAGAAGATGAATTGCAGGTTTGATAAAGATCTTGAAATGACTAAAGAATAAATGATTGCAGTATATATATATATATATATATATATATATATATATATATATATATATATATATATATATATATATATGTGTGTGTGTGTGTGTGTGTGTGTGTGTAGAAGTCATGAGATGACTAAAGGATGAATGATTGCAGATATGGTATATGTAGTAGTCATGAGATGATTGTAGAATAAATAATTGCAGATATGGTAAAGGTAGTCTGTAATGGCCGGTCTCCCTGGTCTAGGTGTTACACAACTTTCTTCGTAATCATGTATCCTCTCGTGAGTAACGTGACGTTGCGCGAGAATCGGTAGCGGTTCTCTTCGCGTCGGTAACTTACGGGGTATGTGAGCCGGTCGCTCAGAAAGCAATGGCAAACTACTGAGCATAATCTTGCCAAGAAATCAACAATCAGCTGAATGATGCTGATGTTGACAGCGATGTCCTGGAAAGAATATGCGAACAAAAAAAAAAGCTTGTGATGAGATGAATGAAGCATGACTGATTTATTATATGGTAGGTGTCATGAGATGATTAAAGGATAATTGATTGCAGATATGGTAAAGGTAGTCAGTCATGAGATGAATGAATGATGATCGAATACAGATATGGCTAACAGGCTGACCCCGCCTACAGTGGGTATTATAAAATATTTGGGAGGTGAAGGTCACGGACGTGGTACTGGCCAAATCACGTGCCGAGTGTTGATTGGTCTATGCAAATATGTCTATACAGTTAATTGACTAATGATTGGTCTACACAAATATGTGTATACAGTTAATTGACTAATGATTGGTGTAGGCAAATGTATGAATACTCACTGGCACCTTGCCGTCTTGACAGACGATAGTTTGTGCTATAAACAGGCATAATAACTTTTACCTATGGCGGTAGTAAATGTGACTGATAAGGCCAATTTGCGCTGTAAATGTCCGTTCACGGAAGTTGCATGTGAACACGTGGTCATTTCCACCATCATGCACCATCTTACGTCTCACACGCTCAGTGTGTGACTTATCTGCAATAATTTTCTCCTTTGTCTTTATTCCATTTCTGATGTTTGCCCTCCATGCAACACGTTCAGCGGCGACTTGCTCCCAATATGCATTATCAATGACTGTGTCAATCATGTCCCGCTTACACACATCTTTGTATCGTAGTAGAGGCCGACCCTGAGATCTCTTACCCATCTGTAATTCACCAAAAAAGATGTCCTTTGGTATTCTACCATCAGCCATCCTCCTAAGATGTCCTATCTATCTAAGTCTACGAAGACTGAGCATGGAATAAACCGTCACACAACCTGATCTTTCCAATACTTCAGTATTTGTGATTTTGTCTTGCCACTTAATATATGCATACAGTGAATTGACTAATGACTGGACTATGCAAATATGTGTATACAATTAATTGACAAATGATTCGCTGAATTTAGAGACCTTGTGTTGGCCATGTAGCATGATCCTTCTCTCTGCTTGCCTAGTTTACTCCAGAGAACAGGTAACACCAATACATCTGGAACAAGACAAGCTGCAGAAGCTGCCGGATCAATAAAGCAATACTCTATCTGTCCGCCTATCGGAACTTCCATCCTAACCAAGTTGCCGGCCAAGGCGTAGGGCCTAGTCTGCCCTGCTATGAAATTTAGTCTTTAGTTTGCATTTCATCAAATCAAATCAAATCAACTTTACTTTAAAAGGGTCACAAATTCCTCGCACTAGGATGAAGCTTGTATCCTCCCAATTGCTCTCCTCCGGCCCGACGCCGTTGGCGCAAAGTGGGATATCGGATTTGGTGAGCGCCGCCCAACATTCGGCACTAATAGAAAGCAGGTTTTATCAACTACAGTGACAGGTGCAAGCTTGTACACGGTTCATGAAAGACGGTTCATCGGACTAAAAATTGTTATGTCGGTTCTTGACTTAACTCAACTCAGCTCAGCTCAGGTGAAAACCTGTTTGTGATCGGTACGATTTTGCAGTTACGTTTTCCTACGGGGTGGATGGGATAGCTCTCACCAGATACCCTTCGTTCTTCTTGTTTCTCCTTTAGCACAGCTGACATACGTACCAGCATGTGCAATGGGGGAAATTGCTTAATTACAGACAAAATTAGTAAGACTGAAATTTAAGACATTATATAAGTGAATGGTCAATGAAAGGAAACATGCAACAAAATGAATTGATTGGCTCACCGTTTTTGTCTTTGTGATAGTGGTCACCCGCGTCTTGTTAAAGAACGCCTGGACTCGCACGAACAGTTCGTGTAGCTTCACAATCCTCTCCTCCAAGGCGGTGTTCTGTTGCGTCAACAAACTCAGCTCCCTGGTCAGAACAGAAGAGCTCTGGACCTCAACATTAATCCGCTCATTAAATCCAACGTCGATTTGCAGTAGTGCAGTGACCTGTCCATCTAGGATGCTGTCGGCGTTCTTCAGCTGGGATATCAGAGCAAGCGTGACCTGATCGTTGCTATTCTCCTGGTCAAGCTCGTGTTGAAAAATTGTATCGTTATACTTGAGTCCGGTAATCAACTGCGAGAAGTCATTATCTTTCTGGTTAAGGGCAGCAATTGCTGCATCAGTTTCCGTATCGTGTTGGGTCAGTGAGGCGATATCTTGCTCAATCACAGCATCCCGTTGTTGGAAGTTGACAAGAGCATCACTAATGACTGTCTGGTTGTACACCAGGTTGTTGATGATCTCCTGCAAGACAACATCCTTCTGCTGATTGTCAGCAATTTGCTGCTGGTGAACTTGGTCGTGGTGTCGGAGATTGGCTATGGCCTCAGCCTGTACCTGATCATTATGTTTCAAAGTGGCAATATCCTCATCTATACTACTGTCATTGCGTTTCAGCTCATTGACATTCGCCTGCAACTCATTACTGGTGCTCTTAAGCTGGCTAACGGTTCCTTGGATGTCGTCATCTTTCTTCTTCAATGCATCAATGCTCTGCTCAAATGCCACATCCTTGCTTTGAAGTTCGGTTATTTGGGTATTAATCTTCTCATCGCTAGCCTTCAGCACATTGATGGCAGCCTTTTGAACCTCATCTTTGTGTTGGAGTTCAGCAATGGCCTCATCCTGTGACTGATCATTGCTCTGCAACTCAGCCACACTGTCCTTCATGGCCTCATTGTTACGCCTCAGGACATTCAGTTCTGACTCAGTGTCCTTATTGTTTTGCTTCAGCACATTGACGGCTCCCTGTAGAGCCGTGCTGTTGCGTCGAAGCCTCACGATATCCTTTTCTTTGGCGTTAAGCTCTTGTCTGGCGGCTGAGATGTCATTGCTAATATCGCTGCTGCTCTGTCTCAGAACGGCCAGCTGTTTCTCTGCATCGTTGGCACTGTCGTACAGCCAGATGAACTGCTGTGTGATGGACGCTGGCAAAAATCATGTACAAATAGGATCATGAAATGAATTATCAAACATGTAAAAGGGGAGTAGAAAGAACATGAAAAACAGAACATAAGTAAAGAAAGCATAAACAGTTGGGTATTAGAATTAAAGGAGGAAAGTGATTAGAGCAAATAGGGCTGGAAAAGGCTAAGGAAGAGGACATTAAATGGAACAAGAAAAAGAGCAATATAAACACATGAAAATTATAAACAAGAACTAATGAGAATCGGTACAAACAAGAAACAATCTCAGCCACAGTACAAAAAAGGTAAACCATTGTCAAATTTATCATAAACTCCTATTGTTGTCTTCTCAAATACTCTTACACACAAGTAAAGGAATAATGTGTTTCACGTTTATTCCATCAAATTCATGCCATTTTTGTTTATATATTAATGCTTTCAGTGGCGCCATTATTAGCCTCTCTCTCTCTCTCTCTCTCTCTCTCTCTCTCTCTCTCTCTCTCTCTCTCTCTCTCTCTATCTATCTATCTATCTATCTCTCTCCCTCTCTCTCTCTCTCTCTCTCTCTCTCTCTCTCTCTCTCTCTCTCTCTCTCTCTCTCTCTCTCTCTCTCTCTCTGAGAAAGATGGAGTAATTATGTAGGAGTGAATGTTTCTTAGTGTGTTTGTGATGTGAGTGGGTATATGTGTATGATGGGGAGTGTGCATGTTTGTGTTATTGAGTGGGTGTATAACTTCGAGAGCTTTTGTAAATGATGTATGTCTGTAAAACGAATGTGAGTATGTAGGTATGTATGTATGTGTGTATGTGCCTGGCTGTCTGTCGCATACTATGGTGGGTTCCAAATGTTGCTGTTATGTAGCCGGGGGCGTAGAGCTGGGGGTGAGCGCCCAACCTTGCATAAATACCCATGTCTCGTGCATTGATCACCTCTACAGCCAAAGTCCAACTCCTGGCCTTTGTGTGGCGGACCTGTTTTAACTAACAGGAGAAGGTGCGGCGGCTATTCTCTGGTGCTGAAAAATAACCAGAATGCTCTAGGTCTGTATGAATGTACATGCATGCGCAGACTTGTGTGTGCGTGCCTACACATCTAACCTCGAGTAAGACCACAGTTAGCTCTTGTACAGGAAAGGTGCTGAAGACGGAGGCAACCAGCCAGGAGTCGCACTACAGAGATCAGGATGCCACGCAATTACACAATCCGAACGAAATCAGAAGACATACTATGGTAATATGCATTAATTTGACTATGTGAATGTAACATGCGCAATAGATAACCGATGTACGAAAGATGAGTGTTTGGAAGGGACGAATGTAAGACGGGAGTGCGTGTCCAATTTGTGACCCTTTGAAAATAAAGTTGGGTCGTTCGTCCGGTGCGTTCGTGCGTGTGTGTATTTGTGTATGTGTGTGCGTGCATGCGTGCGTGGGTGCGTGTGTGTGTGTGTGTATGTGAGAGAGAGAGAGAGAGAGAGAGAGAGAGAGAGAGAGAGAGAGAGAGAGAGAGAGAGAGAGAGAGAGAGAGAGAGAGAGAGAGAGAATCTGATAACAAGAGGAAATGTCTAGGAACCCCGTCGCTAACATTCAGTTTATGTTATTGTAACTGAGACAGGAAGGACTTCTGCTTTGCTTTGATTAGAATGTTCTCAATTGACTAGGGCTCCCAGATAGAACAAGCTTAGCATGGTACCTGGAAATGACTGGGGAAGATAAGGCGCTCGGTGTGAGGCTGACCACGTCACACATCGAGTTACTATTGATCTATGAAAATATGTCTTAGCACGATACACAGGGTGTGTTGTTAATGACTGTGCAGTGTTTGAAAATGTTGCCGGTTCATGTTTTGTATTTACCTATTATGTTACTTGAACTTTATATAGGGTGAATACAAAACTTGGACCGGCAATATTTTCAAACACCGTACATTCATTAAAAATAAGCCCTTAAGGCGTGTTAAAGGGTCATTTACTGAGTGTTTTCTCCGACTGGCACCTGCCTCTCGTGACAGACGATAGTTTGTTACATTATGCTCCTGGCAAGGCATAATAACCTCAACCCATGGCGGGGACCAGGGTTGGGGTTATACCTCTCCATAGCACAAAGTCCGGGTTGAATTGTAGAGACCAGGTGTGCCCATACGGCATGGTCCCTCTCTCGGCCTGCCTAGTTTACTCCAGCGGAAAGGTAACACCAATACACTCTGGAATAAAACCAGATGCAGAAGCTGCCGGATCAGCAAAGCAAGGCTCTAACTACGCACCTGTCGGAGCATCGATTCTAGACCAGTTGCAGACCACGGCTTAGCGCCTAGTCTGCCCTGTCATGACATTTGGTCTTTATACTGCATTTCTTTGCCTTGTACCCTCCCAATTGTACTCCTCCGCCTGAAGCCCAGTGCGGGGTGTCGGGTTTGGTGAGTGCAGCCAAACATTCGACGCTAAAGGAAAGCAGGATATACTGCTACTATTATACGGTAGCTCAGTTATATCTGACTAAAACCTGTTGTTAACACGGTTAACAAATGGCAAAACGAGACATCAGCAAATGAAGACGAGAAAGAAGCAGCAACAGAAGAAGAAGAGACCATCAGGACGATGTATAGCGGAGAAACATGTGATTGTAATTACCACAGGTGCATTGTCCTTCACTGTACCCAGGTGAAACAGTCTCCCGAACGACGTTCTTGCTGCCCGACTGACTCAGCAGCTCCAACTCGCATTGGAAGGTCCCCCTCTCGCAGTCAGCGACTTTGTTGAAGTCGAGAGATACTTCAGAGCGGAACTGGGAAAACGAGCCTGTCCCATTCACATCATCTCTCCTGGCATGGGTCAATGTAAACACTGGGCTCATCCTCCGTGGCTGAAGCCAGGACTTTTCTAGTGCCACCCTGACATACTTCATACACTGTGACTCTGGTGGTGCTGAAGGTGGTCACGTGCTCGTCTAGTTCATTAAGGCATCTGAGGTGGGCACAAAACTTCTGTCCTGGAGTCCTGTTTATAGAAAATTCCAGACCTGTGGAAAGACATGCGTTTGTTTCATGGTTGGTTGCGTACACAGGTGTTGCATAAAGGTACAACTTCCTTTCTGTGACTTAAATGACTGACTGAATGACTGAATGACTTACTTGTTGATTGACTGACTGACTGACATAATTAATTACAGACTGGTATATTTACATACTGACTGATTAATTTGCTTAATTTTTGGCTTACTGACTGACCGACTTACTGGCTTACTGATTTAGTTACGTACTTACTTACTGACTGACTGAATGACTGACTGACTGACTTAGTGACTGACTGAATTACTAACTGACTTAGTGAGTAGCATACTAACTTGCTGAAATAACAATTTAAACCACCCCAACTATGACAGAACCTGTTTTTCTCTACGCAAAATCTAATTACAGTTATAATTTTCAATATACAAGCCTGTCGACCTACATCGGCAGAATAGAGTGGCAGTTGAACAATAGAGAAGCATAACACATGCCCAATTAGAGAGATAGAATAATAAATTAAGAAGACACTGGTAACCTTGTACAATATACACGGGAATTACCCTCGTCATCATTAGCGCGAGGATTCATTTGAAAACACGTCGTGTGATTGATAGAGACAATGCGTTTCGTGTGGTGTTAAACACACACATTAGACGAATGTTAAAGTTTGCGGAAACCATTGCTATTCATATGGTAACGCCAACTTTGCGTAAACAAAAAGATATGATAGTCTATTTAAAAATATCGTAGGAGACAAGTTAAATTACTGTGACAATATTTGTGTTGTGTATTTCAGCTTAACTATCTTGTTGCTATAGTTTCTTCAGAATACATGGGACGAGACATGCCAAGCAATAAACGGTGCAGTATTCTGGGTGTTCATTATTCAAATTCACTGGATGAGACCATTGTTTTGAACCGTCATAATGTTCTATTTGGTTGCGCAATGCACGTTCATCATTTTTTTCTAAAGCTGCATTTCTGTTTTCTTCACCTGATATGTTGATTATTTACAGTCACAACAACTATCATCTACTGCCTGTAATACCTTGCGAGGTAGGACGGGAGGGGGAGGGGTCTTAAGCCTGAGGAATTAAGGCCACCTGGCTAGTGCAGTCGCCGAGAGCTGTGCAGGTTAGGGTATGTTTTTTTTTCGCCGTTAAAACACCATACACACGTAACCGAGGATTCGAACCCGGGTCTCCGGAAAGGGAGCCGAGTATTGTTGCCACTTTGCCAGCCGATCCTCCTGCTTGTTTACAAATGTCCTAAATTCACAAGGTAACCATCTTTAAACAGCTTTGAGGCTGTTTTCCGTGTAAAGTGCTGGCCCCGTGTCTACAGACCAATAGTCGATAGCACTTCATGCAGTGACGTGGTCAACAACACACTCGATGTAGTGACGTGGTCAACAACACAATCGATGTAGTGACGTGGTCAACAACACAATCGATATAGTGACGTGGTCAACAACACAATCGATGTAGTGACGTGGTCAACAACACACTCGATGTAGTGACGTGGACAACAACACAATCGATGTAGTGACGTGGTCAACAACACACTCGATGTAGTGACGTGGTCAACAACACAATCGATGTAGTGACGTGGTCAACAACACAATCGATGTAGTGACGTGTTCAACAACACAATCGATGTAGTGACGCGGTCAACAACACACTTGATGCGGTGACGTGGTCAACAACACACTTGATGTAGTGACGTGTTCAACAACACAATCGATGTAGTGACGCGGTCAACAACACACTTGATGCGGTGACGTGGTCAACAACACACTTGATGTAGTGACGTGTTCAACAACACATTCGATGTAGTGACGCGGTCAACAACACACTCGATGCGGTGACGTGGTCAACAACACACTCGATGTAGTGACGTGTTCAACAACACACTCGATGTAGTGACGTGGTCAACAACACACTCGATGTAGTGACGTGGTCAACAAAACAATCGATGTAGTGACGTGTTCAACAACACACTCGGTGTAGTGACGTGGTCAACAACACAATCGATGTAGTGACGTGGTCAACAACACACTCGATGTAGTGACGTGGTCAACAACACACTCGATGTAGTGACGTGTTCAACAACACACTCGATGTAGTGACGTGGTCAACAACACACTCGATGTAGTGACGTGTTCAACAACACACTCGATGTAGTGACGTGGTCAACAACACACTCGATGTAGTGACGTGGTCAACAACACAATCGATGTAGTGACGTGGTCAACAACACACTCGATGCGGTGACGTGGTCAACAACACAATCGATGCAGTGACGTGGTCAACAACACACTCGATGCGGTGACGTGGTCAACAACACAATCGATGCGGTGACGTGGTCAACAACACAATCGATGCGGTGACGTGGCCAACAACACACTTGATGTAGTGACGTGTTCAACAACACAATCGATGTAGTGACGCGGTCAACAACACACTCGATGCGGTGACGTGGTCAACAATGCAATCGATGTTGTTACGTGGTCAACAGCACAATCGATGTAGTGACGTGGTCAACAACACAATCGATGTAGTGACGTATTCAACAACACAATCGATGTAGTGACGCGGTCAACAACACACTTGATGCGGTGACGTGGTCAACAACACACTTGATGTAGTGACGTGTTCAACAACACAATCGATGTAGTGACGCGGTCAACAACACACTTGATGCGGTGACGTGGTCAACAACACACTTGATGTAGTGACGTGTTCAACAACACAATCGATGTAGTGACGCGGTCAACAACACACTCGATGCGGTGACGTGGTCAACAACACACTCGATGTAGTGACGTGGTCAACAACACAATCGATGTAGTGACGTGGTCAACAACACAATCGATGTAGTGACGTGGTCAACAACACACTCGATGTAGTGACGTGTTCAACAACACACTCGATGTAGTGACGTGGTCAACAACACAATCGATGTAGTGACGTGTTCAACAACACACTCGATATAGTGACGTGGTCCACAACACACTCGATGTAGTGACGTGGTCAACAACACAATCGATGTAGTGACGTGTTCAACAACACACTCGGTGTAGTGACGTGGTCAACAACACACTCGATGTAGTGACGTGTTCAACAACACACTCGATGTAGTGACGTGGTCAACAACACACTCGATGTAGTGACGTGGTCAACAACACAATCGATGTAGTGACGTGGTCAACAACACACTCGATGCGGTGACGTGGTCAACAACACAATCGATGCGGTGACGTGGTCAACAACACATTCGATGTAGTGACGTGGTCAACAACACAATCGATGTAGTGACGTGGTCAACAACACAATCGATGCGGTGACGTGGTCAACAACACACTCGATGTAGTGACGTGGTCAACAACACAATCGATGTAGTGACATGGTCAACAACACAATCGATGTAGTGACGTGGTCAACAACACAATCGATGCGGTGACGTGGTCAACAACACACTCGATGTAGTGACGTGGTCAACAACACACTCGATGTAGTGACGTGGTCAACAACACAATCGATGAGGTGACGTGGTCAACAATACACTCGATGTAGTGACGTGGTCAACAAGATAGCACTCGATGCGATGACGTGGCAACAAGACACAACACCTTTACTTCCCCAAGTCATTTTTGGTACCCACTTTAGGCTTGCTGACCTGGGAGCTCAGATTACTGTTAAAATATGCCCCACTTATAAGGAGATTCGAACACGAGAGCCCTGCATTGACAGGTAAAGGTACTATCCATTGAGTCACCACGGATCTCTCAGAGTTCGCATCCAGTGTTAACAATGATTTTTTATTTCTTTCGCTGGCTTTGAGCTCAAGTGTAGTCCATACACCAACTACAGCTGGGACTTGGGCTGGGCTGATGTTTACGTGTGGACTGGCTTTCCCTTACACCAGTGTCTCTCGCTGTCAGGCCAACCCACTCCGACTTCTGAGGTACTGGTAATTCACGTCCCCAAGTCAAGAACGAGAAATCAACAATTTAGTCCAACTAACCGGTGTAGGGGTTGAACCTGCTACCTCGCCATCAGCACACCGGAGGTTTAAGAGCGAGTGCTCTTGTCCATTCGACCATGCTGATAGCATGGTTTTACGTATGTAACTTATTAAGATGCAAGAATTCGTTTTCTAACGGCTAGTTACACGGACGTGTTGCATGTGGTGAATAGGGTTTATTTTTAATGACTGTGCAGTGTTTGAAAATATTTTGGCAGTCCAATTTTTGTATTCACCCTCTGTAAAGTTCATTCATCATAATAGGTAAATACAAAACTTGGACCGGCAATATTTTCAAACACTGCGTGGTCATTAAAATACACCATGTATTTAGTTTAACAAATGGAGTTTACACTTGTCTTATTATGTTCTGTATTTCTCTGACACTTTCCCCCTTCTTCTATTATCAGTCAATCTAGATACTTGGATGTCTGTATGTAGGCAGGCAGGCAGGCAGGAAGGCTGGTATGTAGGCAGGTAGGTAGATAGGTAAATAGGTAGGTAGGTAGGTAGGTAGGCAGGCAGGTAGGTAGGTTGGTTCGTAGGTTGGTAGGTAGGTTGGTTGGTTAGTTGGTTGGTTGGTTGGTAGGTAGGTAGGCAGGTAGGTAGGTAGTTAGTTAGGTAGGTAGGTAGGTACGTTGGTACGCAGGTACGTAGGTAGGTACGTACGTAGGTACGTACGTAGGTACGTACTACGTAGGCCGGCAAGCAGGCAGGTAGGTAGGTAAGTAGGTTAAGTAAGTAAGAACATAATTAAATAAACAAAGACGAAGAGAGGAAGGAAACAAGCAATGAAGTCAGTCAGTCGGTAACTCAGACGTTCAGTCGGTACGTCAGTTAACCAGCAAGTCAGTAATAATGTCAGTTAGACAGTAAGCAAGTAGGTCAATTAGTCAGTCAGTCAATAAGTTTGTAAGTCAGTGAATCAGTCGACCAGTAGGTTAATCAGTAAGTTAGTAAGTGTGTCAGTGAGTAAGTCAGTCGGTTTATCAATATTTAAGTAAATAAGTAAATTAGTCAGTAAATCCGTCAGTCAGTAAATCGGTAAGTAAATCAGTCATTCAGTAACTTAATCAGTAAATAAATCAGACAATAAGTAACCAGTAAGTGTGTCAGTCAGTGAGTAAGTAAATCAATCAATAAGTAAATCAGCAAGTAAACCAGTAAACCAACAAGTAAATCGATCAGTAAGTAAGAAAACTTCAGTCAGTGAAAAAGTAATTCAGTAAGTAAATCAATAAATAAATCATTAAATAAGAAATGTCAGCACGTAAATCAGTCAGTCAGTCAGTAAATTAGTAAGTAAGTCTGTTAATCTGTAAGTCAATAAATAAGTAAATTGATAGGCAAGTAAGTCAGTAAGTAAATCAGTGAGTAAGTAATCGAGTATGTTAATTAGTAAGTCAGTAAGTAAATCAGTAATAAAGTAAATCATGAAGTAAGTAAGTAAATCGGTCAATACATAAGTAATTCAGACAGTAGTCAATCAGTACATTAAGTAGATCAGAAAGTCAGTAATTAAATCAGTAAGTAAGTACATTAGTAGGTAAGTAAATTAGAAAGTGTGTAAATCAGTAAGTAAGCAAATCAGTCAGTAAGTAATTAAGTAAATCAGTTAGTAAGTAAATTATGAAGTAAGTAAATCAGTAAATCAATCAGTATGTCAGTCAGTAAGTAAATCAGTACATACGTAAATCATTTTATAAATAAATAAATCAGCACATAAGTAAATCAGTCAGTAAGTGAATCAATAACTGGGTCAGTCAGTAAATCTGTACATAAGGAAATCAGGAAGTAACCAAGTAAATTAGAAAATAAGCGAGTAAATCAGTAAGTAAGTAGATCAATCAGTAAGTAAATCAGTCAGTAATTGAATCAGTAAGTAAATCAGTCAGTATATAAGTAAATCAGTCAGTAAGTTAATCAGTAAGTACGTCAGTCAGTAATTACGTAAAACAATTAGTAAGTAAATTAGGAAGTAAGTAAATCAGAAAGTCAGCAATTCAGTAAGTCTGTAAATTAATCTGGAAGTCAGAAAATCAGGACATAAATCAGTAAGCAAGTGGAGTCAGTCGGTAAGTAAACAAACAAGTAGTTTATTAAGTAACTAAACATCTTCTTAGGACAAGGGACACAAGTATAACTACTAGCTATATACATGAACACAATGGAAGAGTTACTTGCCCCGACTCTCAGGCAACGCTGACATCAGAAAAGCGCAGAGCAGAATCCAAGCCTGGGACGCCATGTTCCTTGGATCCTTCTTGTGAGGGAACGCTGTTGGTAGATAGAACATTGCATCAATCCAAGTCGTATTCTAAGCCATGTTTTACTACATAATATTTGAGCATTATCATCATCATGTGCCATGCCTATAAGCGTGGGCGATTATGTGTCGCTATCTTACAGCTGTTGGTAGATAGAACATTGCATCAATCCAAGTCGTATTCTAAGCCATGTTTTACAACCTAATATTTGAGAATTATCTTGATCATCATATATACCATGTTGATAAGCGTGGGCGGTCATGTTTCGCCATCTGACACGGTCACGGGAGTTGTGGAACAGCTCTGTGTTCTTGTCTCGACTATGCCAATGTGGCCACGCCATCCAGTTATCATCAGGCTTTCCAGTTTATTTTTAGAATTATACTGAAGTTTATCGTGGCATGGTGTATTAAGGAAGTTATATGTGTTATCATCATGATCAAGTGACCTGCCAGCTGGTGTAGGCGTTCATGTCTCTCCGTAGATCTCGGTCTTTGGAGTTCTGGATCAAATCTGCTGATGATATTCCTCTATGCCACTGTCTTAGTCCATCCCTTTCCAGTTGTCACGATGTTCTCCAATGCCTCTCTTTTTATCACATGACCAAAGGCAGCAGATTTGTCTCGCTTACCTATGATAGATTGCTATAAAACTTAATTAGAAATCGATGTGTTTGGCTGTAATCATTGCGCATTGAAATTAAAAGTTTGGTATCGCCGAATCAATGATTACAAATACACAACTTTGGTTTTAACTATATGAGGCTTTATTCACAGCGCGCTGCGAATAATACTGAGCGTTATTCACAGCGTGCTGCGAATAATAATGAACATTGAAAATTTAAATCATTTGTAATATATATTTTATACATTTAGTTCTGTATGCAGTTCCTAACCCAAACCTTAACCCTAACCCGAAATTTGAAAAGAACGCTCTGTGAACAACACTGACCGTGGGGAAGTCGTTATTCACATCGCGCTGCGAATAATCACTTGGTTTAACTATTTCTTGGTGAATAAATAAAGTGACTAAATAAAGTGACTAAATAACAGGAATAAATAAAGTGTAACAATAAAGAGACTAAATAAAGGGAAATAATAAAGTGTCTAAATAAATAGACTAAATAAAGGGAATAAATGAAGTGCCTAAATAAAGAGACTAAATAAAGTGACTAAATAAAGGGATTAATAAAGTGCCTAAATACAGAGTCTAAATAAAGGCAATAAGTAAAGTGCCTAAATAAAGAGACTAAATAAAGGGAATAAATAAAGTGTCTAAACAAAGTGCCTAAATAAAGTGACTAATGCAGAAACGGTTTTTTCTAATGTCTTGATTATGTGAGATGGCGAACCTTGATTGTGTGAGATGGCGAACCTTGATTGTGTGAGATGGCGAACCTTGATTGTGTGAGATGGCGAACCTTGATTGTGTGAGATGGTGAACCTTGATTGTGTGAGATGGCGAACCTTGATTGTGTGAGATGGCGAACCTTGATTGTGTGAGATGGCGAACCTTGATTGTGTGAGATGGTGAACCTTGATTGTGTGAGATGGCGAACCTTGATTGTGTGAGATGGCGAACCTTGATTGTGTGAGATGGCGAACCTTGATTGTGTGAAATGGCGAACCTTGATTGTGTGAGATGGCGAACCTTGATCGTGTGAGATGGCGAACCTTGATTGTGTGAGATGGCGAAGCTTGATTGTGTGAGATGGCGAACCTTGGTTTTGTGAGATGGCGAACCTTGATTGTGTGATATGGCGAACCTTGATGGTGTGAGATGGCGAACCATGATCGTGTGAGATGGCGAACCTTAATCGTGTGAGATGGTGAACCTTGATTGTGTGAGATGGCGAGCCTTGGTTGTGTGAGATGGCGAACCTTGATTGTGTGAGATGGCGAACCTTAATCGTGTGAGATGGTGAACCTTGATTGTGTGAGATGGCGAAGCGTGGTCATGTGAGATGACGAACTGTTATCTCCCACGCTGTTCACGACGGTACATCTTGAGGATGATGGTGATTAACACACAAAAACTGATATGGGTCTCCTGTGACAGTAAAAGATAGTTCCATATTTTTTACATGTCATCGCAGTCAACCCCAGCATCTTGTGGCTGTTTGTGATTTCTTGGCAAGTTGTACGTTCAGTAGTTTGTTATTGCTTTCTGAACTACTGACATTCATTGAAAACCATTGAAAGCGGTCTACTTCCAAATCGCCTGCAGCTGTGTTTCGAAGGCGGTGTGCGGGATTACGAAGTACGTTCGCAAGCTGTTCGCCACAACGTCAGTGTGATAGCATCATCACATTTGGTAGGCCTCAGGTGCCAATCGTTATCTCACTTAGCGGACGAAGAAAGCAGACGTCGAACCCACGCCGACCGCGTTTGTGACATTAACGGCGTAGCTTCCTGTCGACTACCACAGCGCGACCACAATGGTGGTGGCACTAGATCAATATAGTGTGAGACTAGAACATATGAAATACTGGCTGTTGTCGGTGTTCATGATGGTGGCACTAGATTAGTATAGTGTGAGACTAGAACATATGAAATACTGGCTGTTGTCGGTGTTCATGATGGTGGCACTAGATTAGTATAATTTGAGACTAGAACATATGAAATACTGGCTGTTGTCGGTGTTCATGATGGTGGCACTAGATTAGTATAATTTGAGACTAGAACATATGAAATACTGGCTGTTGTCGGTGTTCATGATGGTGGCACTAGATTAGTATAGTGTGAGACTAGAACATATGAAATACTGGCTGTTGTCGGTGTTCATGATGGTGGCACTAGATCAATATAGTGTGAGACTAGAACATATGAAATACTGGCTGTTGTCGGTGTTCATGATGGTGGCACTAGATCAATATAGTGTGAGACTAGAACATATGAAATACTGGCTGTTGTCGGTGTTCATGATGGTGGTACTAGATTAGTATAATTTGAGACTAGAACATATGAAATACTGGCTGTTGTCGGTGTTCATGATGGTGGCACTAGATTAGTATAGTGTGAGACTAGAACATATGAAATACTGGCTGTTGTCGGTGTTCATGATGGTGGCACTAGATTAGTATAATTTGAGACTAGAACATATGAAATACTGGCTGTTGTCGGTGTTCTATGATGGTGGCACTAGATTAGTATAGTGTGAGACTAGAACATATGGAATACTGGCTGTTGTCGGTGTTCATGATGGTGGCACTAGATTAGTATAGTGTGAGACTAGAACATATGAAATACTGGCTGTTGCCGATGTTCTATGATGGTGGCACTAGATTAGTATAGTGTGAGACCTGAACATATGAAATACTGGCTGCTGTCGGATGTTCATGATGGTGGCACTAGATCAATATAGTGTGAGACCTGAACATATGAAATACTGGCTGTTGTCAATGGTCAATGGTGGTGGCACTAGATTACTATAGTGTGCGACTACAACATGAAATACTGGCTGTTGCCAATGTTCTATGATGGTGGCACTAGATTAGTATAGTGTGAGACCTGAACATATGAAATACTGGCTGTTGTCGTTGGTTAATGATGATGGCACTAGATTAGTATAGAGTCTATAACATATGAAATATTGACTACTGTCGATGGTCAATGATAAATTAGTCAAGTCAAGATCTCTTGTACACGCCTTGAGTCTCATTATTTACATGGTGCTGGTCCCATGTTTGCATGGACCAACCGACACTCGGTGGCTGAAGTGGCAGTATCACGCCGGGTGCCTTTACATTCCAGGACATGTCCTGGTGTCCATGTTAGGCTGACCTCAAGGCCCTGGTCAGTTTTACAAACCGGTCCCGGTGTGGACTTCAACATTTGACCGTCGAGCCGATAGGCAAACTTGGTAGCACTGCGCCACAGAGGCTCTTGGAGAATGGAGTGATGATAGATCAAACACATAATTTACAAACATGCACTGTCATGTACTGTCAATATAGTACCTTACTGTGTATGGCAAAGGGGGTCTTTGAGCATGAGGAATTAAGGCCGCCTGGTTAGTGCAGTCGCCGCGAACTGTGTAGGTAAGTATTTTCTTGCACAGTTCGCGGCGATTGCACTAGCCAGGCGGGCTTAATTCCTCAGGCTCAAAGACCTTACACCGCAAGGTACTATATTGGCAGTACATGACAGTTGACAAACATGCACGCTGGACTAGCCCTCGTACTCACCTCAGTATGGATAGTCTCAACCTGAAACTCCCTAGCTTTTTATACTCCCTGCCTTCAGGCTGAGTTCAGACTGCACGCGTGAGTGACTTTTGGAGTCAAATGTACCAAACATCTGATCACAGGCTGGGAACTAATACAGTGTGTATTCTGTGCTTTTGATATCATCTGACATTTTCCGTTTGAATATCTGATAGGCATTTGCCATCTGTGTTATATTTTTTTCTCATTAGTTGGGGGGGGGGGCAAAAAAAGGAGAAAGGGGGGGGGGGGGGGGGGGTAGCGAAACGCTGATAGGAAATTGTGTGGGTAGTATCTATTTATGTTTTCTTTTTAAAATTATGTTATTCCTTTAAGTACAATATCTACCTGTTGGTTGGTTGGTGTATGTGAGTGTGTGTGTGTGTGTGTGTGTGTGTGTGTGTGTGTGTGTGTGTGTGTGTGTGTGTGTGTGTGTGTGTGTACGTGTGCGTGTGTGTGTGTGTGTGTGTGCGCGCGCGCAAATCAGGAGCGACAATTTCAATGGTATTGGGACGGGAAAATAAATGATATCAAGGGAGATGATGCATGGCAAACTTCAAAATGGAAAACGAATAATAACTGTCTGGGTTAATTGTTGGGAAGTGTTCATCATCATCATGCGTGCTGCCGATTGTCGTAGGCTTTCATTTCTCTCCACAAATCACGGTCCTTTGTGTTTCTAACCAACTATGTTGATTATATTCCTCCGAGCTATTGGCTCAGTCCATCCAGCATTATTTCTCTTGGTCCGTTTCTCCCCCCCCCCCTTTCCTTATTTATCCTGTTGTCACGATGTTCTCCAATGCCAATATTCTCTGTATGAGACCAAAGAACGCTGTTTATCTCTTTCTTTTACTTGTACATAATGTTCCTCTTTCATTATCCGTGACTTGGGGACATAAATTACTAGTACACCTGAAGTCGGGGAGGATAAGTCTGATGGCGAGGGACACTAGTAAAATATTGTGAATTCCGCATACCGATTTCAAAATACAGCTGCGGACGATTTGAAGCAGACCGCCTTGGGCTGTTTTGCAAACACTAGTATGAGTGTCGGTCGTTCAGAAAGCGATAGGAAATTACCCAATTTAAACTTGCCAAGAAATCACACACAGCCAAAATATGCTGTGGTTAACTGTTATGTGTTATAAAGGACATCCAGCTAACATGTTTAAAACCCTCACGCAAAATTTAGTTAGGTAGGAATTCTGTTGACAGGTCATACTTTTCGATTGGATGGATGATTGATTTGGCAAATAAAGACGCCCGTTTAGAAACTCTGGTTGTCCTTGCCTCAAAATGTACATATTTCTTCAGCGAAGCTTTGTCGTCTGTAGAGAAGGTGGGTTCGAATCCCAGGGTGGCCAAGTTACCATCATCATCAAGTGT
Source organism: Cepaea nemoralis (assembly GCA_014155875.1). Lineage (NCBI taxonomy): Eukaryota > Metazoa > Mollusca > Gastropoda > Stylommatophora > Helicidae > Cepaea > Cepaea nemoralis. The sequence goes on from JACEFZ010005317.1 coordinate 80,245, forward strand.
CATGCCAGCTAATGTGGCCGTTCATGTCTCTCCGCAGATCACGGTGGCCAAGTTAAGGCTGCAAAGGCTTATATTGGCTAGGGGTTCTCATCTGGAATAATAGGAAGACAGTAGCCATAGTGGTATCACAGAAACGGATCAAGCCTAAATATATAATTCAACTCACGAGTGTTCATTTGGGACAAGTACAGGGAACCAAGGAGCTGCACTGTGGGTTTTTCTCATTAATCTTTTCTAAAATTGGTTCCATGAAATTGTCTGGGATGTAAACTCGTCCGGTATGGTATTGATGACATAACCCAGCCAACTCCGATGGGTCTAAAATTTAGAACTGACATTATTTGAGAGATGAGAGGTAGGAGTGGAGAGTCATAGTCGCCAATGATGGTTTTCTTGATCTTACTTATCAAAGAAAGAGATCTTTTAATCACATCTTCCTGCATGTACCATTGTCACTATCAGGCTTGAACATGTAAACAGGTGTGAAAATAAGCCGCTTTTTAAATAAGGTTGACGTGCCTATTTGTTGACAGTAAAGGGGCTGATTGGTCTCGAGGTATGGTGTCCGCCTCGCGTGTTGGAGGTCACGGGTTCAAGACCCGGTGACGGCCGGCATTTTTTCACGTGGACTTCTAGTAGCAACATTTCAACTGGTCTCTGGGTAGTGAGGTGAGACGCTCATGTGTATTGCTGCTCACGTAAAAAAAACCTTGGCAGTTGGAAATCGAAAAAGAGTAGCCTTACGGCTCTGCCCAGGCAAAATTTCGAGTTAAAAATCTACCCAAACTATTTTAGGATGCTCGTCGGTGCTACGGAGTTCGTGCACTGAGCTGGGAATCTCCGAACTCAAGCTTGAGTTGGGAGTAGAACAGAGCACTTATGGGTTACACCCGTGTGCCGTGATGTTGATCCGTCGACTAAACTAAACTAAACTGACCGTAAGGCAGCGCCATGGATTGCCGGCGTAACCAGCAACGACTGCCTGGAATGTGCTAATGGAGGTAGAATATTATATACTGTTATAAGAAAGAAACGATCAGCATTCTTCGGTCATGTGATGTGAAAATAAGCATTGGAGAACACTGTGACAACTGGAAAGATCAGTGGGAAAAGAGGCAGAGGCAGACCAAGAGAAATGCTGCTGGGTGGACTGAGACAATGGCTGGAAAAGTATCATCAACAGAGTTGATGCAGAACACCAGGGTCTGACATCTGTTGGGAGATATGATCGACTACGCCAGCTGGCAGGTACGTGATAGCGATGATGATGATGATGATGATGATGATGATGATGATGATGATGATGATGATGATGATGATGGTGGTGATGATGATGATGATGATGATGATGGATGATGGTGATAATGATGATGATAGTGGTGATGATGATGATGATGATGATGATGATGATGATGATGATGATGATGATGATGATGATGATGATGATGATGATGATGATGATGATGATGATGATGATGATGATGACCGAGCTGGTACAGTTCTACCTAAGGGTACAACTTTGAGGATTTTGAGAATCATTAGTGGAGAGGCTCGTGGATAGATTTCAAGATTGCTTTAGTGTTCAGTCGTGCGGAAAAAGAATGTACGCCTGTGCTACATCAACGGGTAAACAATGAGATCAGTAGATGTGGGAGGCAAAAGTAGATGGTTCGTAGGCTGTGGCAATTTAGACAGAAAGTAGAACGTCAATGGTGGCGTAGGGGTTGATACAAGTGTATTGTGGGGGGGGGGGGGGGGGGGGGAGAGAGGAGGAGAGCTGAGATTTGAGTCTGTGTGAGAGATTGATTGACGTCCACTGTAGTTGTAGATTGTAGAGAAAGGTGGGGTAGGGTCTGTGTGTGAGAGATTGTAGAAAGAGAGTGTAGATTGTAAGGAAATGTGGGGTAGAGTGCCTTTATGGAAGATTGTTAAAGCGACTTTAGATTGTGGAGAAAAGTGGGGTAGGGTACGTGTGTGTGTGTGTGTGTGTGTGTGTGTGTGTGTGTGCGTGTGTGTGTGTGTGTGTGTGTGTGTGTGTGTGTGTGTGTGTGTGTGTGTGTGTGTGTGTGTGTGTGTGTGTGTGTGTGAAGGTGGGGGTGTGTGTATGCGATTGTAGAAAAGCGTTTTCTGTAGCGTGTAATGAAATTTGCGACAAGCTATGTTTGTATTGCAAACTACTGAACATATGTTGAACATAGGCCCATCGAAAATGCTGGGGTTGACTGCTACGTCTGTAAAGGATATGCAACAAATTTTACGTTTGTAGGAGAGATTGTAGAGGAGAATGATTGTATATTGTAGGGAAAGTTTGCGTACGTTACGTGTGTGCTAGAGAGATATAACGTCGATAGTGATTGTACGTAGATTATGAGAAAAGGGAGTGTTAGTCTTGGGCAGATTTCTAGTTCTATCCGTGGGTTGGTTGTCCTAACAATGTTACCATGGCAGCATCCTTACAGCCTACTCTGCGATTTCCAACTGCTATGGGACAACTTCCACACTGGACCCCTGTGTTTTTAACCTCATCTGAAAAGATCAGGTATATATATATATATTTATATATGTATAAACCAATTGACATCCCGTTGGTGATGTGGTACCCCTTTAAGGCTGGGTCGATCAGGGAGCCCAGATCCATTTTGTAATCCGAATCCGATCCCGAAGGTGATGAACCCATAAACATGGGGCCGCAGGTGAGTGTCTAGTCACTAAGTTACCGCAGCTCTCAATGCTTCTTACATAAATGGTTAAACCTGAGATCTGATTCGAACCCATTTCTTTCTGAGCCTGAGGTGGAATCTCTCACGCCACCCTCCCCAAGGTATGATAGACATCACTGTCAGCATTATCATCAGGTGCCTTGCCAGAAGGCGTTAGACAATACTGTACGTACAGCGCCACTGCCCCCCCCCCCTCCCAATAGTCCGACACAGGCTACCGTTAAGGCAAAATGTTTGTAAAGAGTTAAAATGATGACAAGACAGTATACTGAGCCAGGTGGCTGATAGTCAAGAAAGATAACGATGAAAAGGCAGAGCTCGCTTTTATCTGTAACAGATGGTATTATCTTTAACAGGTGGTTAAAATGTGATTTTTACAGCAGAACAAATACATGGGGGAGGGGAGGCACTTGAAACAGAATCAAATTAGCTGTTCTGCTCGTCTGTAAATGATGCGCACAACAGAATTAACAATACATGTCAACAAGAGAGGCAGGAATGCAACCGATGAACACATGTTTACTGTGAGATAGTGCGATTGGTTCAGCGGTTTCAGTTGTAAAGTACTCTACCAGTACTTCTTGTGAACATTAATATTCCCAGTGGCAACATATGGAAGTACATCATGGACAATTTAGCAATTACTCCGGAAGAAAACGGAGGCTTTTGGGAGCAAATGTTCAGAAAACTTCTGAGAATGTTGTGGACGGAGAAAGATAACAATACTGAAGTTCTACGACACTTGAACATTGAAGAAAATCGGATCATAAACAACATGATGTCGAGAATACTGAAATACTTTGGCCATAGTAAAAATCTCAGTGGCTGGGAGAGAACAGTGATGGGAGGCCTGGTTGCTGGTAGAAGAGACCGGGTTCAACAGAAAGGGAGAAAGGGCTAGAGACAATGTTTGGCGCGCCGTAATGAGAGCGAATTTCTGTAAAGGGCCTGCTACTTGAGACAACAGAACATGACATTAGAGAAGATTAGATTGTTACCCGCAGAAGTCCGATGTGTCGGCCAAAAGGCGCAAGTATCGCAGCTCTACTGTAAACAGGCATAATGCAATTACGTCCGAAAAAAAACTCTCCGGATGAACTCAGAAGAAGATTGTCACAACAGAGCTTGATAAAGAGAAGATCAGGTTGTTACAACAGGACTTGGCATAGAGAAGATTAGATTGTTACAACAGCACTTGATGCAGAGAAGATTAGAATGTTACATTAATTTGTTGAGGGTACTCCGTGGCGAAGTGGTTAAGCGGCCTGCCCAGCGCTCCAAAGGTTATGGGTTCGATTCCTGACTCCGTCATTCAGTTGACGAGTGCCGTTTTCTCGGAGACCCCTGGGGGTCTTGCTGAAGCTGCGGAGTTCGTGCTCTGTGCGGCGCTTTTGGAAAGAGACAGAGCCATATGCGATAAAACTTAGTGCAATAAAGTCGATCCTCTCGTACGTATCGTCCCTTCAAACATTTTGACTTTGAGATAGAATCAAAGTCATGGAGTGGATCAAAATCATGGAGTGATTATCTGGGAACATTTCTGATAGTGTCTGTTTCCTCTGAGACTTTTGGTGTCGTGCATCAGTGCAGTAATGGAGATTATGTGCAGTAACAAGAGCGTTAGCTTATAGCTCCTGTGGTCATGAGTTTGTATCACTATCGAAGCGGAGTGTTTTAATTGGCCTGGGTGACACAGCCTAAACTGAGTGCAAGGTAATGTCTTGGGAAATATAGGCGACCTTCATGGAATTGACCACCTCACGCATAGAACGTGATTGGTCAATAAAATATGCATAGAGCAGCATATACCCAGAGGGACTTAAGGGTGAGACTTCGTATATCGCCCGTAGTGCAGTGGTGCAGTTGATGGTGCAGTAGCTAGCACGCTGGCGTTCCTGTGGTCATGAGTTCGTATCATGGGTACAAGGAAATGTCTTGGGAAGTAAAAGCGACCTCGGTGATATTGATCACATCGCCCATCGAATTGTGATGGTCAATAAAATATTGATCTAGCACCATGCGCCTAATGTCACCATTGTTTAAAGAGGTCCTTCACTTTTCATCATCATCATCATCATCATCTTCCACTTCTACCGTCAAGCGTCGTGGGGAGGAATAATTTGCGTTCCAGCGCCCGGTGGACGGCACTGGATAGTGTCATTCCGTGTGGTTGTACAATGTCTCTGATGTCGTCAATCCATTTTCTTCTTGGACGTCCTCGTGGTCTCGTCGCAGATGATCTTTGATGTAAGGCCAGTGATGGTAGTTGCTGGTGTTGCATTCTAACAACATGGCCAAACCACTTGATCTTCTGTCTTTCAATAAATGTGGCACAAGGTGTTGATCCCACAGTCTGTCTGATAGTAACATTTCTTACTCGGTCTCGGATTGTTAAGTTGGCAGCTCTCCTCAGGCATCTCATTTCGCAGGTGTTGATTTTGCGAAGGTGTAATTTGGATAAAGTCCAGGTTTGAGATTGGTAGCATAGGGTTGGTGTGAATATTCTGTTTATTATCTGTCGTTTTGCGGACATGGGTATGTTTGGATGTTTCAGTAAGGGTGACAGTTGATATGTAAGTGCACTAGCTTTTTGACATCTGATTTCAATTTCTCTGTCTAATCTGCCATCTTCTGTGATCATACTTCCAAGGTATTTGAATTCTTTAACTTGTTTCAGAGGTGTGTTATTTATCTGTATACTTAGTGGGCCTGGCGATCTGCTAACTTGCATTACTTCGGTTTTGGCTGTGTTTATACTCATATTGTATCTGCTGCAGGTTGAACTCAGATTAGTAATATGATTTTGTAGTCTGCCCTTGTCGCTGTAAAACAGGCACTGATCGTCTGCAAATAGAAGTTCATTTATTTCCTGTGGGTCAGTTGTTTCATCTGGAGTAAAGAGTTCTAAATTTTCTGAATCTGGTCTGTCGAGACTTGCTTCTTTGGAAATTCTGTCCATGTAGATATTGAATAGCAGGGGAGAGAGCACACATCCCTGCCTCACTCCTGTATTGACTGTGAACATATCTGATATACCTTCCTGTGTTCTTACTGCACTTTGGCTCGAGTGGTACATGGCTATGATGTTTTCTAGCAGTTGCCCTTCTATCCCATAGTCTTCAAGGATGGTCCATAATTTGTATCTGTCTACTCTATCAAAAGCCTTTTCCTGATCTACAAACACAATATTCTGCTGGTCACTATATTCAATAGTTTTTTCACAAATTTGTCTAAGTGTAAATAATGCATCAGTGCAACTTTTACCTTTCCGAAAACCGAATTGTGCTTTGCTTAACTGTTGTTCAACTATTGGTCTAGCTCTTTGTTCCAAAAGTTTTGCATACATTTTCCCTATATGGCTCAGGAGTGATATACCTCTGTATGTTTCGCACTCTCTCATATTGCCTTTCTTTTTCCATATTGGTAATATTATTGCCTGTTGCCAATCATCTGGGACTTTTCTTTCTTCTCATGCTATATTAAAAAGTCTTGTTAGCCATTTAACTCCTGTTTCCCCACAGGCCTGAATAGCTTCTGTGGTTATTCCATCTGGACCTGGTGATCTGTGTTTAGGACTTTCACTTTTACTCACGCATAATTCCCGCCTCGTCTCATGGTGTTTGTTTGTTTCTTTTTTCTCTCAGTGAGTGTTTTACCACTTGTCGTCCCCCAGGAAATAGATGGAACCTCAGGAGGGGTGACAGCTGGTAAAGCACTCCCTGAAGGAAAAAACATGAGACGGCGCGGGAATACAACTACACCAGGCCTTACAAGTGTGCCACACTGACCAGACATGTGAAAAGCCACCAAAGTTGAAACTCACCAACAGACAGAAAACATTGACTCCGGGAAGCGAAATCGCAAGCAGAAGTAGATACACCATAAGGGCCCCAATTATAACCGACCGACAACACAACGGTTGAACGGGACTGAAAAATGTTTTCTCAAAAATTGTATTTGAATACTAGCAGCATATACCCAACAGAAGAGGCTAATGAAAGTATGACGTTATGTACAACCATCAGAAAGAGACGGCGCTCTTTGGTCACATAATGAGAAGAGGGGCGATGGAGAACATCGTGACAACTGGAAAGAAGAGGGAATGGCAGACCAAGAGAAATGATGCTGCATGGACTGAGACGGTGGCATGAAGGAATGTCATCACCAAAGTTGATCCAGAACACCAAGTACCAAGATCTGTGGAGAGACATGAACGCCTACGCCAGGCTGAGGGGGCCCATGATAATAATGATTACCGTATCGAAGACACTTCAAGGCATGTAATAATATATGACATTTTTGGGTGGTGAATAGTCTCGAGGTATGGTGTCCTCTTCGAGTGCTGGAGGTCCAGGGTTCAAGCCCCGGTGAGGGCCGGGATTTTTACACTTGGACTTCTAGTAACAAAATATCCCCTGGTCAATGGGTAGTGAAATCGGACGCTCTTGTGTATTGTTGCGCACGTAAAATCTCCCTTGGCAGTTGGAAATCGAAAAAGAGTAGGCTAACCGCGCTGCCATGGGACAATTTCGAGTTAAACATTTACCCAAAGTATTTCAGGATCCTCGCCGGTGCTAAGGAGTTCGTGCACTGAGATGAGATTCTCCGGACTCAGGCTTGAGGTAGGAGTAGAACGGAGCACTTTTGGGATGCCGTAATGTTGATCCGTCGACTAAACTAAACTAATACATATGACATTTGTACTTGAATGAGTGCAGAAATTTGATGTTTCGTTGTCGTCCAATGATACATCTTCTCCGTGACAGCTGAAGATAACAACATTATTTCCGTTCAATGATATCCTCTCTGTGACAACTGGGGGGAGCAAAATCATTCTCGTCCAATGGTATCTTCTCTGTGATAACAGGAGGGAGCAACATCATTGTCATCCAATGATATCCTCTCTGTCACAACTGGAGGGATTAAACTCATTGTGGCCCGATGTTATACTCTCTGTGACAACTGGAGGGAACAAAATTATTGTCGTCCAATGATATTTTCTCTGTGACAACTGGATGTGAACAAAATCATTGTCGTCCAAAGATATCTTCTCTGTGACAACTGGGGGAACAATATCATTGTCGTCCAATCATATCTTCTCTGTGACAAATGGGTGTGAACAAAATCATTGTCGTCCACAGATATCCTCTCTGTGACAACTAGAGGAAACAAAATCATGGTCGTCCAAGGATATCTTCTCTGTGACGACTGGATGTGAACAAAATCATTGTCGTCCAATGATGTCCTCTCTGTGACAACTGGGGGGGGGGGGGGGGGGGGAGAAACAATATTCATTATCATCCAATGATGTCCTCTTCTGTGACAACGGGGGGGGGGAGGGGAGGGGGGGAGAAACAATCTCATTATCGTCCAATCATATCTTCTCTGTGACAACTGGATGCGAAGAAAATCATTGTCGTCCAAATATATCTTCTCTGTGACAACAGGGGGGGGGGGGGGGGGAGACAATATCGTTGTCGTCCAATCATATCTTCTCTGTGATAACTGGAGGGAGCAAAATTATTATCGTCCAAAGCTGTCTAGTCTGTGAACGAAATCCCCAACATTTTCCTTCCTAGGTCTTTGTTGTAGAAGCTGTTAGTTCGTATCCTGACCATAACTTTATGTTTATTATCTATGTACATCTTTGACGCCATCTGACTCGTTTGCCTGCAGTGAGGTTTTCAGTGGATAGTTCTGTGATGTGATATAAGAGATGAGTAGAGATGAGTCAGGAACTGACATCACAGCACTCCGGACATTCCCACGCGTGCTTCTTCCTCTGATGTGAAAGTTGTACTGGTTCAATAAGAAATGTTAAGCTGTATGAAAATAAAACAATGTCAAAACCGGGTGGAGTTTACTATGACGGTGAAATATATGCTGTTGCTTTCACATTGTCTGTCCCGTCGATTATTGATTTTGTCACATTGTCAACCCCGTCCATTACTGATGTTGTCACATTGTCGATCCCGTCCATTATTGATGTTGTCACATTGTCGATCCCGTCCATTATTGATGTTGTCACATTGTCGATCCCGTCCATTATTGATGTTGTCACATTGTCGATCCCGTCCATTATTGATGTTATCACATTGTCGATCCCGTCCATTATTGATGTTATCACATTGTCGATCCCGCTCCATTATTGATGTTGTCTTTTTGTCAATCCCGCCCATTATTGACGTTGTCATATTGTCAATCCCGTTTATTATTGATGTTGAAACATTGTCGATCCCATCCATTAATGATTTTGTCACAATATCGTTCCCGTCATATCAATCAATCATTGTTGTCAAAACAATGTCATTTTCTGTGGCGATTTCAACGCTAAAGGCAGATCATGGGGAAACATTTCCTCCAACACACAAAGGGAGGGGCTCGAGACTGCACTTGAAACCACTGACCTGGTTTGTATCAACAGTGGATGTGTCATCAGGACAGCTAGCCGCCCAGGTGATGAGGACAGCGCTATTGATCTGGCGCTGGTTTCTTCTTCACTCACTACAGTGTGTGGATGGGGTGTCCAAGGGTACCACGGCAGCGACCACCACTCTTGCAGCATATTGGTGAAGAAAGGCAGAACCAGGCAGCAGAAGTCAACGGTCAAGATTTTCCAGTATGACAGCACAGGGCAAGATGTGGTGAGTAAAATAAGGCGCGAGAAGCGCAGAAATTTTCAGACAGGAAAAACAGCTGGGAACAGCCACCTTGTTGGAATTTTGAGGTGGAGAAGGCCTGGATGGATAAGCGTAGGGCTGTAAGGAAATGGCAAAATGCCAAGAAGAACAGAGTTGTCCATCCTGGTCCCTGCAGGCACTAAGAACGAGAGATGCACACAAAATTAAGCTATTTCAAAAAATTGGTTAAGGTGGTTAAAGGTGAACATTTGGCAGAGGTATGTCAAAGAGTAAGCACAGACAAGTCACTGAAATTGTTCTGGCGACTACATAAAAGCATGAGTGGGGTAGTCAAGTATAAGAGAATTTCTGACTTCCAAGGTGGCGACCTCATCTGGCAGAGGCCTGACGAGAACAAGGGCAAAGCCCTCTTCGAACGCTATCTAGAGCAGAGCAACCAGACAGACATGCAGAGGCCGAAATCTTGCCAAGGAGGTCACCTCATACAGGTGTAGGGCCCAGAACATTTCGGATGAAGACACAGTGACAGTGAAAGAAATCAAGGCTGTGCTTCGACGATAAAAAAAACATCGCTCCAGGGCCAGATGGCATAAGATATGACGACATGAATAGGTGTACCGACAACGAGCTAGAGAAACTAGCAGACATGTACAACAACAGTATAGGGAGTGCTAGCATCAAGGAGGAGTGGTTACACAGCTATCTGATTCCCTTGCCGAAGCCTGGCAAAGACCACACACAAATTCAGGGATATCAAGTAATCACCATGCAGAATACAATAGGCAAGCTGCTGGAGAAGTTAATTGCCAGAAAAATTTCAAGCCAGCTAGAGAAGCAAGGGTGTTTTCCCACCTACTCTGAGAGAGTACCGTCTTAAAAGAGAAACCTGGACCAATGAAGCAGGTTTTGCCCATGATGTTTATGAAGGTTTCCACTCAAGCATTGAAACCTTTGCTCCAGCGATTGATCTTGAGGACGCGTACAACAGAGTCCGGAAAGGGGGGGGGGGGGGGCTGGGTGGTCGCGAGGTATGGTGTCCGCCTCGAGTGCTGGAGGTCCCGGGTTCAAGCCCCAGTGATGACCGAAATTTTTCCACGTGGACTTCTAGTAAACTTCTGGTTACTGAGATATGGAATTTTATATTGGGGGCTGAAAAAAAGTAAACAGACTATAGTAATAAAATTTCCCCTGGTCTCTGGGTAGTGAGATCAGACGCCCGTGTGTATTGTTGCGCACGTAAAAACATCTCTTGGCAGTTGGAAATCGAAAAAGAGTAGCCTAATGGCGCTGCCCGGGCAAAATTTCTAGTTAAAATTCTACCCAAAGTATTTCAGGATCCTCGCCGGTGCTACGGAGTTCGTGCACTGAGCTGAGTTTCTCCAGGCTCAGGTTTGAGTTAGGAGAAGAACGGAGCACTTATGGGTTGCACCCGTGTGTCGTGATGTTGATCCGTCGACTAAACTAAACCAAACTAAACAACAGAGTACCATTGGATTTACTAATGCTTCAGCTTCTTGAACTCAAGATAAGTATGTTCCTCCTTAGTTGGATCTTTGTATCCCTCTTCCAACGGAAAGTAGTGTCTAGATTTGGCAGCTGGACTTCGGAACCTACAACAATATATCCTGGCCAGCCACAGGGATCACCATTATCTCCGGTGCTGTTCAACGCCTACACAGTGAGAATCACCAGCAAGCAGATCACTGGACCGGGAAGGACATTGTCATATGCCGACGATGTTTTAGTGTATCGACAGGGTGAGGATAGAGATCAGGTTGCTGTGGAACTGCACACCGAACTCAGTCGCTGAAGCTGGGGCAATGGTCAACACAACAAAAGCAACACTGCCTTGCTTATAATGAGCACATAGACCAGGTGATAACAAAGGCCAAGCGGGGTTTGGATGCGATGCGGGTGATGGCGGCAGCAAACTGTGAGCAGCGCCATCAATGCCTCATATGTGAGGGGCTGGCCATGTCTGTTTTTGAGTATGCGATGGCAATCCTGACTCTCAGCCGTTAGCAGATAGAAAGGATGGAAAGGATACAAATGGAAGCGAGGCGCATTATTCTTGGATGTACACGAAATACAGCATGCAGGGCGATGCGCTACCTTCTTGATTTCCCAACCACTGAAGACAAATTTGCAGAGCAAGTGCCTACCTCAGAGTTAACGCAACCACAAAACATCCACTGCATAGTGAAATTAGGAAGATGAATGGCAGCAGGTTAAAAAGAGGAAGGTCATAGATGGGTCAAGCCGAAGAGATTCTTCAACAGGTGTGTTCACTGGAGGACTTAGAACATGGTTCTAGGAGTGGGTACAAGTGCCAACAGATTTCTGTACGTCCTTTTCAGTTTGCATCCAACTAGACAGAAAATGCAGACAAGAAAATCCGGCTGCTGTGGAGGCGGAAGTACAAGCGTTGATTTTCGAGAATTCGTTAGACGGTGATGCTGTCATCTACACAGATGGGTCGGTCGTCCGACATGTGAGAAGCTCATGGGCCTTCACGGCGCGGGCCGGAGGGAGAATTGTGAAGGAGGACTCTGGTGATTTTGTTGAGACCACAAGTAGCCTGACTATGGAAGTCATGGCAGTAAGTAAAGCAATACATGGCTCGAGACACAGACATTCAATAGGGCATGTTTCCTTAGCGACTCAATGAGCATGCTCAAGAGGATAGAGATGGGGTGGATTCGAAGACAGTGGTTGCTGTCTCTGGAGCGGTCTCGGCTGACAAAGATTAGTTTCATCTTCGTGCCAGGGCATGCGGGAGTACAATGAAATGAGCGGGCTGACAAGCTCGCAGGTAAGGCTAAGGTGGAGGGCGGACGCGCCCTGGACCAGGCTGACATTCTGAATGCTCTACGAGAAGTCAGACTTGTGCGAGAACCAAGTGATGACTGCGAATCTACAACCATGGTCAGACTGCGAGAACAGCAAATCAAAAGAGGGGTGGCCAAACAAGAACACTACGCAGGAAGCCAAAGAAGATTGATAAACCAACACAGAACTGGTGTCGTTAGCTGCTACACGCTGTGGGATTTGCTGAGGAGGGGATCCGAGCACTTATGGACTGAATGGTTCGATGTGCAATGAGGATGATCTGTCGACTAACTAACTAACTAACTATCGTTCCCGTCCATTTTTGATGTTGTCACATTGTCGATCCCGTACTTTATTGATGTTGTCACATTGTCGATCCAGTCCATCTTTGATGTTGTCACATTATCTGTTTGACATATATTCTTCTTCTTCTTCTTCTTCTGCTTCTTCTTCTTCTTCTTCTTCTTCTTCATCTTCTTCTTCTTCTTCTGCGTTCATCAGAGGTGTTTTTTTTTTTTTTTTTTTCAGACGTAATTGCGGTGTGTCTCGTTATGCACACTTGGGCCAAAACCCTAAGGCCAACACATTCGACTTTAGCGGGCGTTTTTGAAACCAGGTTAGCCGTCCCGGGGGACTCTCACTGTGTTTTCATATGGTACCGTCCATATCCCTGCTGGTCAAGTTAGAACAGTCGAAGACTTCACGGTCAGCCCTTAAGGGAAGCAGGGGTAGTCCAATGGGCATTTTCCGCCATACAAGGAGGTTTCCATAATTGCAGAGCCGATATATAGCGCTCTGGTACCGGGCTCACCCAAGGAATCGCCACGTCCTGCACATGATTGCTTTAATTTCTCACTTCCATCTATTGGGCATATCGTTCACCACAGGCCACTCCCCTTACGAACCATGAACGGTCAGTCTGCAGACGGCGTCCACTCAGCGAGCTTTCGGTTCGAACATGTGCTGGACGCTGTGCCCGAAAGATAAAATAGTCAGAGCTGTTCCGGGCACGAGGGACATTTCACTCGGGCGTTTTTGCGTTGTGCCTATTTATTTGCATCCGTTAGGTTGGTACATCCGACATCTGCGGGCGCTTTTTTTTTAAATCAAGTTGCCCTTCCTGGGGGTTTCGAAGGACATTTCTGTTGTGGTGTCGTCCACATCTCAGCTGGTCAAGTTAGAACAGCCAAAGACATCACGGTCAACCCTCAAGAGAAGGCAGGGGTAGACCATGGGCATTCGCCGCCATCCAAGGAGGCTCTCATAATTGTAGAGAAGGCACATTGCGCTCTGGGACTGGGCTCACCTAAGGAATCGCTACGTCCTGCTCATGGCTGCTTTTATTCCTCACTTCCATATATTGGGTATTTCGTTCGCCACTGGCCGCTCCCCACGCAGACCAGGAACGGTCAGTCTGCAGACATTCAGTAAGTTTTCACTTCGGACCACCACGTAATGGGCTCGCTAGCTAAACGTTCCATTTCGTGTTAATGAGATGTTTTTTCCACCTTTGACAACGCTCACTCAATGAGCAAGTACAGACTTGCATCGTACCCATTGTATGCGACTGGGGCGCTTTTTTCACCTTTAGTAACGCTCACGAGGCAGGCAGCATATGCTGCCGGCTCAGTATCTTACCACCATGCAGCAGAGAACTAGTAACGGTCATGTCCTCTCATCCGGGGGATCCCTCATATTCCTCGGCTGAGAGCCGTTGAAGTGTCTGGACCAAGCCTGTAGTAGGCTCAGCATCTCACTTCCATTTTGCATGAGTGAATATCGGCCCGACCCTCACATCTGGGTAATATTGACTTCAATGGCGTTCAGCCATATCCCTCAGCCGAGAGCCGTAAAATGTATGTCTGGACCAAGAATGCACTGGTATCTTGCGCCTGATTCGGACTTTGAGTGCATTGGATTTACCTACGACTGCCTGTCCTCAGTCTGCCTGCAAGGCAGCAGGTGTCAGAAGTCGGGGTGCGCCACCGCCTAGATGAAAGTATTATTCACTGGCGAGCAACCCCAAATAGTCAGAAACTGACAAGGGACAAAATCTATATGGTGAACTATAGATTAAGCCCTGAATATCCAACATACAGCTCCAAATGGCTCGTAACAAAATTGAAATGAAATGCGCTGAATATTCGCCAAGGAGTAGGAATGAGAAGTTTAGCTGAGATAGATTTTTAAGTCTAAATTTAAGAGTAATTGACAACTATCCCAGTACAAGTTTATCTCCCCTGACTGTTTCCTTCCTTGGTGTCTAAGTGAACCCCCATCAATGTACACACACAACAAGTATGCACAATTGGAATTAAAAATATAACACTGAACTATGAGATGACACAAACTACACTCACTTTAATTACTAGTCATATTAGACATCTGATGTTTTTCAAGATGATGATGATGAAATCATATAACATATTGATAGTGATGACAAACATTACATAACTTCAATGTTACTTGTCAACTATCTGGATCGGTGGTCCAGATCCCCTCTCTCCAGTAGAAACAAAACAGCTTGCTGGTATTCTGACGTCTGTCAGTCGCACTACCTGGTTGTCACTCGTTCTTGAGATCTATACCTAGGTGCTCTTTGTGAGAGCTAGGAAGAAATCAAGAATGTGGTATATCTAGTTTTACATCAGTACAATCCTAAGTACTACATATCCTAGCACACGCATATACAATGACCAGACTGGCCAAGTTTATCTTCCAGTTCTACTGCGTTCACCATCCTCCTTCTCCCTCCATATCTCTGTCCTACGGTCTTAGTCTGGGACGGGCTTTTCAATTGTCTCACACGCTTGTAACTATTACATTTCTGCCGTCCTATGTCCATGTCGCTAATACCGACATTCTGGACCGTACAGCCGCTCCGTCCAAAATACCTGAAAGGGCTAAGCACCATATACCCTATACCAGTTGTGGGTAATGTCTGTACCATTACACCTCTGCTAAAAATGCAACCAATAGTCAAGGTGCCCATGCGCGCACAATAGCATGACACTTCATATTGGTAGGTTTGCATATGACAAATCAGTATACCAAATATGAAATACCCATAAAATATATTAATTAAACTATACATATTATGATACTTTAACCTAATAGCATAATGCATTATTAATTTGTAATAATATTGTATAGCTACAAAATTAGATATACCACGAGTCTAATTGAAGTGACCATACAGAACAGGCACATGACTGATCTGCCCGGTTTAGTCACAAATTAGCCACTGCTGTGGTAAGAATTAAAAGGAATATAGTCAGTTGACTATATTCTGTACAAATAATGCACACACCAACAGGCAACTAGGCTAGTTTACAAAGAACTAACAAGCATCTACCACGACTTCTCAAGTATATCTAGACAAGATCTGTCTTACATAAGGTTCCTACTTCTCAGAAGAGTAACACATGAAGCACAATGATATTGAACACAGAACTTAGAAAGGACACTCAAGTAACCTACGACAATGATAGTTCTTGCAATAACCTAGATCAGATATAGACTGAAAATCAGTACATACATCTAAAATACTTGACTAGTTACTAAGAAATAACTTTCCTAGTGGAGTCTAGCAACATCAGAATCATACATATGCCCACAAAACACTGAGCTGGTTGCCTACCTGTTCCGAAGTCAGACTTAATCTAAAGGGAACATTCCGATTCCGATTCCATTTCAAAAACAAAAATTCCAAATTCGACCTCGTCTAACCTGCTTCATCAGCTGTAGTTATTGTTGAGGTACGTAGTTTTTGTGGGTTTATTAGCCCTAATTCTTGTCTTGTGAGTCCTATCTCGGACTGGTTATGTAGCGTTTGTGTCTGTGACGTCAGCAGTGGTCGGCGGCTATCCTTTGTGCTCTTCTGTTGTTGTGGTTTTCTTTGTTGGTGTAGGCTACTGGCTCGTCTGGCTGCAGTCCTTCTAACGGACTTTTCGTTATCCCACTCCAGCTGGGGGATCGGTCGGCGGCTGTCCTTTGTGTATGTTTCCACTTGTTTTCTTTGTTGGTGCAGGCTCCTGGCTTGATTGGCTGCAGTCCTTAAAAGGACTTTTTATTTGGTCTTTTTGTCTCCTTTATTGTGTATTTTCTGTAGGAGCTTATCGACGTTTTCATTTTCCTCCTTGTGCCTGTTTTCACTGTTGCGTTTGCGATACTGCTGCCTAAAGTTTTCTTCCTCCGTGGTCAGCCATGGGACGATTTTACCGTCATCTATATAGTACTCGAAGTCGTTCTCACAGTCGTAGTGTAAGACTGGGTAAACCATCGGTTTCCCCAGGAGCTTCTTTGGCTTCTTCTTTCCTTTTTCTTCCCAGCGCCTTCTGAATTCCTCGCGCTTGAGTTCCCCTTGTCGACTGGGTATTCTGTGCCTCCTTCAGAGATCCGACGGTATAGTAGTTCCCTCTTGGGCATTGTGGTTGGGCAGTCGGCTTCAGCTTGCGGTTCCGGCTCGGTCTCTTGGTTTTCTTCTTGCGGTTTCTCTGTGAGTTCTTGTGTGGCTTCTGTTAATTTGTTTTGAAAGAGTTCCATTTCAGCTCTATGTAGTTCTCTTTCGGTCTTGATCATTTGTAGGATTTCTTCGTTCTCCTTCTTCATCTCAGCCATGCGCTGGATCTCTTGTTTGATGTTGAGCTGGATTTCTTTCATGTCGGCCAGCAGCTTCTCATTATCGCTGGTCGGAGTCGTCAGCAGTACCTTGACTTGTTTCTTCAACTCGTCTATCTGCTTTTGAAGTTGATCTCTTTCAGCTTGTGCTATACCCGTGGCTGTCTCGCCCCTCTGCATAGCTTCCTTGAATGGTGTCTTTGTGATGATGGCGATTTTTAAGACGTCTCTATGTCTCTGCAGGTACAGACAGCCCAGGTATCTTGCTCCATGTTTGCCCAGGCAGTTGGCACACTTTCTTTTGTTGTTGGGTGCTCGGAAGTCCGTGTCCATCTTGGCCAGCGGACACTCCTTGAAAGCGTGGTGAGCGGCGCAGTATCGGCAGATTTCCGTCTTACTGCGACACGTAGCTCTGCTGTGGCCGGCCTTCTGACATCTGGAACATTGCGGGATTCTTGTTGAATGATACTGTGGTCGGAATTTCGCTGCCCTCCGATGTCACCACTGCCAAGGTTGTAGGTATCTTGGAGTAGGTGAGAAGCCGCTCCGCCTTCAAGAATCGGATGTGAAAATTCTCTTCACGTAGCTGTTTCAGGATTTCTTAATCTGTCAGCTCCACAGGAATCCGCTTGACAACCCATCGGACTGTTTTTGAGTCGGTGTTTCCGACTCTGGTTTCTTTCTCCTCCTTCTTCTCTGCTGTCTTGGTTCTTGACTGTGTTGGGCTGTCAATCTTCTCCCTCGTAGTAGCTTCAGTAATGGCTGTAGTATCCGGCTCTTTGATGCAGCTAGCAGGTGGGCGCTCGACGTTCTTCTTCTTGTTGTCGGCTCCCACGCTGCACATCTTGGCAACAGCGTGTTTCTTGTTGTTGGACTTTCAACGTGACATTTTCCCGCTGATCAGGCTTCTTGACAGACTAATGCGACTTGACTTGTTAGCTCTCGTAGTGCGAATGCTAAAGGGAACAGGTCTAGAATGGGTTTTTATACCTAGCCTATAAGTAGACACTTAACTCCCAGGAATTCCAGTCATAAATTCTTCCTTATCTCCCCCTGGTGTTAATTGCAATTCTCACTGTAAAACTGGCCATCACACCTTGCTCCTCTCTTTCTGGTACAAAGTCCACAGGACCAGTGTTAATTGCCTCTGTCAAACACCCAACACCTAATTTCTGGATCAGAAGGCTGTCAATCGTCTCGGTTGATCGGTTTTCCTGCATGGTGTCATGTCAAAGGAACAATTAGGTTCTCATAGTCAGCTGCCAGTTTACAACTCTGTTGGTAAACCTGGTTTGCCTGCGTCATGCCTGGTCGGTTTTAATTTCACAGTCTACCGAGTCTGCCCTCCAGTCTGGCTGGATTGATAATATCTGGGGTTGACCTGTACTGGTGTCAAATTAAATTTCCTATACAGAAAGCCATCTGTTGTGGTTTGTAATCTTGCGTCATGTGAGACGTCTCATACATGCCCACAGAGAAAGCAGTTCATTCCTCTGCTCTCTCCCCACATGGTCCATCAAAAGCGAACCGAAAATTGTTCTGGGATATAAAAGCTGCATTTCACGACAGCAGGTGTGGTCTCTCTTGGTCTGGTTCCTTTCCCTTGACCTGTCCGACATAGGAGACCCTACCAGTAGCTGTACTACCGTCGGCATAGCTCTCGGGGTCATTGAAACACGCTAGCCCCTCTACCATGGCAAGGTAGAGACACGTCAGAGGGGGCATATAGTCTGCTGTTTCACATGTTCTATCCCGTCCATCCTTTGATGTTGTCGCTATGTCTGTTGAGTTGAGTTGAGTTGAGCTGAACAATGAACTGATATCACTGCGATCGGGACATTCCCTTACGCGCTCCGTCCCCTCGTTCAACAGCCAGCGAAGTGTATGTCACGTCAATCTGTTCATATTATCTTCCCATTTAAAACATGTCTTTCTCCTGCTTGTTTGCGGGTTGACTTTCTCTTCAGAACAATTCTGAGCCGGATATTAAATCAGTCTATTAGCACCAAATATTTTTTCTGGTCAAAGTGTCGTTAGTATTACATAAAGGCATTCCAGGGAATAATCGTATAGCCAGATGGGCAGATCTCTTGCAGCAATACTCATTTCGCTCCTAATTTGTTTAAGAGTTCTTTGTCATAATTACATTTTGTCGATTCTTCACAAAGAACATTCACAAATAACAACCTGTGATGTGAGTGGGCTGATTTCCAACACATGATCTCAGTATCTCTCAATAGAACTACATGCGTATAGTCTCTGATTGACTTTTACTGGCCAGGAATGAGTCTATAACTTTTACGAACTCTTGTTTTTTTTTTCAATTTGGGGGACAAGGAAAACGATACACAGACCAAATGGAAGCAGAAGAAGAGGCCGACTATGTAAATGATGAAGAGAAGGAATAACAGAGTCCAAGGGAATCTTGATATATGAAGCCCATAAACAATTCCAATTCCAATTCCAATTTTCAAAACAAACATTCCAAATTCGGCCTCGTTCAACCTGCTTCCTCAGCTGTGGTTATTGTTGAAGTCCGTGGTTTTTGTGGGTTCGTTCACCCTAATTCTTGTCTTGTGCGCTCTTACGAGTACGTTCTATCTCGGACTGGTTATGTAACGTTTGTGTCTGTGACGTCAGCAAAGGGATCGGTGGTCGGCTGTCCTTTGTGCATGTTTCCTCTTGTGGTTTTCTTTGTTGGCGCCTGGCTCCTGGCTTGACTGGTTGCAGTCCTTAAAAGGACTTTTTATTTGGTATTTTTGCCTTCTCATTTGTGAATTAACTGTAGAAGCTTTTCGATGTGATATGCCTCCTTGCGCTTTCTTTCAGTTTGCTTCCCGCGTTTGAGTTAATGCTGTCTTTTGGTTGCTTCCTCCGTGGTCATCCATGGGATGATTTCTCCGTCTTCTATATAGTAATGCCATGTGTATTCATCTGCGAGTTTTAAATCTGGTATTGCGGCGGTACGGCGGAGCATTGGTTTCTCAGTGGGGTTACTTGTACTTCTTTTCTTTTTCTTCCATGCGCTTTCTGTATTCCTCGCACTTGAGTTCGTATATCTTCGTTATCTCTGCTTGCCATCCTGGCTTTAACAAGTCGTCCTCTATTCCGTCGTCAGGGTGCTCATCTCGGTTTTCTTCTGCTGTCTGGTGGAATATTGTCTTCCTTTTGAAAGTCTCGGGCGTCGTGGTTGAGCTGCTGGCTTTCGTTTGCGGTTCAGGCTCGGTCTCTTGGTTTTTATCCTGCGATTTCTCTGTACTTTCATGTTCGGCTTCTGTTGTTTTGTTTCGAAGTATTTCCATTTCAGCTTTCTGTAGTTCTCGCTCTGATGTAATGGTTTGTAGGATCTCCTCGTTCTCCTTCTTAATCAGTACCATATGTTCTACTTCTAGCTTGATGTTTTGCTTAATCACCTTCATTTCTGCCAGTAGTTTTTCGTTGTCATTATTCGGAGTCGGCGTCAGCAGTCTTGACTTGTCTCTTCAACTCGTCTATCTGTTTTTGCAGTTGATATCTTTCAGCTTGAACTATACCCGTGGCTGTCTCGCCCCTTCGCATTGCTTCCTTGAATGATGTCTTCGTGGTAGTAGCGATCTTTAAGGCGTCTCTGTGTCGTTGCAGGTACGGACAGCCCAAGTATCTTGCTCCATGTTTGCCCAGGCAGTTGGCGCACTTTATTTTGTTGTTAGGACCTCTGAAGTCCGTGTCCAGCTTGACCAGCGGACACTCTTTGAAGGCGTGGTGATCGGCGCAGTAACGGCAGATTTCCGTCTTACTGCGGCATATTGTGTAACGGTGAAGCACAAAGGCAACTGCATGTAACGGAATGGAGGAAGTCAAGCCAACGATGATTGGAAATGACTCAGTTTATTGTGAGAGTCTTCAAGTCATATCAAAAGGAATACAGCGACTATAAATGTATATGCATCCTGCTGGCTTGGCTGTTAGGTGGTAACTAATCCCCTATTTACCTCTACGTCAGCACGTGAGCGTCCTTAACTGCTTAGCTACGGTGCTCACGCGTGCATCAGCTATGTGTCTCTTTCCCCTTGCACGCCGTGCCAGCTAAGTAAACTCCGTATAACAGCCTACTCTGTTATAATTGCTCTGCTATGGCCGGCCCTCTGGCATCTGGAACAATGGTTGACTCTAGGGATGAATGTCTCTGGCTGCTGCATTGTTGTTGACAGTTACTGTTATCGGCATCTCGCTGCCCTCCGATATCACCACCGCCAAGGTTGTAGGTATCTTGGAGTAGGTGAGGAGTCGCTCCGCCTTCGTGAATCGGATGTGAGGATTCTCTTCTCGTAGTTGCTTCAGGATTTCTTCGTCTGTCAGCTCCACTTGAATCCACTTGACAACCCATCGGACTGTTTTTGAGTCGGTGTTCCCGGCTCTGGTGTTTTTCTCCTCATTCTTCTCTGTTGTCTTGTGTTGGGCTTTCGATCTTCTCCCTCGTGGTAGCTTCAGTAATAGCTGTAGTATCAGGTTCTTTGATGCAGCTAGCAGGTAGGCTCTCCACGTTCTTCTTCTTGTTGTCAGCTCCCACGCTGCATATCTTGGCTACCGCGTGTTTCTTGTTGTTGGACTTGCAACTTGACATTTTCCCGCGTATCAGGCTTCTTGACAGGTTAATGCGACTTGACTTGTTGAACGCACGCACACGAATACAGCCGCACGACAAAAAAGACACCCCCGACATTCTCCCGCTATTTATGCTTCACCTCGACACCGCATGGTACAAGAGGAACAAGATGAGATGATGGGTGGACACTCCCCCTCTGTTTATGCTTCACCTCGACACTGCGAGGTAAGAAGAACAAGATGAGATTATGAACCGGCACTCCCCCGCTGTTTATGCTTCACCTCGACACCGCATGGTAAGAGGAACAAGATGAGATAATGAACGGGCACTCTCCATCTGTTTATGCTTATTAACCTTGATACCGCATGGTACAAGAGGAACCAGATGAGATGATGGGCGGGCGCTCTCGCGCTGTTTATAGTTCACCTCGACAACCCAAGGCAGAAGGTGTACAAGATGAGATGAGATGACGTATGTGTGTTTGTCTCCGTGGTGAGGTCATTAAATCGAAAGGCTATATCTCTGAATGTCGAGGTCATTTTTGAACGATTGTTTTCCGGAGACCCCTGGGGTAGCTACGGAATGCGTGCTTTGTCCAATGTTCATGACAAGAGGCTTGCCAATCTGCGAATAGAAACCGGGTCACGTGGGGTAAAATTCCGATGTAATTAGGTTACTCCTCTTACCTTTAACCTTTCCCACATTCAGAGAGAAAAGCGCTTCACGAGAAACGAACTCACGACTACATTGACAATAGTCTGGTGTACTAGTAAATGACAATAAAGACACCCGTGAAAGAAATAAACGGCCACCCAAACAAATCTTCTACTAATTCCATGAGCGGTCCAAGGGATGTAACTTCTAGAATTCACATCAAGGGCTCGATAGTTTCCCGTGATATATTTCTACACACAAAACACTCAAATTACATTTAAATATAAAGCTACGGTAATCCCTTGACCTACCCGAAGTGGGAGACCCTACCAGGAGCTGCGATACCGTCGACATAGTTACTAAACAACATTTCTACAAGACAACATTACAACAAGACATTTATACAAGACAAAATTTCTACACAACACCATTTCTACAAGAAAACATTTCTACAAGATACCATTTTTTTCAAGAAGACAACATTACTACAAGACATTTCTTGAGAGAACATGTCTACAAAACACCATTTCTTCACGACAACATTTCTACAAGAAAATTTTACAAGACAACATTTCTACAAAACAACATTTCTACACGACATTTCTACAAAACAAGATTACTACAAGATATTTACATGAGACAACATTTCTACAAGACAAAATATCTACAACACACCATTTCTACAAGAAAACATTTCTTCAAGACAACATTACTACGAGACATCATTACTACAAGACATTTCTACAAGACAACATTTCTACAAGACAACATTTCTACAAGACATTTCTACAAAGCATTTCTACAAGCCATTTCTACAAGACAACACTACTACAAGATATTTCTACATGAGAACATTTCTACAAGATATTTCTACATGAGAACATTTCTACAAGATATTTATACAAGACAACATTTCTTCAAGAGAACATTTCTACAAGACAACATTTCTATAAGACAACATTCCAACAAGACATTTCTACAAGATATTTCTACTAGACAACATTTCCACAAGGCAACATTACTACAAGACATTTCAACAAGACAACATTTTCTGCAAGACATTTTGACAAGACAATATTTCTACAAGACCACATTTCTACAAGACAACATTTATACAAGATATTTCTACAAGACAATATTTCTATAAGACCACATTTCTACAAGACATTTCTACAAGACAACAAATTCTACAAGACAACATATTTGCATGACAACATTTCTACAAGGCATGTATACAAAACAACACGTCTGCCAGACAACATTTCTACATGACAACATTTGTACAAGACAATATTTCTGACAGACAACATGTCTACAAGACAATATTTCTAAAAGATAACATTTCTACATGACAACATTTGAAGAAGACAACACTTCTACCAGACAACATTTCTACAAGATATTTCTACAAGACATTTCTAAAAGATAACATTTCTACATGACAACATTTCTACAAGACAACATTTCTGCCAGACAAATTTCTACAAGACAAAAACCTTGATAAAACCATAACAAGGTACACAAGTGTTCATTATTTTAATGTAACTGGGACAGATTAAAGATAATGCGCTAATAAAAAGATAATTTGTCAACAAACAAATGTATATGTTTGACGGTAACTATGTGAATCAGAGTGGCAGACAGCCTTGCAAACACAAACACACAATTTAAAATATGTGTTAAATATATGTTTGTTTCATAATAAATAAATTCAATACAGAGAGGTGAGTGTTCTTTCTGAGTGGTTCCCCTTCTCTACAAGAACAGATCTCATGGGCTTGTATATTGTTTTGACATGTGGGATGAAGACCCGCAGGGAACACCTGGTCATGCACGCTCTTGTACACATTAACAGTTAAAGAGACCCAACACCCACTGACTCACACAACTTTCCACACACACACAAAAACACACACACGCACGCACGCATGCACGCACACACACACACACACACACACACATATGTACATGCACATGCATGCACATACACACACACGCATACACACACACGCACACACAGAGATACAGAGAGAGACACACACAAACACACAGACAGAGAGAGAGACATAGACACAGATAGACAGATATATATATATATATATACAGAAAAAGAGACACACGCACACAAAGACAGAGAGACAGACAGAGACAGACACACAGAGAGACATAGACAGCAACACACACACACACAAAGACAGAGACAGACAGAGATAAAGAAACAGAGAGAGACAGAGACATAGACAGAGGGAGAGACAGAGAGAGACAGCAAGAGACAGCGAGAGACATAGTCAGAGAGAGACAGCCAGAGAGAGGCAGTGAGAGAGAGACAGAGAGAGGCTGTGAGAGACACTTAGAGACAGACATCAAGAGACATACAGAGAGACAGATAGAGAGAGGCAGTGAGAGAGAGACAGCGAGAGACACAGACAGACAGACAGAGGCAGTGAGAGAGAGACAGTGAGAGACATAGCGAGATAGAGACAGAGAAAGGCAGTGAGAGACAGACAGAGGCATGGAGAGACACACAGAGAGAAACAGAGGCAGAGAGACACAGAGAGACAGGGAGAGACATAGACACAGAGATAGACAGAGAGAGTCACAGAGAGATAGAGACATAGACATACATAGACAGAGAGAAACAAAGACAGAGAGACACACAGAGAGACACACAGCGACAGAAAGACAGAGACAGACAGTGAGAGAAAGAAAGACAGAGAGACAAAGAAAGAGAGAGACAGTTAGAGAGAGACAGAGAGAAAAAGATAGACAGAGACACAGAGAGACACACAGAGAAAAGCAGAGATGGAGAGAGACAGAGACATAGAGAGGCAAAGAGGGACAGAGACATAGACAGAGAGACAAAGAGAGACAGAGAGACACCAAAAGAGACACAGAGAGAGAATTAGAGATGGAGAGAGACAGAGGCAGAGACACACAGAGCTGCAGAGAGAGAAGCAGAGATGGAGACAGACAGGGGTACAGAGACAGAAAGACAAAGACAGACAGACAGACAGACAGACAGACAGACAGACAGACAGACAGACAGACAGACAGACAGACAGACAGACAGACAGACAGACAGAGACAGAGACAGACAGAAAGAGAGATTAACGAAATGATAGATATAAATGCAACAGAAAGTCAAAACAAAGGTCTCAGACTAAGAAACAGAATAGCACAAGACATGCGAATTACTAAGAAAAAATATGTCATCCCAAACGCAACATCAAAGTGAAATAACCAATGTGAAACAAGTTAATATGTTATATATATATATATATTTAAGTAAGTGGGTACTTTGATAACAGCAGATGTAAGATGTATTAAGGAAGGTAATGTAGAATATCCTAAGCACAGGCAGAGTTTCAAAAGATGAAGAATATTTATCTGCAATATGTCTTAACAGCTAATGCAAGCCAATCTTGACGTACGGGAGTAAATCAAGGACAATTAGCAAACATGTGAAGTATTATGTAGAAGCTGCAGAGGTGTGGTTTTATAGAAGAATGATAAGATATCTGTGGACGTATAGAATGAGTTATATGGTTATCATAAAAAAGTGAACTCACAAAGAGATCTGGATTCTTGAAGAAGACAGACAATACACATTCTTTGGGCATAACTTGGGGGAGAGGGGGGAGGGGGAAAGGCAAGGGAAGACCAAGAGAGATGATGTCTGACATCATGTCATGAAGGAACATCAGTATCAGAAATGACTAGCAGTACACAAGACAGAAGACTGTGGACAGACATGATCATCAACGCTATGCGGCATGGACTGAAGATAGATATATATATATGATATCAATGGTGAGTACCAATGGATATGACAAGGTTGATGAGTTGGTATGGATGAGTATAAAATCTCTGGTCATAAGGAAAAGTACATCAATGATGAGTTCATATAAATGAGTACAAAATTACTGATAACATCATACACAAATGATGAGTTCATATAGATGAGTACAAAATTACTGATAACATCATACACAAATGATGAGTTCATATAGATGATTACAAAATTACTGATAACATCATACAATACATTGATAATGAATGAACAAATGAACGAACAAACTTTATTTTCTAAGTATTACAAATTTGGCACGCAGGTCAGTCTTACCTTCGGCCCTTCCAATCACTCATTTTTCGTTCATCAATTGGGCATGTTACATGAGTTCGAACAGATAACTACAAAATTACTGATAACATCATACAATACACAGATGATGAGTTTGAATAGATAAGTATGAAATTACTGGTAAGATTATGCAATATATCAATGATGTGTTGTTATAGATGGATATGGCATCAACAATGAGTAGTAATTAGTTTACATCATAAAAATGGAGAATGATTCAAACAATTACAATAAACTATAATACCTCATTAATTGATGTATGCATGGAATAAAGTACTTACATGGTATGACATAATCACCGATGTGAGACTCATGGAGTGAACCAAACAAATCCAAGTTGAGGAAAGTTGGACAAGACAATTATTGAAAAACACCAAATGAAAACATTAAAAGTGTGATACAAATTACAATAACCACGCCATTAAATTGTAAAACACGGTCATTTACTGCCAATATAGTACCTTGCGGTGTATGGCAGGGGGGTCTTTGAGCCTGAGGAATTAAGGCCGCCTGGTAAGTCGCTGTGAACTGTGCAGGTTAGGATTTTCTTTTTGCCCCCGACTGAAAAAAATCCCACACCTTATCGAGGATTCAAAGCCGGGTCTCCTGAAGGAGAATTCGGCATTCTAGCCACCCCTGTCAATATTGTTGTTAAGGATGTCAAGTGTGGTGAGCATGAGACATCATGGTGCAGACGAACACTGTGATAACATAAGAACAGTTTAAAGATGGCTGCCAAATTTTGACATGCACCAAAGAGTAGTAACACTCTGTTATCCATTTTTTATCAGTGAATGAGTGAAACCTATACAAGGGGCTTCTCATAAATCGTTAGCCTTACCATGAAGGAATAGGCGGAGAACATTGAAATTTGGCATATGTTTAGCTCATTCAATTTGTAATGGACATATGAATTATGAATTTCCCTCCTCAACTGGTTTTTCTGATATGGTGCATGGTACAACACACCCTATTGACCAGATCTGCACATTCAACGGTTTATCAGAACAATGGAGAAATCAGACGCCAGGACTGATAACATTCTTGATGTTACAGGGAAAAACACCTACAGAAATACACAGGGAGATGGAGCCAGTGTTCGAGGAAGTCTGTCCTTTGTATGCTTCTAGTAAAAAATTGGTGTTTGCAGTTTAAGTGTGGCCGTTCCCAAGTTGTGATCTGCCAAGATCAGGACGACTGTCCTCAGAGTGCAATGATGCAAATGATGCAAAAATGAAGAAAATCATAGACAAGGATAGGAAAATGACAATTGCAGAGATATCGGGTTCAGCAAAACTGAGTAATAGTATAGTTTTTAGAATTTTACACAACAGACTGAACATGAGAAAAAGTGTATGCCCGCTGGGTCCCGCGCCTGCTGGCATGTGAACAGAAACAAACACGGGTTGATTGCTGTGGCCAGTTGCTCAACATGTGGCGGTCGAATAACATGTTGACGACCATGGTCCATGGTGACGGTAGATGAGACTTGGATTCACCATTATGACCCAGAATCCAAAATTTTCAGCATGCAGTGGAAAACCCCGGGCTCGCCAACACATGTCAAGCCAAGAGCACAAAACTCTGCAAGAAAAGTGATGCTGTTTTTTTTTTTTGGGGGGGGGGGGGGGGGCGTAGAGGTGTCGTATTGAAAGATTACATGCTTCATGGCAACACGATTAATGGGCAGTACTATGCAGATCTCTTATTAAACTAAGAAAGGCTGTGACCAGAAAAAGAGGGATAATGCGTACGCAAATTCTGCCTTTGCTTCAAGACAAGGCGCCCTCCCATAAAGCACAGCTTGTGCTGCAAACTGCCAATGATTTGAATATTTAAATTCTTCCACACCCACCATATTCTCCAGATTTGGCTCCATCAGACTTTTTTCTTTTCCCAAATCCTAAAAAACAGCTGAAAGGAAATCGCTTTTTCAGTGACGAAGATGTCATACTGGCTTGTGATAACTAGTTTAGTTCGAAAAATAGGTTATTTTATTCCGAAGGCCTTTACAAGGTCACACAGAGATGGCAGAAATGCATAAATTCAGGTGGTGACTACATTGGGAAGGAATAAGCACTGTGCAAAATTTCAATTTTATCCACCTACTCCTTCATGGTTAGGCTAAAGACTTATGAGAAGTATAAATTCATTGACAAATTAAGGTCCTGTATGGTAATTCATGCCTGTCAGTCCAACAAGTGTATGAGTGGAGTTGGAAGTTTCAAAACGGCGTGACTTCTGTGAAGAGATACACCTGGCGGTGCATGCGTGGTTACACACACGACTAATAGAATGTTTTTCTACAGGAACCAAACATGTTATCGGCGCTGGAGGACTTGCAATTAATGCAATGGCGACTACATGGAAAAATTATACATTATTTTCTTTTTCAGAATATATTCATACAAAGCAAAAAAATATTTAAGTAATTTGAAGTCAGCTCGTAGATAACTAGAAAGTTCCCCCTATGGAATACACAAGGCTACAGAAATATAGGGAGACCCTGAAAACCACAAGGAAGATAGAATAACAGACAGGTATGGATATTATGGGGAGGACACACAAGGTGCTGCAGAACACAGCAAAGGATTTTAAAAGGGTTTTAAAAGGCCAGTGGATCGACTTCATTGCACCGGGTTTTATCCTATACAGCTTGGTCTGTTTCTGTAGAGCAGCCTGCCGAAAGCATCACATAAAACATTAACTCTGTAGTTCCAGCGTTTTTCATCTTCCACAGTCAGAGAAGAGTCCCAATGGTATTGGTACCAATAGAAGGCTGATTATGTGTCTGTCTGGCCTTTCCTCTGAGTCCTAAGTGTTGACCAGATCCTCTGGTGACTCCCTACAGCACCATTCTCTCCAGGCCGTGATGATCTATCTGTTATTCTGTACTATACACACGATCCCAAAGGACCTCGATCAGGCCTGCCTTATCACGCACCAGTATCCCCACCAAGTGGTGCAGACCCAGCCAATCTGTCCGCCTGCTCGTTTCCCACGATACCAGCATGTCCTGGGGGAAAATCCAACAGATGCTCTCAAATTTGTATTGTTAAATTGAAACTTGCCACTCATCATCATCATCATCATATGCCATGGCCGTCATGTTTCGCCATCTCACTCGATCACCAGAGTCATGAATCAGCTCCGAGTTCTTGTCTCGATCATGCCCCATGGCCAAGCCATCCCCTTGTTCTCTCACCCTCGATCTTGCTAGTTGTCACCAAATTCTAAAATTTATTTCTTACTAATTTCTTTAATCAGTATACGATCTTCATTTGCTTCTTGTAGGACTTGCTCATTCGTTTTTCTGTCTGCCCATGGTATTGTTTACATTTTCCTCAGAAACCACATTTCCACAGCCATCATATGTTTTTCCGTCTGTTTGCTCATTATTTACGCTTCACATCCATCCAAAAGCACAAGTTATATGTTCTCAGCACTCTTTTTCTCGTTGCAAATGACATCTTTTTATTGATCAGTATGTCTGCCACTCACGTGATTCATGTTATCTCTCTGCCTCATTGAAGGGCATTCAGTATGTCAGTTCAGTCCATTTCCTTTCCGCTCTCCACAAACGCCTCGCCTACAAGTTTATCAGTTTGTTAATTTTCTGTTACACCCATGTGGCCTGGCACAAATAATTAAGCTGATTTTGTCAGACTCAGCCTCCTCAGCAAGACCACCCACTGTCTTTGAGCTTACAAAATAAATGTTTTGCATATCCTTTACAGGACATCGCTGTCAACATCAGCATCTTTCAGCTGTATGTTGATTTCTTGGCAAGATTACGCTCAGTAGTTTGCCATTGCTTTCTGAGCGGCCGGCTCAGTTATCCCGAAAGTCACCAGCGGGGGTCGAACCGCTCCCAGCTCTCGCACTGCTACGAGACTCTGCGTGATAAACGGGATTACGGAGAAAGTGTTGTAACCCCTCGGCCAGAGAGACCGGCTTGAGCTTACAAGGGGCATAAAAACAGACATACATTGATGTGCTTAATGATGTCTGGTAATGAAACGATGTTACATATAAAACAACAATAACAGCAATAATGTTAAATCTAAGCCATGTGCACAACCCACACAGAGCATAAGAAGCCTCAACATCATGAAGAATACACTAAACTAGTAGAAACATACTTAACTCATGAATATCTATATACACACATAAATTGGTAGATACATTATATGCATGGAGATTATATAGATAGATAAACAATGCTTGAAGCAACACTGTTCCCCTACTCACTGTATGTTATATCATTATCATGTGCCATGCCGATAAGCTGGACAATCATGGTTCACCATCTTACATGATCACCAGAGCCTTAAATCAGGTCGGCATTCAGGTATCAGCTAGATCCTCTGGCACTCCCAGCCACGCCACTCTGTCCAGGCCATGATGGTTTATCTGTTGTTCCACACTTTTCAGGTGCCCTCTAAAGGCCCTGACCACGTCTGCCTTATATAGTGCACCAGCAATCGACTCCATGGTGCAGACCAGCCAACCTATCCGCCTGTTGGTTTCCCAACACACCAGCATCTCATCTCCTCTTGTACCTTGCGGTGTCGAGGTGAAGCACAAACAGCGGGAGAGTGTCCATTTATAGGTTTCAGATATTGAGATTCCCATGGACTTTGTTATTCCCTCTGTCCATCGTTTACATGGTCGGCCTCTTCCTCTGCTTCCATTTAGTCTGTACATCATTGCTTGTTGTGGTATACTGTCATTTGGTAGCCTAGTTATGTGGCCGTACTATTTAACTTACTGTTTTCTACGAAAATCTAGCGCTTCTATACCCCCCCCCCCCCCCTACTTTAGTTCTGGTTTTCATCATTTTTTATTTTTATCTCTTCTTGATATGCTGAGTATTATTCTCAGTGAGTATTCTTCTCAATGTATCATGAAGATACTAACAACACCTGGAGACAAGATCCAATGGATGCTTCCTATCTTTGATTCAACAGCAAACTTTCTTGTGGGAAAACAAAGCAGCAGTGGCTAGGGATCTTGCCTGCTGGCCATGTGTTTCCATCCCAGGCAGAGATTTCTTTTTTATTTATTTGATGTTAACCTTATCATTCACAGAGTGCCAAAGGGCTACTAAATATTATTTTAATATTATTATTTTTAAATTTCCCTATTGATTTCACCGACTGCGATTTATATTCACTGGGATTGAGTTTCATGTATGGTATGTACACTGTATTTGTATCTCTCTCTTTTTGTCCCGCTCCTTCCTACCCTCTCTTTCTCCCTTTCCCACCCTCTCTGTCTCCCTCTCTCCCTATCCCCCTCTCTTGCAGGATACACACATACCTCTTTCATTCTATATTGTCAAAGCCTGCTGCAATCATGATTTATCTTACCAAATATGGAGCCAGCACCTCCAGATAGCAAATATGTCACTTTAACTTTTCAAATGTATCACTTTATCTTGTCAAATCTATCATTTTATCTTGTCAAATTTGTCACTTTATCTGTGGACTTCCAGACCCTCACTGGTTTCTGAGCTGAAAGAGAGAAAGGGGAACTCTCCAACAGCCCCACTGATGATAATGTTTCACCACTGGGTCAAGAGTCCCTGGACAACCTCACTTTGAAACACACAAGCTCTTAGCTCCAGTGACCTGAATTTTGACGAACCAAACTTAAGAGTTAAACCTCAACTCTTTCAAGGGGTTGACCAACCAGCCAACCCAAAATCCTCAATGGCTTTGGCAGTCCTCATAGTTAGTGTGGACTACTTTTTAGGAGCATGCTGCCACAACACATGAAACATTCAACAGATTTTAGCCTCTGGCTATTAAATGAGGGATTTAGAGTAGGAATTACATGTGGGAATTAGAGCAAGCATTACACGTGGGAATTAGAGTAGAAATTAAGTGTGGGAATAAGGGTAGGAATTATATGTGGGATTTATAGTAGGAATGAAGTGTCAGAAGTATATATTTAGAAATTAAGTAAGTATTACATGTAGGAATTTTAGTAAGCCTTACATGTGGGAATTAGAGTAGGAATTAGGTGTGGGATTTAGAACAGGAATTATGCATGGGAATTAAAGTACAAATTACAGGTTGGAATGAGAGTAGAAATGATCTAATGTCGGTCACTGTACTCATTTCCTGGAGCTAGAGCCGAAAGTGCACTGGTCACCTAATCTTCACTGACCTTTCTTCCCCTATTAGGACATAGACCTTCAGCCATCATGTGCCAAGCCGTTCTGTCCTATGCTGTCTCTTTCATTTGGTGCAAAGCTTAATTTTCTATTTGTCGGGCATACTAACGAGGTTGACAGCAAACTGCACTGGTTGTCATGAGCATGGTCAAACATGAGTTTGACTCCTGGGCCTGTAGCTAGTCAAAGTGAGAGAAAGATTGGCCAACAATTTCTCTATGCATTCAGGAGGACAAAATGTGTTAGCGCTATCACATCATAAACCCATGGCAGGAAACTGTCCCGGGACAATTTATTATTCTGTATTAATTTCCTGTGATGCCTACGCTTATACTCACTCATTCATTCAGCAGCATGTCCTTTGCAGAACCTCGCTCCCATAACAACTTTCTGGAAAACTTCTCGGTCATAAGCATAGTGTCTTGTGTCCAATGCATCCATCTGGAGATCATCTACCACATCCTGCACCCATCTTCTCTTTGGTCTTCCTCTTTCTCTCTACCTGGGCATATACTCCTCCATTATTGTTCTCTCCAAACTATCATGCATTTTAAATGGCCAAAATATTTTAATTTTCTTTGTTTTATGGTCTTTAGTAGCCAACCTTCTTCAGTATTCATATCTTGTTGTATGGATGCATTTGTTCTTTTCTGTATCTAAAATATTCTTAGAATCCATCTATAACATTTATTTTCAAAGGCATCTATGCTCTCATCAGCTTGTTTAGTAAGTGTCCAGGTCTCACAGGTGTATGTTGCAATGGGAAAGGCGCATGCTCTTAAATATCTAATTGTAGTAGGTCTATCTGTCCCATGCTACAATTTATTCAATTGTTTTAGTTTTTGAAGAGCAATATATATTGGTCATTTATTGTCTGTCATTGTCACCATTGTTGGTAATTAATGACCCAAGATATTCAAAATTTCTTCATGACTTTCAAATTATTTTATATCTTATATCTGTTGTCCCACCTTTGTTAAAACAGCTACATAAACAGGTGAAGGATTCCAGCTCTTGAATGGGGTTTCCCTGAGGGAGTTTGGGTTACCATCACTATCTACCCCTCCATGATGGCACAGTGTAATGGTTAGTGCGATTTCTCATCTGGACAGTTCTTAATTCCTATTATAATTCCCACACTTAATCCCTACTCTACTTCCGTGACTTAATTCATACTCTAATGCCCATGTGTAATTTCTACTCTCATTCCCACATGACACTTATACTAATTCCCATTTATTTTCTAAATCCCTCAATTAATTCTAACTCTCCCACATGTAATCTGTACTCTAATCCCCATGTGCAATTTATACTCTAATA
This sequence comes from Cepaea nemoralis, assembly GCA_014155875.1. Taxonomy (NCBI): domain Eukaryota; kingdom Metazoa; phylum Mollusca; class Gastropoda; order Stylommatophora; family Helicidae; genus Cepaea; species Cepaea nemoralis. The sequence continues at coordinate 113,936 of JACEFZ010005317.1, forward strand.
CACATGTGTAATTCCTTTTCTAAATCTCTCAGCTAATAACTATTCTAATTCCAACATATAATGCCTACTCTGTTCTGACACATAATGTCTTCTAATTCTCACATATAATCCTTACTCTAATATATCTTCTTCTTTTTTTTTTGCATAGCCTTTTTACAGGACATCACTGTCAACATCAGCATTTTACTGCTACTGTTGATGTCTTGGCAAGTTTACGTTCAGTAGTCTGCCATTGCTTTCTGAACGACCGGCTCCCATACCAACTCGTTAAAACCCAATGCAGTGTGGTCTGCTGCCAAATCAGTCGCTGTGTTTCGAACACGGGTAAGCAGGCTCACGAATCGCGTCCATAAGCCCTTTGCCATGGAGACTGCCTAACTCTAATTACCATATGCAATTCGTACACTAATTGCCAAGCTATTACTCTAATTACTATCATTAGTCAAATTCCCCTTTGTTTTAATTATGCAATGAAAGAAAAGACACAAAAAAGAATACAAGAATGTCAGTTTATTACAGAAACATACAAAGTCATTATCATGTCTGAAATATTCAAATGGCCATTACGTCAAAATTGTCAGGTGACCAGAAATACATCTTTCGCATTTAATACCAAAACTAACAAAGCAGCAACAACAAAACAGGAATTGCAAAATGGACCTGATATATATTTAAGAGAATCTGTGATACTGGCCTAAGAAACAGTTACCAACAATGCCTTATAAACATTACAAATCTTTGACAATAGAAACTATCACACAACTATAGCCTTGGAAATTATTACAAAACTAATCTATGACTTTATAAATTATTACAAACCAATGAGTATATAAACTTTACAAATCTTTGAGCTTAAAAACTATTACAAATCTATGCACTTAAAAACTATTTCAAATGTAACAACACCAATGAGCTTAAAAACTATAACAAATTATAACTTTATACATGTTACAAACCTTTTCACTATCAACAGTTCTTCGCCTTGTAAACAATTATACATCTATGACATTATACAGTTACAAATCTATGTTCTCATAAACAGCCCAAACCTATGACCAATTAACCATAAACACATTTATATATACACACTTATAAACAATTACAAATCTATGACTTTGCACAGTTACAAATCTAAGTTTTCATAAACAGCCCAAACATATGACCAAGTAACCAGAAACACAGATTTATATATACACACCTATAAACAATTACAAATCGATCTCCTCTTTAACCTTCTGGGCCAAGCAACAAGAAAACACTATGCCAAATATCTGAAGTATACTAAGTCCCAGTGCCACTCCTCCTATGAGAATGAGGTGTAGCCTAATAAATCTCTCCAGTTCAACTGCGCAACCCTGAAGAATATAACAATAACAGTGTCAATGATACATAATACAATCAAAATCATTTCATTGACAGATACAGCATCAACACCAATGGAAACAATATCACATCAACAACATTACATCACCACCAGTACTTAATCAACAACTACAACAGTACAATCAGCAACGTTAATATCTATAGTGTTACATCAATAACAACATTACATCATCACCAGTACTTTATTTACAACTACAACAGTACAATCAGCAACGTTAATATCTATAGTGTTACATCAATAACAACATTACATCATCACCAGTACTTCATTTACAACTACAACAGTACAATCAGCAATGTTAATATCTATAGTGTTACATCAATAACAACATTACATCATCACCAGTTCTTCATCAACAACTACAACAGTACAATCAGCAACGTTAATATCTATAGTGTTACATCAATAACAACATTACATCGTCACCAGTTCTTCATCAACAACTACAACAGTACAATCAGCAATGTTAATATCTATAGTGTTACATCAATAACAACATTACATCATCACCAGTACTTCATCTACAACTACAACAGTACAATCAGCAACGTAAATATCTACAATATTATATCAAAAACATTACATCTTCAAGAATGCCATCAACATCATCATTACATCACTGATGGCAGCATTACATCACTGATGGCAGTATTACATTATCAGCAACATTACACTAACAACAACATGACAACAGCAACATTACATCAACAAAAATTACATTAACATCATTACATTATCAACAATACTATATCATCAACAATATTACATCATTAACATTAATATTTCTACAACATTACATCAACAACATTACACGAATAACATTTAATCATTAACAACATTACATAAACATTACATCAACAATGTTACATCAACAACAGAAGAGCATCAACACTACCTCACCTACATTACATCAACACTATTACATCATCAACATTACATCAACAAACAACATTCCACCATCGAGTAAGTTATAATGTCAACAAAAGAACATTATCAACAGCATTACATCAACAACAGCTAATCATGAACAACATTATATCAACAACAACATCACAGCAACATTTAATCATTAACAACATTACACCAACATCTAATTATTAACAACATCACTTCAACAACAACATCACAGCAACATTTAATCATTAACAACATTGCAGCAACATTACATCAAAGCAACAACATCACTTCAACAACAACATCACAGCAACATTTAATCATTAACAACATTGCAGCAACATTACATCAAAGCAACAACATCACTTCAACAACAACATCACAGCAACATTTAATCATTAACAACATTACAGCAACATTACATCAAAGCAACAACAGCACTTCTACAACACTAACACCCACCTCCTGGTAAACATTGGACAAGCTGGCACACGAGCTGTTCTGGGCGACACAACAAGACACAGGAACCAAACTGGTTTCATTCACTAGCCGCCTCTCCACCGCCCACGCAGATGACTCCCAGTCGCTTACACCACTGACTCCACAACACTGAAACTGTTGACAGCAAGCAAACATTTCATCTTGTCAGTTTTGTCAGAAGCATGCATTTCTGATTAATTTCTTGATTTTAAAGTGACCAGAGGTGAGATGGAAATTAAGACGTGTTGATAGATTATGTCATACAACAAACACTACTCCATGTCCTAAATTTTAGGAATGAAAAGAGGTTGAAAGGAAGAACTGGACACACTCATCTTATAAAACCTTGGCCTAGATAATGTGAAATACCTGCTATGTAAAATTCTGGCGGCAGTATCTGTTATAGGTGTATGGCTGTTTCCGTTCTACATTTCTTAGTCATTAACCACAAGATTAAATAATGTATTAGTTTGTATTACAATTTCAACCTATATCAATTCAACACATATATTTTCAACCTATATATCTTTATATTCAACCTATAAAATTTCCACTTATTTTGTCGGATTTTTTTCTGTCGGGGGCAAAAAGAAAATCCTAACCTGCACAGTTCGCTGCGACTGCACTAGCCAGGCGGCCTTTATTCCTCAGGCTCAAAGACCCCTCTGTCATACACCGCAAGGTACTACGTTGGCAGTAAATGACAGTTTTGTCTTATATAATTGTAACCTATGTAATTTCAGCAGATATAATTCCAACCTTTATCATTTCAGTCTATAAAATTTCACTCTATATAATTTCAACCTATGTCATTTCAGTCTATACAATTTCAACATATATAATTTCAACCTATGTCATTTCAATCTATACAATTTCAACATATATAATTTCATCGATCAATCAGGTGCTGTCTCCACAATGAAGGTTGGCTGCAGTGGATCTCCAACACTGTCTGTCTCTCGCCCTGACTGTACATTCTGTCAGGCTGATGTTCGTCCATCTCTTAATGTTATCTTCCCACTTGTATTGTTGTCTACCTCTTGCTCACTTTCCCACAACCTTGCCCTCCAGTATGGTTTTTATACGAGTATCATGTCTTTTAACGTGGCCAAAATATTTCACTTGCCTCCTATTTATTTCTTTCATCAACTCTCTCTTCATTCTGTTTTTTTTCTAGGACCTCTGCATTTGATTATTTTTGTTTCCATGAAATACGACATATACGTCTGTATATCCACATCTCCAGGGCCTCCATGCGACTTTCTAGTTGCTTGTTCAATGTCCAGGATTTCGCACCATACGGTAGCATTGAATATACGTAGCATTTGACAATTCTCATTTTTAATGTGTTTTAATCTCTCTTGATGTTAATACTGATTTCATGCCGTTTTTGCCATTTTTTTTTTGTTTGGTGGCCATTCCTATTCTCTTTTCTATATCTATTTCACTTCTGCCATCATCTATTATTATATGTCCATGATAGGAGAAACTTGTTACTTGTTCTAGTATCTCCCCGTTTACTGTGATGTTCATTGATGACCTTTCCACTGCAAATTATCATAGTCTTTGTTTTTTGGATGTTAATATCGAAGCCGCATTATGCACTCTGCCTGTTTACTTGTTCCACAAAGTCTTGTAACTCTTGCTTGCTTTCTGCTAGTAACACGGTATCATCAGTATACATAAGATTGTTTATGATTCTTCCATTGATGATAAATCCAGACAGTTCATAGTTCAACCTGTTTAAAAATTATTTCTGTGTATAGGTTGAAGAGGCTTGAGGACAGCCCACATCCCTCCATACTCCTCTTTTTTTATCTCTACAGGCGACAAATAGTTATTTCCGCATCTAATAGACGCCTCTTGGTCCCAGTGCAAGTTACTAAAACTAAAAAGTCTGATGTCTTTTCTGTCTACTCCTATATCTTGAAGGGACTAATTAGTCGTTCATGTTGTACTCAAAAGCTTTCTTGTAATCTATGAAACAAACATATATATTTTTTGAACTTCTATATATTTTTCAATTAACATCCTCAAACAGATAATTGCTTCTATGGTGCCGCTGTTTTTGCAGAACCCACATTGTTCTTCAGCTATTTCCTCACATATTTTATGATGAATTCTTTCTTGAATGACCTTGAGTAGTATCTTAGTTATGAGCCTCATTAAGCTAATAGTTCTGTAATCCTCACAATCAACAGCTTTTGGCTTCTTTGGTAGAGTGATGAAAATGGATGTTTTCAAGTCCTTGGGGATGTATCCAGTATTATATATATCAATACATAATTCTGTGGTAGTATCAATGCTAAAGCTGGAATAACTGCTACTTAAAATTATAGGTGTACAGCTGTTTCCGTTTTACATTTCTTAGCCATATAATTTCAACCTATATAATTACAACCTATATGATTACAAATGTCTCATATTTTGGCTAAACTGTCTAAATATATAAAAGATGTTTTACCGCACGCCGCTGTGGTGTGTAGGTCACATACTGTGACACTGAACAGTTAGAGGTTTAGGGGTGGGGGAATGTACACGTGTGCCAGGGTGACGAAGAAGTGAACGGGACACATCACCTCTTTTTGTCATGGGCTAGAATATGTGGAGGATTAAGGCATCACACCCAGCGGCAGTAGCTGCTATGGGACTACATTTACCATAGTGACAAAGCAAGAGCAGGTTGACAACAGAGTTGCAGAACATTCTGTCACTACTAGGATGAGGGATGACACGAGAGAAGAATAGAGGGAAAGACAAGAGAGAGAGAGAGAGAGATAATAAGGGCGAGAGAGAGAGAGAGGGAGGGAAGGGGAGAAAGAGGGAACGAATGAACAAACTAACTTTATTTTCAAAGGGCACAAATCGGGCACGCAGGCCCATCTTACATTCGGCCCTTCCAATGACTCATCATTTGTTCATCATTTGTTCATCATTGTAAATGTTACATTCATATAGGAAACAAAATAATTGTGAAATGAATGATGTAAACATAAGCTATTCATATTACCATGTTATGAGAGAGGCAGGCAGGCAGACACACATACATATGCACATTCATAAACACATACTATACACAAACCTGCATACATACATATAGCATTTACCCAAACTTTCAATTATGCACCCACTCGATAACACGCATTTACACACTCCCTCACATACACATATATTTTCTCACAATCACAAACACTAAATCAATCCACCCACCCACACACAGAGGGAGAGAGAGGTGAAAGTGGGAGGTAGGGAAGAGACAGGGAAGGGAGAGAGAGGGGAAAGGGGGAGAGAGAGGGAGAGGGGAAAGAGAGGAGAGTAAATACATCACTTTAGGAAATAAAGGGACATAAGCCAAAATAAAATTAGTAGCGTCGGAGCTTCATCACTATCAATAGTTATTTCCCTTTCAGCAACAAATAACACAACATTTAAGAAAACAACGTTATCCAACTTTCTTGTGGCCCACGTCAAAATATTTGACTATAAAATGTCTTCACTTTAAATCAACCTACTCCTGCCTTTTCTCTGGCGATATAAGCCTAACCTAGCTTTAGAATTCACCACTGGAGTGAAAGTGATAGCTTCTATCTCCATCTGTACAACTAGGCATCCGCATCACATCACTCTGTGACATATTCCCAGTCACACAAACAGAAGACTGAACTCTAAACATCCTACACACATGTCCCCTCTAGCAACAGGCTCCATACAGTTGTGGTGGTCAGGAGCCACACTGGAAGATCGATTCTGGGGTACAGAGATGGATTTGCAATGCTCTAGAGATGTTACCCTGACAACATGCTAACAGATGACATCTGCAGCTAGAAACTATGGAATGTGGTCTTCTGGCACAGCAACAATGCCCACTGTTGCAACAATCTCCTGACAGACAGCTCCACTGTTGCAACAATCTCCAGACAGACAGTTACACTGTTGCAACTATCTCCAGACAGACAGCTCCACTGCTACTTCTTCTTCTTCTTCTTCTTCTTCTTCTTTCGTTCGCTTGAAATATGTCTATAACTGCAATGTTGTCTCTTGTATGAATCTAACAGTCTTTTTTAGTTCACTCAGCAGTCCATAGAGTTTATCTTCCACTTTTGTCTCTGTAGGCCGGAAGGTTCGCCTGGATATGTTGTAGTTTGGGCAGTCCTGAAGTATGTGCTCTGCTATCTGCGATGCCAAACCACATGTGCACATGGCTGAGTCACCAATCTTGAATTTTGTATACATGCGGTTGCGTAATCTATTGTGTCCTGTTCTGAGGCGCAGAATAATGACCTGTTCTGGTCTGTCCATAACGTGGTAGTCGTCTTGAGTACGGTTTGGTGGCCTTCTGACTGATTTGATCATTCTTTTCTTTTGATGGAATATAATGGGCACATCAGGCTGTTCTTCTTTCGCTCCTTCCTTAGCCAATCGATCAGCTCTGTTGTTTCCGGGTACTCCACAGTGGGATGGTATCCACTGTATGGTGACCTTATGCTGACTGCTAAGTTCAGAAAGTAGTGTCCTTAGAACTGGTAATTTCCCAGACAGGAGTGCCTCTATTACTGATTTTGCATCTGTCAATATCACCACAGGTTGTCTACCTTGGCGGGTATTTTGTAATTTTTCTATTGCTATCTTGATTGCCTCAATTTCAGCATCATAGTTATGGCAGAACTTTCCTGTTGGAACTCTGGCCGTGTCCCTAGTATTATTTGGGTATTCTATGTACACTCCCGCTCCTCCATTTCGAACAGCATTTTGTGCTGACCCATCTGTGTAGACTCGGATCCAGAGGTCCTGTGGTTATTCATCATCAAGGAAGCTGAGAGTGGCTGTTCTGCGCTGTACACTGTTCTGTTCTTCCTTGTCAAATATTCCTCTCACTTTTGTCTGGATTTGTAGTGATAGTCTATGTTCATCTTTCCATGGAGTTCGCTCTGGAATAGTTGTCAGTGGGATACCAACTGTGCTGCAACAATCTCCAGACAGAGAGACAGATCCACTGCTGCAACAATCTCCAGACAGACAGACAGATCCACTGCTGCAACAATCTCCAGACAGCTCCACCAGGGCACAAAGGGCAACAGAAGAATAAGCAATATTGCCCATTCTCATACTTAAAACTAATATCACACAAGTGTACAGCAGACATCAATGACTTCATGAGCCCACAGATCTCCCAAACAAACAACAAACATATAGAAGTATAAATCAGACACTCACAGTAGACTGCATATGGTCAACTGCTTTGGTGACATCTGGGTCCACGTAATACCTGGTGGCAACAGTCTGATTCAGGTTCCTGGCCAACTCCTCAGTGTATCTGGAACCACAACCCACAAGTGATGACTCTACAGACACAACATGCTATTGAAGACTAACATTCTACCCGGTGTGAAACACAAAGCCAACTGGCTTATTAATAGTGTCTTGTTTCAGAAACTGAAATAATTTGGCCATGTTGAATGTTACTATAGTTTATAGAAATAATGCAGCTTTACAGAAAATAATTACGGAAAACATAGGACGTGGCAGCGACTAGCCTTCATCAGCAAACAAATACACAAGACACTACATATAAACACTGGGGAAGATATTACTATGACTACATTCAGGCATAATAACCAAATGAGAAGAAGGGAAAAATGAAAAACACATTAGAACAATGAAAAGGAAATGAGCAAAATGTACTTACTTATCTCAGAATCTCAGGCTGTGCTACTGGTTTATAGAAAGGACAGTAAGGGGAGGCATAGTTCCTAAAAGATGAGTAAGGATAAAGCAAATAACGGGGGACAGATGCCATGTAAGATCCTGTAGATATGACAATGTATGAGGTAAAGGTAGGCCAACTGATGGTAGACACAAGATTGTAAGATCTTGTAGACATGACAATGTATGAGACAAGGAGGCCAAATGACAGGGGATCTAGAACATGTAAGAAGTAGACATGACAATGTATGAGGCAAGTGTAGGCCAGACAGGGGACATAGAACATGTAAGAAGTAGACATGACAATGTATGAGGCAAGGGTAGGCCAAATCACAGGGGATATAGAACATGTAAGAAGTAGACAAGACAATGTATGAGGCAAGGGTAGGCCAGATAGGGGACATAGAATATGTAAGAAGTAGACACGACAATGTAGACAATGTATGGGTTAAGGGTAGGCCAAATGACAGGGGACATAGAACATGTAAGAAGTAGACATGACAATGTATGAGGCAAGGGCACTGGCAAAGGATGAAGATATTTCTGATGGGAGGGACGAGAGGGATGCTCTGCAAAAGGTCTTGCTAGATGATGATGATAAATATACACTTGCTGCATGATGACGGTTAACATCTGTTTCTGTCACCCTGTATCCCCCATTGAGGTCCTCCTATCCTCATGTCCTCCCTATATTATTCATGTATGTCTCTGGGTGTTTTTGAGTGTATGTGTGTGTGGAAACAGCCACAAAAACTGACCTGGGCTTCCAGGTTGGCCCAGCCTAGAGTAGACACCCGCAAATGTCTTGCCTCAGGAAGTAAAGTCAGCCTAGTGTAGGCACCAGCAAATATCTTGTCTCAGGAAGTAAAGTCAGCCTAGTGTAGGCACCAGCAAATATCTTGTCTCAGGAAGTAAAGTCAGCCTAGTGTAGGCACCAGCAAATATCTTGTCTCAGGAAGTAAAGTCAGCCTAGTGTAGGCACCAGCAAATATCTTGTCTCAAGAAGTAAACTCAGCCTAGTGTAGGCACCAGCAAATATCTTGTCTCAGGAAGTAAAGTCAGCCTAGTGTAGGCACCAGCAAATATCTTGTCTCAGGAAGTAAAGTCAGTCTAGTGTAGACACCCGCAAATATCTTGTCTCAGGAAGTAAAGTCAGCCTAGTGTAGGCACCAGCAAATATCTTGTCTCAGGAAGTAAAGTCAGCCTAGTGTAGGCACCAGTAAATGTCTTATCTTGGGAAGTAAAGTCAGCCTAGTGTAGGCACCAGAAAATATTTTATCTCAGGAAGTAAAGTCAGCATAGTGTAGGCACCAGCAAATATCTTGTCTCAGGAAGTAAAGTCAGCCTAGTGTAGGCACCAGCAAATATCTTGTCTCAGGAAGTAAAGTCAGCCTAGTGTTGGCACCAGCAAATGTTTTGTCACAGGAAGTAAGGTCAGCCTAGTGTAGGCACCAGCAAATATCTTGTCTCAGGAAGTAAAGTCAGCCTAGTGTAGGCACCAGCAAATATCTTGTCTCAGGAAGCAAAGTCAGCCAAGTGTAGGCACCAGCAAATATCTTGTCTCAGGAAGTAAAGTCAGCCTAGTGTAGGCACCAGCAAATATCTTGTCTCAGGAAGTAAAGTCAGCCTAGTGTAGGCACCAGCAAATATCTTGTCTCAGGAAGTAAAGTCAGCCTAGTGTAGGCACCAGCAAATATCTTGTCACAGGAAGTAAAGTCAGCCTAATGTAGGCACCCGCAAATATCTTGTCTCAGGAAGTAAAGTCAGCCTAGTGTAGTCACCAGCAAATATCTTGTCTCAGGAAGTAAAGTCAGCTGGCTTGATATTCACCATATCACCCACAGGTGCCAACTAATCTATAGACATATGGGCTAGCATCATATATACAGTATACCTTAAGGCATGCAACAAGTATCATTTTACTTATTTTTTTACTGTATACAAATGAGGGAGCTTCACGTGAAAACCTTAAAAGTGTGACTAGAAATTACTATAACCATGCCATTGTCTTGTAACCTGTCAGTATTGTTAAGAATGTCAAAAGTATTATGCACATGACATCACGGTGAAGATCAAAACAGTGGCGTTATAAGGACAGTTTACAATGGCCGCCCCACTTTTGATATGAACCAAAGGGGAGCAGCATTCTGTTATCCATTTTTTTTTTTAAAATATCAGTGGAGGGGTGAAACCTATAGAAATTCATCGGCGAATGAAGGTCCAGTATGAAGATGCATGCCTGCCAGTCCAGCAAGTGTATGAGTGAAGTAGAAAGTTTCAAAATGGCGTGACTTATGAAACAGACTGTTCATGGCCAGTTCAGGTACGCCGAGGTAGTGACCCCAGAGAAATTTTGTCTACAAGAATCCAAGCAATTTATCTGCACTGGAAGACTTGCGTGGAACGCTGTGGTGACTACATCGAAAAATTATACATTTGTTCTTTACTTTTTTTTTCCAGAATATATTCACACAATAAAACACAAATTCAAGGTTTTAATTTGAATCCCCCTCGTGCATATGGAAACTGACAGGCCAGCTTACCGTGCTCTCATACATATATGCCAGGACTCCAGCACATGTTTCCAGCAGGAACACCAACATCAGGGCAAACACATACTGCAATAATTAGATGAACCAGATATGTGAAACAGTGAGAGCAAAGGTACTAGAGTAATAACTTTAGATGTATAAATACTGGAATAATTACACGAACCAGATATGTGAAACAGTAAGAGTAAAGGTGCTAGAGTAATAACTTTAAATGGATAAATACTGCAATAATTACAGAAACCAGATATGTGAAACACTGAGATTAAAGGTTCTAGAGTAATAAGTTTAGATATATAAATGTTACAGGTTGTGCAGAGAGTATAGTTATCTGTAAAAACATTAGATGTAGAAATGTTGTATGGTGTGCAGAAAGTATAGTTATCATTTGTAATAACTTTAGATGTATAACTATTACAAATAATAAGCGTTATCTGAAAGCTGACTTATTGTATCGGCAAATGCAATTAATAATTTCAAAGCAATGTCTTCCTGCAGTGGATTTGAACAATGAAGACACAAACAACAGATTATACAATTTATTGCCTGGCATATTTAACTGCATCTCATCAGATACTGTCATTTTACTCATCAGGTACATACTGCAGAAATCACACAATATAAACTAAAGCAACAAGATAATTCCTTCAAGTTTAACTACACAACACACAATGGCCACAGTAATTTAATTTGTCTACCATGGTAATGGTAACACAAAGTTGGCTTTGCTACATAAATAACAAAGACCTCCACAAACTTTATCATTCACCATTTGTATGTTAAACAGCACACAAAATTCTGTGTCTATCAATCACATGACTGATTTCCAAAACACTCCACGCTATTGGTAAAGCTACAGATGCTCTAGCTCCCTCAACAAATGCTGATCATTTCAGTGAGATATCACGATCATCATATTTTCTGTCACATGACACAGGAGTTCTGTGTCTCTACAAATCTCAGTAGTTGGCGATCTGGATAATTCTCTTGATGATATTCCTACAAATGCTAGCCTTTCAGCCATTAGGGTTACAACTACACAGGGGCTAAATAAACAGCTTGTAGTTAACAGAACTGTTCCTGTAGTTATACACATATATGTACAACATGCACATGTACAACACAAGTGTGGAAATACAACATCCTGTCCATGGTTAAATTATATCCTTAACTGATGAACTGAGTTGAGTTGAGTGAAGAAACAACATAACAGCACTTGGAACATTTCCATATGCGTTCTGTCATCTTCAATAACCAGTGAAGAGTCCCAATATTAATGGTACAAGTTGCAATCTGATGTGTCCGTCTGGCCTTTCCTTGAAGTCCTGAGTGTTAGCGAGATCCTCTAGTGAATCCCTGCCGAACCATTGTCTTACTCTTCTAGCCAATGATGCTGCTTTCTGTTCTTCCACACTACTCACATGATCCAGAATGAGACCCGACCACGTCTACCTTACTGGGCACCAATACCTCACCCAGCAGTGTAGCCCCAGCCAATCTTTCTGCCTGTTGATGTCCCAGCACACCAGCATGTACTGGGGGAAAGATCCCACACATGCTCCCTATTTGAAGCAAGCCACTCTGCATGAAGCAGGCCTGTCTTCACCCTTCTCAGCATGCTCTGAGCTGAAAATGTTAAAGAGTGGACAGGATATAGTATGTTAACACTTCTGGGTGTTGCTAACGACAAAGAGTATTGGAGGATTGACTGTGGCTGCTTCCATTATAATACTAATGCTAGATGAAAAGAAGTATTCAAAACCCATTCCTTACAACACTCACTTCAATGAACAAAGCTGGACATGCCAGCACAAAGGGCAATGTATACGAGGAGCAGCTGGCAAGCTATGCACAGATACAAGCATGAAGCAGCATGGACAGGGCTGGTACCATCAATGCAGTAGGGACCCAGCTGGCCTGATACTAACAAGTCGCTGATGTTAGTCAGATTGCATGACCTAGAAGTGAAGTGGGGCCAAGCATGCTGACAGAATCTTTGAAGCATGCATGAAATGCCTCATGTGCAGTGACATTAATCGTTATATCCTAATGTAACATACCCCTGTGACCTACACTCAAATTTTCAGGATAAATCATGAGCAAGTGATTTATAAACAACTTACAAAAATTAAGCAGCATCGCAACTCCTTCAAGGTGCCGACGCAGCCGATGATTCCCACTAGTAGGATGATTCCTCCGATGGCAATGAACAGGTATGTGGTGATGGGGAACAGGTGACTGTCCAGCAGGCTGATGTAGTGGTGGCGGAGGAGGAAGCTGCCTAGACCACACAGGAGAAAGGCCAGTCCACTCAGCTAGGGGCAAATTTGAATGACAAGTAGGTTAACATGTCATAGTTGTATAGTTGGTTAATGGTTTGTTTCTAATCATAGCATGAGAAAGTCATATATCTGGTTGGCTGGTGGTGCATTTGCTTGCTATGTTGGATAGTAGGTAGCTTGGTTGGTTGGTTGGTTGGTTGGTTGGTTGGTTGGTTGGCTATATGGACACTGGAAGTGGGGATATGTGCTTGTGAGGGAGTGTGTACTTGTGAGTTATTGAGTTGGTGTATAAGTGTGCGAGATTATATACATGATGTATGTGTGTGTGTGTGTGTATGTAGGTATGTGTTTATACATGTTTGAGTGTTAACTTTTCTCTCTCTCTCTCTCTCTCTCTCTCTCTCTCTCTCTCTCTCTCTCTCTCTCTCTCTATATATATATATATATATATATATATATATATATATATATATATATATATATATGCCTAATCGCCTGCCTGTTTCATAATATGCAATGTTTATGTTCACAGCATTCATTTGACAGTGTCTTTTCTATTTTAATGTAACATGGACAATATTTCATTGATGTGCGAAAGATGAGTGGTTGGAAGGGCAAATGTAAGTCAGGCCTGGGTGCTCAATTTGTGACCCTTTGAAAATAACGTTTCCTCGTTCAATCATTGGTTGGTCGGATGGCTGGTTGGTTGGTTGGTCAGTTGACTGGTTGGCTGGCAGGTTGATTGATTGGTCAGATGGTCAGTTAGTTGGTCAGATGGTCAGTTTGCTGATTGGTTGGTCAATCAGTCGGTTAGTTGGCTGGTTGGTTAGTCAAATGGTTAGTTGGCTAGCTGGTTGGCTGGTTGGTTAGTCAAATGGTTAGTTGGCTAGCTGGTTAGTTGGTTGGTTGGTTAGATGGTTGGTTGGTTGCTTAACTGGTTAGTCAGATGGTCAGTTGGATAGCTGGTTGCTTGGATGGTTGGTCAGATGGTTGGTTGGTTGCTTGGTTGGATGGTCAGATGGTAAGTTGGCTGACTGATTGGTCAGTCAGTCTGTTGGCTAGCTGGTTGGTTGGTTGGTTGGTCAGATGCTTGATTGGTTGGTCAGATGGTCAGCTGGCTGACTGATTGGTCAGTCAGTCTGTTGGCTAGCTGGTAGATCCTCAGGAAGACTGAGTTACAACACTAAGTCCAATGCATTGCCATCCTGATGCATCCTGTCAGCCCTGAGAAGGGCTTACATCTCCCAGGCCAAGGATAGTGTCGAAACTCTTCATCCCAGCCGGTTACTGAAGAACCATCTACACAGGGGCTGTATTGCAGAGTTCTCCTTTCCCAACTCAGAAATCAAGGCCAGTACCAGAACTTCACCTCAGTAGAGAGGCACATTGGGATATAACCACAGATTTCAGCCCAGTGGCCAGATGGGTGCATCATTGATTTTCACAGACGTATTCCATGTAATGTTATATAACTGTACTGAATATCAATGTGGACCAGAGTAGGAAGTGGCTGCAATAGTCAAGCATGCTGTCTTACCAATTCCATCTTTACCTACCCACATACTCTCCCTCCTATCTCACCAATCTCCCTCCAAGCCTACTCACTCACTTACCCACCTACTCTCCATGCTATCTCACCAATCTCCCTCCAAGCCTACCCACTACTCACCCTCCTATCTCACCAATCTCCATCCAAGCATACCCACTTACCTACTCACCTCACCAATCTCCCTCCAAGCCCATTCACTTACATACCAACCTTCTCACCCTCCTATCTCCCCAACCTTCCTCCAAGCCTACCCACTTACCTAACCACCCTCCTATCTCCCCAGTCTCCCTTCAAGCCTGCCCACTTACTCACCCTCCTATCTTCCTCGGCACCTAGCCAATGATACTATCTTCCATCCATACCTCTTGCCTACACATCTATTTGTTTGCGTGGGTCAAGAACAATCCATAAATCTAAGTGGGCTCCTTCATTTTTGCTTCAGTGGGACCAGGTGGAGAAAGCATTGGAATAGACTGAGCATCCGTATGTGAAGAGAATGATATGATGGGGAATCGGCAGGGGCTCTGGCGAATCTCAAAACAGAGAGGGAAGACCAGGAGAACTTTCAATCAGATGGCAGCTGGAATGATTAGCAGTATGACTCTTCACTGGCTGTTGAACGAGAGGATGGAGTGCACATGGGAATGTCCTGATAGCAGTGATTTCGTTTCTAAGCTCAACTCAATTGTGCTTCTGACTGATTCACCGTCTTCTTATTCTTCTTTGTTCTCTATCAAGGGGAGAGAATTACACCTAATTATGCACCTCCCCGCTTTAATGTTTATCACTACACTACTAGAAAAATTGTCACTACTCCTAGAAAGATCGTCACTATCCCTAGAAAGATCATCATCGTCATATTCTGTGACATATGTGATGAGAGAGTCTGCAGAAAGCTGTGACAGTTGGGAAGAAGAGAGAAAATGCTGGATGGGCTGACAGAGGGAGAAAATGCTGGATGGGCTGACAGAGGGAGAAAATGTTGGATGGGTTGACAGGGTGACACAAATAATAATCACTGATCAAACTGATCAAAAATACAGGGAACAAATGTTAGAGAAATCTGATCACACATACTGCTCTTTTCAAGGCAGAAAGGGCCCGTTTGAGTCGCGAGAAGGGATTATCCAGAATGCAACAGCTATGCTCTACTTCATTCCTGAAATGGCCTTCCTGAAATGCTTCCAACAATGGCCGGACTGCTGAAAGAAGTGTCTACAGTCCCATGGAGAGTACTTTGAAGGGGATTAGGGTTTCAATCTGCCAGGCATTTATATTTTTACCGGCTACAGGTCCAATACATTTTTAACAGACCTCATATATTCCACTAATTATGTGGTCAGTGCCGGCTCCATGGCAATGGAGTTACAGACACAGTTCGTAATCCCACACACCATGTTCTAAACACAGCTGCAGGCAATTTGGCAGCAGACCACTTTGTGTTGGTTTTTTACAAAATGCTAGGGTTGCCGGTCGTTCAGCAAGCAAAGGCAAACTACTGAATGTAAACTTGCCAAGAGATCACAAACAGCATAAAAATGCTGGGGTTGACTGTGATGTCCTGTAAAAGGGTATACAGACTAACTGTTTTTATGACTACTGTCTCCGTTGCGATGGGGTTACCAATGCAATTCATAATCCCACATACTCCGTTCAAAATACAGCTGTGGGTGATTTGGCAGCAGACCGCCACCTAACGTTGGTTTTCCTACAATGCTATGTGTGCCGGTCATTAAGAAAGCAATGGCAAACTACCTAATATATACTTGCCCAGAGATCACAAACAGCCAGACTATACTGGCATTGACTGCTACGTTTTGAAAAGGATATGCAACTAACTTTTCTGTTTCTTCCACTAGACAGATTCCATGTGAGCTCTTATCTACCCATGAGAGGGTTTTTCACAACAAATCTGCCTGGGTGTGGACTTACAGACCGCTCTTTGCTATTATCAATGTCAAGGCATTGTTAACCTCATAACTTGCACAAGGTGCTTTTCTATTTGTTACCCCTTGTTTCAGATGGCCAGGAATCAGATCTGACCTCCTAAGAGATCAGAGAAAAGGGTCATTTCATTAATATGTGTCATTAATTTTACCCAAAAGAAACTGTTGAATGCAACCATGATTGACTTGAGGAAAGTCCGACTGCAACATCCACTATCATCTCGACGATTATGCATTCTGGGGAGATATTGAATATTAGAAAACATTTATATAGAGTTACAATACGTTATATATAGAATGTCTTGAGATAAAAATATGCTGTATATTATATAAATAATTTCTCAAGTTAAATTATGTCATATATATACAGACTGGCACGTTGCCGTCATGCTAGAAGATAGTTTGTAAAACAGAGTTATACCTCTCCATAACACAAAGCCTGGGCTGAATTTAGAAACCATGTGTTACAGCACGATCCCTCTCCCGGCCTGCCTAATTTATTCAAGAGGAAAAGTAACACCAATACATCTGAAACAAGACAAGCTGCAGACACTGCTGGATCAGCTCTAACTATCCGCCTGTCGGAGCGTCCATCCTAGACCAGTTGATGATCGAGGTTTAGGGTCTGGTCTGCCCTGTCATGACATTTAGTCTTTAGGTTGCATTACCTGGAGAGTATGTTATCTGTTTGCAAGACGGAAAACACATTCGCCAACAAACAGTTGTTATACATACAAAGTGTAGTGAGACTTTACAAACACCCTGTATATATATATATCATGTAGATCCTTGCAGTAGGTCCTATGTATATCATATAGATCCTATGTATATCATGTAGGTTCTATGTATGACATCAGGTCCTTGCAGAACGTGACTCTCATCATGTCCGGCAGAAAGTGTCCTGATCTCTAGCCATTTCTCCCGCCTCATGCCAAAGATATCTGAATCGCCAGCGTCCATCTTCATGCTGGTCTACCACTGACTCTTTTACCCACAAACAACGGTACTCTCCAAGCCACTGTAACACTCAACATATGGCCAAATATTTCAGTTTGCCAGACATGACACTATTTATGTGCCAGGTTTCTTCCATGTTCACATCTGGCAGAATGGCCGTATTTGTCTTCTTATTGGTCCAGGATATTCTAAGAACTTATCTGAAACATCTCAGTTCAACAGCCCTAATTTGTTCTGTAATTATTGTCAAATAGTCCAGGCCTCACGTCCATATGTTGCCTTTTCAAGAGTGGAGGTCAGTATTTGAAGTCAATATACTCAAGCATGTACTTGCCCATATGTGCTGTTGGTTTGTCGGTACTGCCGTCTGTTCCACTTTTCACGTGGGACAGTGAGCAGCATTTTGTGTGATATTCACTGGCACGGGAACGGAGCATTATAGAGAATGACCTTTGCCATGAAGTTGGACCGCGACTAACTGACTGACTAACTATATGCAAGCAGCTATGGCCAGAGGTCAGTATCTGGGTTGTAATATGAAAGGCAAGTTCAAAATTCACTGCCTGTAGCTGTAAATTTGTATATATTTTGGTGTATTCTTTTATGGCTTCTTTCCTTTCCTCGAGTACTGACCAATGTTTGTTAATTTACTTTACAACTAACTGTCTGGGAGTTTTCAACATTTACACATGGACCACAAAAGACACAGATAAACAACACAACAGTAAAACAAGTCAAACACAAAAGAGATTAGTTTAGTTTTCTTCTAGCTACTCAAACATCTACAGAAAAGAACAAATGCATCCATACTTCAAGAGCTGAATATTGAAGAAGGTTGGCTACTAAAGACGATAAACCAAAGAAAATTGAAATATGTAGGTCACTTGAAATATCATGAAAGTTTGGAGAGAACAATAATGGAGGGGTATATGCTCGGGAAGAAAGGAAGAGGAAGACCAAAGAGAAGATGGGTGCAGAATGTGGCAAATGATCTCCAGATGGGTGTATCGGATGCGGGAATCTTGCTTATGATCGAGACGTTCCGGAAGGTTGTTATGGGAGTGAGGTTCTGCAAAGGACATGCTACTGAATGAATTAACTTAAACATCTGCAGATTATGATGGAAGTCAAACGACATTAGATCAAGATTAATTTTCTTCAACACTTGATTATCAATGTCAAAACTGATCCATTTAAACATCCAACCAGAGTACACAGCACATCATCAACATTAACATCATCATGTGCCCTGCAAACTAATGTATCATTCATGTCTCTCCACGGATCTTGGTCCTTCGTGTTCTGGATAAACTCTGCTGATGATATTCCTCCCTTCAGCATCATTTCTCTCCGTCTGCTTGTTTCTTCTCTCACTGATCTTTCCAGTCATCACAGTGTTTTTCTGAAGCCTGTCTTCTTGTTATATGACCAAAGATTGATCGTCACATAAACTCATGGATGTGACATAAGTGGCTTGCCAAAAGGCTACTATCTAGCAGAGACAGAACGCCAAATGATGCCATTGTAAACATGACAGGTAGAGCATTGTGCATTGAATTCATCAAGAGGCAACAAACAATATGGGCTGAACATGGCATGAGAAAGTAATCTCATCAACTACCAATGCAAGTAAGTCAAGGAGTCTTTTCACGCCACAAGACGAACCGGACATATGGTGCTAGAATGACGTTATAGACCAATCAGCACTTGGCAGGTGCTGAGGTCAGTATCACACCAGCCGCCTTTACTTCCCAACACATTCTTGGTACTCATGTTAGACTGAATCGACCTGGGTCAATTTTGAAAAACCGATTTCACCCAGCAGCGGATCAAACCCCTGACCTCCTGGTTAACAGGTGGGTGCTACAAAGACTTCTCAATACAAGAATACAATCACAATAGCTCTGGGTACAGAGTCAGAAGAAGGCCAAGCAAACACTGGATAGACAACCTTGAGGGCACACTACACATACATAGATACAATGAAACCAAAGCTTAGCCCTACCAGACCTGAGGCCCTGACCCTAACTGTCCCTATTACCTGGGCCCCTGAGCATTAAAGAGGAAAAAAATCAACATGATATAGAAAAATGTTAGTTAATTTCAAACAAGTTGTTAGAATAATATGTAACTTGGAGATATTGTAGAAAATAGGTCTACCTTTCATCTAGCGCCAATATTCCACCTTTGTGTGCCAATCCAGTCTGAATAAACCAAAGTATCGATCACCTGTTGGACTGAGAAAAGCCTAGACCTACTTCGCTTTCTTGTTGGAGTGCTTGGTTCATCAGCCTACGTTTCATTGGGAATTTTCAGAATTGTTTCGTGTTAAACCACACAAAGTCAATTCAAACCTATGGGGGCAGACATTTGCAATGGCTAACCATGAGGTTTGACCACGATTGGTTGGTTATTTTTAGTTTGTGACGCATTTTTTTCACATACTAGGCAAAATACCGAAAATTGGGTAAAGCGGTATAGCGACTGATTAGGAAATTACCGAAAAATTGGTACAGCGGTTTGGTAGGGTTAGACTGTCCCCACACTTACACTTACATGGGCAAGTGTCGATTAGTAAAAGCTGGGTCTAGAGTTTAGTCTCCCCACACACCTATACTTTATGGCCCCACACACCCACACATATGGGCCCCACACTCCTACACTTACGGGCCCCACACACATACTTATGGGCAAAGGTTAAACAGTTAGGGTTAAAAAGGCAAGAGGATTGACTTCACTGCACCAGGTTTTATCCCATCTGGCTCAGTCTCTATCGGCAGAGCATCTGACCATCTGCAGACCATGAACTCCATAGCTCATCTGACACCCCCCCCCCCCTTCCGGTGTTCAAAAATGCATTCATAAACCCAATGAAAAAGTCCAAATATGAATCCTGACCTACTGAGAGCATGAGACAAACAAGTAACCACTTCACCACAGGGAACAGACAACAAGCATGTGGACAACTACAATCTTACCTCAAAAGTCTGATTCCTGTCTACTTTCAAGAGATCCTTGGGCAGCTCACAGCCTAGCACCTGTATCTATTTGCTGAAGGGATTCCCAGTGCTATGAAGATATGGCTCTGACTGTGGGGGAGGGCAGATGCTCCGTCACCCTGCCACTGATACATACAAGATGGATCCAGCACCCAGTCGCACCATGGAAGCCTGAAACACAGAGTTTAGTGTGACTTGCTTTGGACTGGACCTCTCTCTCTCTCTCTCTCTCTCTCTCTCTCTCTCTCTCTCTCTCTCTCTCTCTCTCTCTCTCTCTCTCTCTCTCTCTCTCGTGTGTTTGTGATTGTGAGAAAGTATATGTGTATGTGAGGGAGTGTGTATTTGTGTGTTTAATGAGTCAGTGCATAACTGTGAGAGTTTTGTTAAATGAATGATGTAAGTATGATAAGTATGTATGCATGATTGTATGTGTGTGTTTATGAACGTGCGTGTTCTTGGGTCTGCCTGCCTATCTGTCTCATAACATGGTAATATGCATTCTTTATGTTTACAACATTCAGTTGGCAATGTGTTGTTTTTTTTTCTATGTGAACGTAACATGCACATCCATCCATCATGTGCCATGCCGGTAAGCGTGGGCGGTCATGTTCTGCCATCTCACTCGATCACCAGAGTCGTGGATCAGTTCCGTGTTTCTGTCTCGACCATGCCACAAGGCCAAGCCATCCAGATACTTGTTTCTAGGTCTTCCCCTTGGTCTGTTTCCCTCGATCTTACCAGTTGTCACCAAGTTCTCCAAATCATTTCTTCTCATAACATGTCCAAAAAATTGTGACTGTCTACGTCTAATGTCTCTGATCAGTTTACGATCTTCATTTGTTTCTTGAAGGACTTGTTCATTGGTCTTTCTGGCTGTCCATGGTATTCTTTGCATTTTCCTCAGAAACCACATTTCTGCAGCCATCAGATGTTTTTCAGCCTGGCTGCTCATTGTCCAAGCTTCACATCCATATAAAAGTACAGGTTCTATGTAGCACCTCAACACTCTTTTTCTCGTTTCAATTGACATCTTTTTATTGGTCAGTATGTTTTTCATCTTGCTAAAGGCTACTTTTGCCATGGCGATTCTTGTTCTAATCTCTTCCAGGCATCTCCCATCAGATGTTATCACTGTTCCGAGATAATTGTACCTATTCACTTGTTGAAGAATATTCCCATTTAGTTGTATATTACACTGTGGTATTTCGTTCTTCCTAGTGACGACCATAATCTGTGTCTTTTTACAATTTAATTCTAACCCTTGTTGTTCACTGTGTGTAACAACCGCATCTACTAAATTGTGCAGGTCCTGTTCATTGTCTGCAATTAATACTGTATCATCTGCATATCTAATGTTATTGATGCATCGTCCCCCAATGTTGATTCCTTCCATATCTTCAATATTTCTGAAAATATTTTCACTGTACAGGGAAAACAGATCTGGAGACATTACACATCCCTGTCTCACACCTCTCTTAATAGGCTGATATTGGCTTCATTATCAACTCTTATGGCAGCTTGTTGTTTCCAATATATGTTTTTTACAAGTCTAAGGTCTTTCCCATCAATTTGTAGATGTTCAAGCATCCTTATCATGTTGACATGTCTCACTTTATCAAAAGCCTTTGTGTAGTCAATAAAGCAAACATGCACAATGATGAACGAAAAGATTAGTGATTGGAAGGGTGGAATGTAAGACGGGCCTGTGCGCCAATGTGTGACCCTTTGAAAATAAAGTTCCTTCGTTCGTTCGTTGTTCGTTCGTTCGTCTCTCTCTCTCTCTCTCTCTCTCTCTCTCTCTCCTCTCCTCTCTCTCTCCTCCCAACCCTACTCTCTTTTTTCCAAACTGACACCCCCCCCCCCCTCCCATGAAAATGACGGCCCCGGCGTGTGGCTAGCCGGCCAGCAATGGGGGTCGCCAACAAGCTACAACGTTCGATATCGCTGGGGAGACTGAGCATGTGTGGTATATCGCCAGTGCAGTGACATCATTCTCCACCACAGTGAGAATTGTCATGACGTGTCGGTTCCTAGGGCTGGCCTGGGCTCGTTGTAATAGCTGATTGTCGTAAACTGGGATGTCATTACGTGAGGCGGGAGATCTCAAGCGGGTGATCTGTGAGTCACGGGTGTGAAGGGACGAGTCGACGTGACTCAGGGTAGCTGTGAGGTCTCGGGGTAGTGAAAGTGTCCGAGTATTTGTGTTCCTTCTTCTGCGTTCCTCTTTCCACGGCAGTGCCTCACATCTAGCTGTGCACCTCAAAGGTCAGTGTGACGGCATGCAGCTGTGTAAGTTTTTCTCCTCCAGATTCCACCCAAGGTAATGGGCTCTATCTATCCGTGGGTAGGTTTTCTTTCTGAACAATTTTGCCAGGGCAGCAGACTTACAGCCTACTCTGTGCGATTTCCAACAGCCATAGGATGTTTTACATGCACGACTTGCACACGAGACTTTGTGTTTTCTGTCTTTATTCGATGAGGTGAGGTATCCGATTACACTACCGAAGAGATCAGTGGGCCAGTGCTTCTTAGGAAAACTTTCAGCCGAGATTAAAACAGGTACTTTCGGCGTCTGTGACAGACACCGCAACCTCTCGACCATTGCTTCCCTTGTAGAAATACTGTACTGTAAGAAACGATTGTACCAGGTCACGTATTCTAGTATCATCATTCATGTACCATGCAGACAATGAGCAGCGATAGTAGCTGATTATCTCACACGACCACCAGTCTCTGATCAGGTCTTCTATCCGTCTCTTCTATGTACTGATCTCACTGCATAAAGTTCAGTAGTTTGCCATTGATTGCAGAACAAGAAGTCAACGTTTGAGTCTAAATGATCTGTGTGGAATGAACTCACTGCCCCGCCGACAGTGCAGAGGAAGTGTCCGCGCTCTGATTTGTTCGATCAGAATGTCACGTGGTACGCCCACGCCAGTGACTGCCGTGAGATCATCGCCAATGGTGTGTTTGTTGTGTCGCTGTGTGTGCTACAGCAATTCCTATTCAAGTTCAGAGGCGATTTGTAGTGACATCATTGCAACGAGAAAAGGAATGTTGAAGTGCTACATAGAACCTGTAATTTAGTATGGTTGTAAAACATGGACAATTGTCAGACAAGCTGGAAAACATGGCAGTGGAAATGTGGTTTCTGAGGACACTGTAAACAATACCATGGACAGACAGAAAACACCAATGAGCAAGTACTACAAGAGGCAAATGAAAACCGTAAGCTGATTAGAGAAATTAGAAGTAGACAGTCAAAATATTTTTGGGCACATTATGAGAAGAAATAAACTGCACAACTTGGTGGCAACTGGCAAGATTGAGGATGTGGCCGGGACAATAACATGGACCTGATCCACGACTGGTGATAGTGTGAGATGGCGAAATATGACTGCTCGCGCTTATCGGCATGGCACATGATGATGATGGTGATGATGACAATCACCTATGCCAGTCGTCATGTTAGATCAAGGGGATTCAAACGAATGGTGATAACATTTGTACCTGTCAGTGAAAACGGTAGCGACCTCTCATTTCCTACCCATACCCCCACTCACCTACCAAGGTAAGAAGCAATTTTAAATAAACAAACACACAGAGACCTGAAGACAAACTGAAACAGTGGCAAAAATAAAAATGGAAACACTAGTGTAGCGCCGCTGAATGACCGTGGCTGATGGAATAAACAGGAGTTTGACAAAAATAGTATCTCTGAGTTTTAAATTACCTGATTTCATTTACGTCGTGAACGAGGGAGAGAAATATAACGCGTGAACTATTTGAGAATGTGCCTGCATGTGCAAGAAAGGCGCCGATTTCTACAAACGTATTCCGGCAGTCTACCCGGCGTACTCTTCACAAACACAGAAGCTGCTAAACAAATATAGAAGATCACGTGAAGCTTCTCGAGAGGCATCACTTCAATCAGCAGTCCTCGAGTTGTTCACACCAGGCCCCGGTTGGAGGCAACGCAGGTGTGGTTTCTGAGAGTTGTGTTGGTAATACGTACGTTGGATTGCCAGAAGTGACTAGGCTAATAAAAGTGGGGCATTATATACACATGAACTCTCCTGATAATGTCATGAGAACAGTCGGGCGTGTGTTTGCTGCCCGAGCTACTCGCCTGCCAACCTGCAGGGACAGATGGGCCACCTATCCCTCCTTGCTCTCTGTCTACACGTGATGGCATCACAGAGCCATAGCAAGACACTGCATTTGGACAATTTGTTTTCATTATTATTAAATACAAGTATAAGAAGGAGACAGATTCGCCACCAAATTAGTGACGGCGTCAAGCCTCCATAGTTGTGGGTTCAGGCGGTTGATATACCTGGTTAACGAGGATGCCTTTTAAGCTGTGTCTAGTCAGTCATGCGTTGAAGTAAATTTGTTGCTGCAGCGAAGGACTGTTGTCATTTGGAGGTGACATGTTCGAATCCCGGTGGTTAACTATAGCCTTCAAGTGTTATGTTGTCTATTGAGTCTTCTAGTCTCTACTTCTGTTGTTTTTTTTCCCCTACTTCTATAAGCGCCAAACAATACGTATGTGGTTATTTATGAACTGCCTTAGTAGCTTCAAGGGTGATGATGATGACGATAGCCATGTATCCTAAACGCCTTAAGGAGTGGAAAGAGATGCCTCACTTATTGTACTGTACTTATGGCAATTGAACACTTACCGGTGCTGCTAACAGAATTCTGGAATGGGTAATAAATAAAAGATGCACGCTCTACAACAGCTGTCACGCAGTATAAAGGTTCACAATCACCACCATCATCATCTGCCATCCCCACACTAAAGCAGAACTGTACAGCGCTTACAACGCCCTCTGACACTATAGTGTGTTTATTTTTGTCTGCCCCAATATAAAATTCCATATCTCAGTAACCAACTGAAGGAAAATGATGAGATTTAGCATATAACCTTATCATTATGTCCACCCAACAAAACAATTTTTGTTCTGGAGATTTTACAGCAGATTTCAAAGTTTGTTTATATGCGGTATATAATTTACGAGTCAGAGATGAAGTTCATAATTGTAAATGTATTACAGCGAAGCCAGACAATCAGCGTTCAATGTTGAATATTTTACGTTTTTCACGGGATTGGCCTTATGCCAAGAACCCAGCGCAGTTTAAACTGGGACTGTTCAGAGGTGTCGTCAAACTGTGGGTTATTTCATGAAACCTGATTATTATTATTATTATTATTATTATTATTATTATTATTATTATTATTAAATCTTACCACTTATCGATAACATTGAAATGTGTGAATATTTTTCAATGGGATTGAATGCGAAATTGTGTATACACTTCAAAGCATCGCAATGAAGTTGTACACATATTTTTGTATAGAAGCTGATCGCAGGAAACTGTTTTATACTATTACAAATTCCGAAAAAAGAACAGTGCATGCATTGGGTTTGAGTAAACGGTCATTTCGTCGATGGGTGCAAGAATCTGGAATTAAACCACCACGCAATAACCAAACGGTAGGTAGAAAGGTTATTGTAGACAGCTTTGACAAAGATGTCTTAAGGCGAGCTATTATAACAATGCTTTAAAAAGTCGCTTAAAAGTCAAAGGGTCGACTGCATTGCACCGGGTTCTATCCCATATGGCTCGGTTTCTTTCCACAGCGCGGAAAGCATCGCACAAAGCACGAACTCCGCAGCTCTAGCGACGACCCACAGAAGTCTCAGAAAAATTTAACTCGTGAACTGAAGGATGCGGCCGGAATCGAACCCACAACCTTTGGAGCCCGAGTCAAAAGGCTTGACCACTTCACCACGGTGACTCTTAAAATTATAAAAATTTTGGATTTTATATCCAGGATTATCCAGCATTATAAAAATGCTGGATGCCAAAGAAACAGGGACTGTAAGAAAACTTAGGGTTTGGTTGAGAAAGAAAAATAATAGAGCTATCCAAAACAATTTTGTGGCAAATTATAAGGACATTATCTTCACTTTTAGAAAGTACAAGGGAGGTAGATATTCTTTGCGAGCAACCGAATTTAGGAGCCATGAGAAGCAGATACCTACGTGAAATAAGGGAAATGCGCAAAGAAAATTATTACATAGTGTATTTGGATGAAATGTGGATCAATGTGCACCACACAAGTGATAAGGAATGGCAATCAATGGATTGATAGATAAAGCGATATCTGCCCAGTAGTATAGGACAGCTTTTGGTCATGGCCCATGCTGGTAACCCCATAATGGCTTATAACAGAATGCTGGGCTCGTGTTCGTATCAAAGCATACAGATAATAGGGATTATCATAATAAGATGAATGGTAATGTATTTAGAGATTGGCTCGAGAATACTGTGCTTCCATCCCTAGATAGACCGTCGTGTCCAATTATGGACAATGCATGATCTCAATGTTGTTGCCCAAGAAGACAAAATACCTACAGCATCGAGCACAAAGGGAGCAATAAAGATATGGCTCAGAATGGAAAACATTCCATTTCCAGAAAGGTATTTCTAGCTAGAATTGTTGTCCCTTGTAAAACAGGCGCCAAAAAAGCAAGAATTATCAAATCGACAAGTCGATAGAAGAGCATCGTCATGGTTGCTTGAGACTTCCGCAGTACCACTCTCATTTTAACCCTATAGAACTTGTGTGGGCTAAAATTAAAGGACAGGTGGCAGCTGACAATACTATATTCAAATTGTCTGACGTCAAGATACTAATCCAGTCCACGCTATTAAATATTGATAAAAGTTACTGGGAAAATGTGAGGACCATGTGTTGAAAGAGGAAGAGGACTATTGGAGAAAGGATGGATTGAATTTTATGCAACCGAGAGCTGTCATCAACCTACTGGAATCGTCCGACACAGATTAAGGTCTGAGCAGATCGCAGACCTTAATCCGCATGCCCGCTTACTGGGATATTTTGCTCCAACCATTCAGACGAATTGCAGGCCCTAAACATGACAGCATCAGCTCAATGTCAATGGCAACAGTTTGTATTCCACCGTGATGAATTTTCAATTCCGCGAGCCCACGGCGGTGACAAACAACTGTATTGAAGGGGGGAAAAAAAAACACACACACGCACACTAAACGCACTGAATACCAACAGAAGAGTAATATTGCGGTGGAAACTGATATATTGTGGCATAACAAGAAACGTGAGAGCAAACACGTTGTCAAATTAGGGGACAACACACGTGCATAAGAATTAATCTATAAACTACAATGAAAAGAGGACCAACATCTTGGTCGTTAAGAAGAAAGCCCACTACAGAGACACTGACAACTATTTTCATAGTGCAAAACAGGTAATCATGTTCCGTCTCTGAACAGTAAACAGCAGAGTAGACAATCTTTCACGAAGACTCAAAGCGGGTCTGTCACCCATGTGTACGTGGCAACAAACTATACAGACAGCTGAACAGATCCTTAAAAATGGACACATGATGACTAACTTGCGGTATCATTTCTGGTCACTCCATACGCACATTAACGCACAGCTATTTGGAAGCTTTCACGAACTCAGTATAAAAAGCTAAATGAATCCTAGTAACATGAATACTTGTATACAATTATTAACCAACAGCTGAAGAAACAAGAAGGAAATGAAAAATAAAGTAAGAAATATATTCCTTCTACTTTCCTGTCAATCTGCACATTATTTACCCCATGCCTCTGTAAATTCTCTGTCTTTACTAATATTACACATTGCACCCCTCTCAGGAGTCTCCGTGGTGAAGTGGTCAAGCCGTCTGACTCAGGGCTCCGAAGGTTGTATGTTCGATTCCTTCATTTCAAGAGTGCATTTTTTCGGAGACTTCCGAGGGTCGCCGCTGAAGCTACGGAGTTTGTGCTTTGTGCGACGCTTTCCGCCCTGCGGAAAGAGACTGGGCCATATGGGATAAAAACCCGGTGCAATGCAGTCGACCCTGTCGACTTTTAAGCTACTTTTTTTATTGCACCCACTTCCATACGAATCTGGCTGCGCCTTGTACTTGTGTCCTTACCAGAAATAACGTGGTTTACTGTAAGACTAGTTTGTTAGCGTGAATTCACTACATTTTCCCGAAAACGTCAAAGAAATGTCGCCGCTTTCGATGATTTAAGTTGCTTTTGGACCTATCAAAGACATATTCCTTGGGTGGAGGTAAATATAAGACGGCAGGAAAATTTTCATAACGATGCAACAGGCAGTTTTCAAAATAATTGATCGTGAATGACGGCATTCATTTCTGGACATACTATAACATGGTTTGTCAATGTATTGAAGTACGGCACATTAAATGCTCTAACGTGGAATCTAATACATCTGTACAGCAAACAGATCGTGTCTTCGTCATCATCATCAACAACACTATCACCATCAACGTCTTCATTATCGTTCATCTACTACCATATCCGCATAGGTGGTCCGTTCTAATAAGTCTGCATTCTTTTATGGGCTTGGTCCCTGTGGTGCTTTCTTTCAAACACCATTCTCAGATAATTGCTCCAAGTCGTCTTTACACATTTAGTGCTACCTTCTTCTTGCGCGCCTCTTCCACTGCTTTCATCAGTGTCTCTTTATTTATTAACTATCTATTTGTTTATCCGAAGTACTTTAATTGTCTGATCTGATTTTGTTCACCTTAATTAATATTTCTTTAATCCCAATATATGTACGACTTTTGTTTGTTTTCTTCTTTGAACATGAGATTCACCTCTTCGGTCGATAAAATTACACCTTTAAACCTTCAATTTTATTGTACGTTATTCTGTCATCCTCAGATGCGTTCTTTGTACGTGTCCATCCATCCATCCATCCATCCATCCATCCATCCATCCATCCATCCATCATGTGCAATGCCGATAAGCGTGGGCGGCCATGTTTTGCCATCTCATGCGATCACCATAGTCAGCTCTGTGTTCCTGTCTCGACCGTGCCACGTGGCCAAGCCATCCAGTTATTTACTACTCGACCTTCCCATTGGCCTCTTCCCGTCGATCTTGCCAGTTGTCACCAAGTTCTTCATTCAAGTCATTTTTTCTCCTAACATGCCCAAAAAATTTTGACTGTCTACGTCGAATAACTCTAATCAGTTTACGATCTTATTTTGTTTCTTGAAGGACTTGTTCATTGGTTTTTCTGTCTGTCCATGGTATTCTTTGCATTTTCCTCAGAAACCACAGTTTCACAGCCAGCAGATGTTTTTCAGCTTGACTGCTCATGGTCCACGCTTCACATCTGTACATGTCGCATTTTTTAAAGATCGTAATCTCAGCCTGTATCGTAGTTTTCTTCTAAGAGAGTGTCATTATTATTCCCTGTAGTGCAGCGATAGTGATGGTTATTATTATTTTTATTTATTTGCATTTTTTTTTTTGGCGCTCGTTCGCTCGATTTGAATTCAAGTGTTGTTCATACACACTACTTCTAGTAATGTTGGACTGAATTTTGCGTGTGGATTAGCTTTCCCTTTTAACAGTGTCCCTCGCCATCAGGCGAAGCCACTCCGACTTCAGAGATACTTGTAATTTACGTCCCCAAGTCAAGGACGATAGGTCAACATTTTAGTCCAATTGTCCGGTGTAGGGGTTGAACCCTTTACGTCGGCGATGGTTATAAAAACCATCCCTTGTTATTTGCAATGTGTTAACATCATCATCACGTGCCTTGCCTTGTTATTTGCAATGTGCTAACACCACCATCATGTGTCTTGCCTTGCTATGTTAACACTATTTAACTCCTGCATTGATATGGTCAGTCTCTTTCTGCATTCCTTTCAAACTGTCTCCAGTGTTAACTGATTCGGTGCCAAAGGATAATACATCACCGAATGTGACTACTGTTTGGACAGAAGGACAATACATTGCCATTCTAGAGTCGTCGTGTTATTTATTTTATTTCATGTATCTTCCCCAGTTTTAATGCTCAGTTAACAGACTTTTACGTTATAATACTTGTTCATTTGAATGTATACCATCCTTGGTCCAAAAGTACTTTTTGTTTGGTACTGAATCATTTAGTACAGGTATTGATCGACTTATGACCTATGCAACTTACGACCATTCGACTTTACGACCACAGTCACTAGCCATATTAGATTTATTTCTGCCACATCTAGGCGATCTCCACCCAGATGTAAAATTTGTTTTTCTTCCGCCAAACACGACTCCACTCATCCAGCCTATGGACCAAGGTTTGATTGTGACCGTAAAGGCCAACTATCTCCGAACCACCTTCGTACAAGCAATATCCGCAATAGATGCTGACACAGAACTAACATTGCGAGATTTTTCGAAACACTACAACATTTTAATGTGTATCAAGAATATCGCTACCGCCTGGGAGGCTGTGACGACAAAGTGCATCTGGAAAAATTGTGTTAAGCGCTATGTTAATGATTTTCATGGATTTGACAGTGAACGTGAACTTGAAACGATTCGGGAAAAAATAGTAAAACTCGCCAAAGACCTTTCTTTGGAGTGTGAAATTGAAGATGTCGAAGAGTTGCTAGACAAAGGGTCCGGAGAACTTACAAATGAAGAGTTAATCGAACTGGAAGAAGAAAGAGTGGCGGAAGAAGAAAGGAGAGAAGCCAAGAAAGAAGAGGATGAGCCAGAAAGAAAGTTCACCACTAAAGGATTATCAAAAGGTTTATCTTTACTGAATAAACTTCTTATACATTTCGAAGCAATGGACCCAAATATCGGTTGATTTGCAAGGATTGAATGGATGGCGCACGATGTGTTTCGTCCGTATCGTGAAATTTATGATGAAAATAAAAGGAACATACAATTCAGACAAAGCTCACCATGTTTATGAAAAAACCAACTCCGGTACCCCCGACTGCTGCCTTAGATGACGACATTAATGATCTGCAGCCAAGCACCAGTGGCCAATAAAATGTTTCGTACTTGTTTATATATTTTGATGTTAATGACAATTTGATGTGTTTTGCGATTGGGAAAATGTTTCCTATAGTATTTTCCACACCTGTATTTTGTATGTTTTGCAAATATTAAACCAGTTGTACATGTACAGTTAATGCAGTGTTTTTCTTAAACCTGACGATGTAAAAATAAGAAACAAAATGGTGTAGAGATGATACAAATGGCACAAAATGAACATCGAAAATTATGATTTATAACAATAATAAAAGAAATTTATGATATAATTTAACTTAAATATTTTTATAACATCACTTCACATTACTGTACACATAGCGTACTCAACTTACGACCAAATCGAAACAAACAAACAAACAAACATACAAACAAACAAACAAACAAACTAATTAACTAAATAACAAACTAACAAACAAACAAACTAACATGCATATTCTGAGAACATGCATCCTGTGTCACGATGTGGCTGTGATTCATGGACCATTCGCAACCACCTAATAAGACTACTCCCGCCGTTATAACACAGTAGCTAGCCTATCGAAGCGGATTTTAATGTGCTCCCCCGTCGACTCAATCTAAAATGGGTTCCAGGACATGTTATGAGAAATAAAAGCGGCTGGCGTGATACTGACAAAATCACATCTCAGGTGTCGATTGATTTAGCAAATATGAGGCTACCTCCATATACCTAGTACGCCCAAAGGCGTATACAAGAGTCGAAGCGTTTGCACTGAAATGTTAAAGGACAAATTGTTTGAATATGCTGGCTCGAGAAACAGAGACATTGACAATCTGCAAGATCTGGTCATGGGCACAAAAACAAAAATGATTCAGTATCATGTTTCGGAAAATGAAATATTTTGATCATATTAAACGCCGCAAAGACATAGAAATATTAGTATCTGAAATCACGGTTCAAGACAAAAGAGGTCGACCATCACGAATGAGCAAGCAGGACATTACAGACACCCTTGGCGTGCAGATAATTAAGGCAAGAGATGTGGAGAAGGATTGAGAGGCGTCCCGGTGGCGTGTGATGAGAGTGACGATCTACAACGAACATGATTTAAAATGATGGTTACGAATGTTACACAGGTGGAAGCGGGGTAAATCAACCAACCAAGCAACAATCCAAATAACCACACAAGAAAACTACCAACCTGCCAACCAACCAACCAACTAAGTAACCAACCAACCAGCCAAACAACCAACTAACCAGCCAAACAACCAACCAATCAACCAACCAACCAACGACTCAAGCAACCAACCAGCCAAGCAAGCAAGCAACCAACCAATCAACCAACCAAGCAACCAACCAATCAGCCAAAGAACCAACCAACCTAGCAAACAACCAGCAAGCAACCAACCAAATAGCTAAGCAAGGAACAAACCAACCAACCAACCAAGAAACCAACCAACAAAGCAACCAAACAATCACTCAAGCAACCAACAAAACAACCAACTAGCCAAGCGACCTACCAACCAGTTAAGCAAGTAACTAACCATCCAATCAATCAACCAACCAACCAACTATTCAACCAACCAACCAACCATCCACCAGCCAAGCAAGCAACCAAACAACCAATCAAACAATGCTTATCGACATGGCACATGATGATTACGATGTGAGTAACCAAGTATCCAGGTGGACTGGCCTCTTGCAGTGCTTGTAATTAAAGTAAGTAAAGGACACGTGAACATGCCTTAAGGCACACTTCTCATATAGAAATAGACCAATAGGCTTTCGGCGGGTGATGAGGTTAGCATCTCTCCGACAGCTTGTACTTCCCAAGCAATTTTACGCTACCCATTTTAGGCTGCGTCGATCTGGGTGTCCATGTCAATTTTAGGCTGGGTCGATCTGCGTGTATAAGTCAACTTTCGGCTGTGTCGATCTGCGTGTATAAGTCAATTTTAGGTTGGGTCGATCTGCGTGTATAAGTCAATTTTAGGCTGGGTCGATCTGTGTGTATAAGTCAATTTTGGGCTGGGTCGATCTACGTGTATAAGTCAATTTTAGGCTGGGTCGATCTGCGTGTCCAAGTCAAGTTTAGGTTGGGTCGATCTGGGTGTCCCAGTCAATTATAGGCTGGGTCGATCTGGGTTCCAAGTCAATTGTAGGCTGGATCGATCTGCGTGTTTAAGTCAATTTTAGGCTGGGTCGATCTGGGTGTCCAAGTCAAATTTAGGCTGGGTCGATCTGGGTGTCCAATTCAAATTTAGGCTGGGTCGATCTGGGTGTCCAATTCAAATTTAGGCTGGGTCGATCTGGGTGTCCAATTCAAATTTAGGCTGGGTCGATCTGGGTGTCCAATTCAAATTTAGGCTGGGTCGATCTGGGTGTCCAAGACAATTTTAGCCTGTGTCGATCTGGGTGTCCACGCCAATTTTAGGCTGGGTCGATCTTGGTGTCCACGCCAATTTTAGGCTGGGTCGATCTTGGTGTCCACGTCAGGTTTAGGTTGGGTCGATCTGTGTGTTTAAAATAATTTTAGGCTGGATCGATCTGGGTCTCCACGTCAATTTTAGGCTGGGTAGATCTGGGTGTCCACGCCAATTTTAGGCTGGGTCGATCTTGGTGTCCACGCCAATTTTAGGCTGGGTCGATGTGGGTGTCCACGTTAATTTTAGGTTGAGTCGATCTGGGTGTCCAAGTCAATTATAGGCTGGGTCGATCTGGGTGTCCAAGTCAATTTTAGGCTGGGTCGATATGGATGTCCAAGTAAATTGTGACAAATTTGAATCCACCTGAATGTGGATCCCACCCCTGACTACCAAGACGGTAGGCGAGGTTCTTCCGTAACAATTGTCCTTGAATGATAAAGTTAGTTGCATGTCCTTTACAGGACGTAGCAGTCATTTTGTTGGCTGTTCGTGATTCCTGGGCAATGTTACTTTAAGTAGTTGCCATTACTTTCTGAACGTAGGCAACCATACCATTTTATAAAAAAGACAACAACAACACAGCTGTGTTTGGAACGCGGGTATGCGGGATTACGAACTGCGTCCTTGACACCGACCCGTGTTGTCATTGTCGCTGTTATTCCCATTGCGCGATCGGTGTCACTGATCTAGCCACACATTAATTTCTCCTCTGCCGACATCTGTATTGATTGCAGACAATGCGCAGGACCTGCAACAATCAGTAGATGCGGTTTTTATACACAGTGAGCAACTGGGGTTAGAATTAAATTGTAAAAAGACTCAGGTTATGGTCGTCACTAGTGTCCTGTTAAATTCCCGAGAGGAGACTGGACTCAACAAGCACATCTTTAAACTTATTATCTGTTGGGATTATTGACTGACGTTGGTCTACACTCCTCTCTTCTGTCTTCCCTTCCATATATCTATTTCTTTCACTCTCTCTATTATTCCCTCAACACATACTCCGACAACAGTTCCTTTCAACTATAAGATAAAAGATTTATTAATAAAATCTATGTCTGGTGTATGTATGGATATTGTCTATGTAGTTGGTATGTTCTTCTAGTGTGGCTGCCAGATAAGATGTTGATAGATAGTCTCCGTGTCTTCTCTCGTCTCTTCTCTCAGCTAGAGTACAGGACATGACATAGATATAACAGAACGGTCTCACCCTGACAGCTCCGTCTGCTTGAGTCTGTAGATATATCCGTTTTTTGTAATGAAAAATGTTCACCACTGTATGAATGTATTTAACCCGATCACCATATGCTGTCAGCTTAACCTGAATGTTCTTTAGTATCTTATAGCGTTCTTAATTCCATCCTGGAAAACACATCGAGTTTCTAGTATTCTCTATTTTTGTCCTGTAAAAGTTCTACACTGGATAGTTCTTAATTGATATAGGCACTTTGTATGCACCTTGCAACTCTTCGATACTGAGTAATTTGAGTCTTTTTTCTTTAGTTTGTATGATCTCTATTTTCCATTCTCTGTCCTCCTGACTTATTAAGATGCCACTTCTTTTCCTTCCTTTCTTATGCACAAGTGTCGTGCTTTATTACTTTAAAGTGCTTTCTTGTGGGTTATCAACACTGAGTGATCTTGACCACAGCCATCTGTTTTATCTCTTTGTTGATAAGTCCCGCACTGGTATGGAAACCTGTGTGATATACATTTAATAATGAGATCTGTGTCTGCTTCCTCTTCCCTCCTATGTGAGTGTCTTTTCCTCCAGCCGAAATGAAAAGGCTTCCGAAAAAACCCACTCTGACATAGGATAGAAGATTCACCTAACGTCTATACTATTCCTACTAATAGAAAGCAATGTTAAATGCACTTCACTCACATCTATATTCCTATGCTAAATTATACTCTAATATACCTTATTTAGGCATCTATGTTCCTGGAATCGAAAAACACTTAGCGAATAACACACTAGTATCCCCTCTTTCCATCATTAGGGACTTGTATTTCTATTCCCACTCAAGAACATATCTCCTTCAGTTCAGTTTGGAACACACACTAAACTTACACAAAGACGTAGCCACTCTTTTATCGGTCATTTTTGAGGCATAGTCCTTGACATTGCTGGACACCTCACATCCAGACTGCATTATCATCGTTAGTGGAAAATTACAGCTCTGAACCGTTTCACATCCATACCGCAATATGCTGTCCAATAATCTCTCTGCTTTAGTCGCAAACCAATTTTTCCACTCGACAGTTTACCTGTGCGGTTAGCCGGCCCCTTCTGTGTCTTGACCTATAAACACATGCGCCTGGTCACTCCTTTGTTTGTTACCATTACTGCTTCGCTTGTTAACCCTTCCTCCACCTGGTCAGTCGGTGTATACAGTCGTCCATCTGGGAATCATTAACTCTCAGTATTTCACGACAACTAGGAAGAAAGAAGTGCCACAATGTAATATACAAGTAAATGGAAATATTCTTCAACAGGTGAATCGGTACAATTATCTTGGAACAGTCATAATATCTGATGGGAGATGCCTTGAAGAGATTAGAACAAGAATCGCCATGGCGAAAGTAGCCTTTAGCAAGATGAAAAACATTCTGACCAATAAAAAGATGTCAATTGAAACGAGAAAAAGAGTGTTGAGGGGATACATAGAGCCTGTTCTTTTGTATGGATGTGAAACTTGGACAATGAGCAGTCAAGCTGAAAAACATCTGATGGCTGCAGAAATGTGGTTTCTGAGGAAAATGCAAAGAATACCATGGACAGATAGAAAAACCAATGACCAAGTACTACAGGAGACAAATGAACATCGTAAACTGATTAGAGAAATTAGACGTAGACAGTCAAAATTTTTTGGACATGTTATGAGAAGAAATGGATTGGAGAACTTGGTGACAACTGGCAAGATCGAAGGGAACAGACCAAGAGGAAGACCGAGAGGAAAATACCTGGATGGCATGGCCACATGGCATGGACGAGACAGGAACACTGAGCTTATCCACGACGCTGGTGATCCAGTGAAATGGCGAGTCACCGCCCACGCTTTCCGGCATGGCACATGATTGATTGATTGATTCGACATCTGTCTCAAACAGCTTCGATCTTTCCGTTTGTCACACCTTCTCCGGAATGTCTAGCTTCAAATGTGAGTTGTTTTTCTTTTACGGGATTTGGCAGTCAACCACAGCATGTATTGGCAGTTTTAATTTACTACACAAATTTACGTTCAGTAGTTTGCCTTAGCTTTCTGAGCCGCCGACGCATCAAACCATCAGTCAGTGCAAATCTGGCTGCTTCTAAATTAAAATCGCATGCGGATGATTTCTAACCATCGACAGGATATGTCGCTAACCCCTCAAACCTCAGACGCCAACCTCGCTTCAAAAAGTGGCCAAAAATGATCACTGCCTCATAGTGATGTTGTTGTAAACACATGCATATGTGAATTGACCTTTGGCATGATTTGGCTGTTGATATATTAATACTTTTAAAGTAGAATCACTTTTGCATGTATATATCAAAGTATCATTCGGCTCACGAATTAGGACAATCTAACCGGCCGGAAAACGTGCCGACCTTAGCAAGCTTACTCCAGAACTGGTAGCTTCTAAGAGAAAAATAGCCTAGTTATGTTCCCTTGGGCTACCCGTCCACCGCCATTGCTCACTATTGTCTCGATCAATCTTTGAAGAGACTCAATCAAAATCTGGCAATTGGTACGCGGCTCCAAGATGATCTTGTTATCTTAGCGCAGAATAACAGCACAAGCTTTTCTTTCATAATTCCATCTTCAAAACAGAAAAACTCTCCGCTCTTTTTAAGTCCATGCCGTGGTAGAGGAACTGAAATTGGATGAGTGCTTCTCAGTCGTGTTTCTCTATTGAATTTTACCCCACAATCAGAGATTTTTAATCAAACTGCAGCTTTGTTTTCGCTCATCGCTTTGAGAATGTGTAGAAAGACCGTGGTCGGTGCTCTCTGGCGGAAATCATCTTGCGAGTTCACCTCATTATGTGAGAACACGCCCTCCGAGTTTGAAGATCAAACTCGTTTTCATCAATATTTGTACAGCACTCGATCAGCTCTCGGTGTAAGGGCGGCGCTTCTGTTTGGTATTTTGGTAGTTGGGGGTATGTTTGTCTTCTGTTGGTCCAAATTGTAGGCGTCCGAGTGTCGGTGTATGTATATATATATATCGAACAATTAGTATAATGAACCAAATCATGAAGTTTCTGCTGAGAATTATCATGCAAAGAGTTAGGAAGAAAATACAACCCGAAATAGGAGAAGAACAATGTGGGTTTGTAGAAGGCAAGGGCACAGTAAATGTTGTGTATATACTGAGAACAGTAATTGAACGTTCTATAGAAGTAAACAAAGATCTATATCTTTGCTTTATTGACTACACAAAGGCTTTCGATAAAGTGAGACATGTCGACATGATAAGGATGCTTGAAGATCTACAAATTGAAGGAAAAGACCTTAGACTTGTAAAACAAAACATATATCAGAATTGATAACGATGTAGGTCAATATCAGC